>JAEMOT010001566.1:44152-72128 GCA_019297695.1 Apostasia ramifera | reverse complement strand
TCTGGTGCTTTCATTGAGACCTGGGAAGATGGTGGCCAGAACGCGCAAAACCAACTCTGCCGCCCGCACTATGCATGCAGGAGAACCCTCTGTCCGGGCGCCGGACGACGGAGCCTCAACTTCCATTTCCCGGCGACGCGCCGGATCCACCTCCTCTTCCCGAGGCACCCGTGTTTCAGAGCTCCAAGGGATGCTCGCAAACCTCACTGACATGGTCACCGGCCTCACGGCGCAACAGGCCGTCATCCTCAAACAAACTCAGCCGGTCTGTGCAGTACTTCCTCGCCCGCCGGTACCAGCGGTCCCTGCTGCCCCTCCTCCGATCACGGCGATTCCAGAGGTGATTCCGCCACCCGCGGCGGCCCCGGCTCCGCTCCTGCCGATCCCCGCGGTGGCCGAAGTCCTTGCACCAGCGCCCCAAGCCGCACCACTCTCCATCCAATCCTCTGGTTCCTCCAGACCACACATACGCCCTTTCTGTTTTCAGGAGGTCCATCAAAACCCCCTTCCATCTTGCCCACTACCACAACCCGCCTTTCTCCCACCTGCTTTCCCTCCATTTCTAGCCGGAAGAGACCCCCTTTTTCCAGGCGCTCAGGCTCCTCATCACGGACCTGATCCCTTCTTTGGGTCGATGGACGGAAATGCCCCTTTTTCCGATATCATCCGTTTGGTCTCCATCCCAGAAGACTTCCGGCCACCCAGATTGGAGGTTTACAGAGGCGCAACAGACCCCCGTGAGCATGTGCAAGGGTTTGAGGCCGCCGTCCGATATCGCCGGCCGGACGAAGCCACTAGGTGTCACCTCCTGGCCAACACACTGAAGGGGGCAGCATTCAGCTGGCTCATCAAGCTGCCCCGGGGTCACATCACCTCCTATGAGCATCTTAAGTGGGAGTTGATCGCCCGTTTCATAGGGCGGACCCGTATGGTCGTGTCCGACATGGTCCTCGCCAACATCAAGCAAGGCGAGAGAGAGAACCTTCGGGATTACACCAACCGCTTCTTCGCCGCTGCAGCAGAAGCCGAAGATGTAGAGCCTACAGTGGCCATGCATAACTTCCTGAGAGGGCTCAAGGTAGGGGACTTGTCCAAATCCCTACAGTTGGCCAAACCTCGGAGTTACCCAGAACTGGTGGCTAGGGCCAGTCAGTTCATGCTACTAGAAGATGCTGAATCCTCCCCCGCAGGTGTTTCCGGGAAAAGAAACAAGAGGAAACATCGGGGCGTCGAACCCCCGGTCACAAGGGTACCAATGGCCAGACCCCGCGATCGAGAAGAGGGGAGGCCCCGGCAAACTCAACCCCCGAAACTTCTTCTATCTAGGCCACTCCCCGAGGTCTATGCGGCAGCCATCAAGCAGGGCTGGATAAGGCCCACCGGACCTAAACCAGCGCCGCCACCTGGAGCGAGTTCCACGGGAACTATGGGCACAGGCTTCACCGCTGTCGAGGCCTCAGAATCTTGCTCGAGAAGCTACTGCACCAGGGCAAGCTTGAGGAGTTCATGCAGATGGCTCCAACTTTCTCTGCCGCCCAGAAAGGAAAAGCCCCCGAGACTGCTGAGGCACCTACCAAGGCCCTACCACCCGTAGGCCCTAGACAGCAGGGGCGCCCTTATCCTCCGGCTATCAGAACTATCAATGCTATCTTCAGCATTGACCCAACCACTCAGCGCCAAGGAGCAGAAGTTGGCGGCATCTCTGAGCATCATGCCTCATCCATCCCCGTTACGTTCTGCAGTGAAGATCTCCCCCAGCAGGGCAACTTACATAACGATCCGATCGTGGTCGTTGCCCGCATCGCTGATTTCGATGTCCGGCGGGTACTCCTCGACTCTGGGAGCGCCGCCGACATCCTGTTTGAGTCCGCCTTCCTGCAGATGGGACTCAAAGAGACTAACCTCCTTCATGCTGGGACTACCTTACTCGGTTTCTCCGGTGAAAGGGTCCAACCTCTAGGATTCATTACTCTTCCCATCTCCTTTGGTGATGACAACGGCCACGCTATGAGCATGGTCAACTTCGCAGTCATCAGAGCTAAATCGGGCTACAACGCCATCCTGGGGAGGACAACTCTAAACTCCTTCGGGATGGTGATTTCCATGCCCCACCTGTGCGCGAAGTTTCCGACCTCTAGCGGCGTTGTTACCATCCGAGGAGACGCAATACAGGCTACCCGCTGCTTTCAGATAGCGGCGCAGCTTGTAGTCGATCAAATGGATCCCAGGGAAACCCAACCGGTCACACCGCAGGAAGGGGTCATCAGCGTAGCCTTAGGAGGTGAAGGCTCTTCCAAAATTGTAAATGTTTCATCTTTTCTGAATGAGAAACAGCAGACAGAGGTTACTGCCTTGCTTTCGGACTATATCGATGTTTTCGCATGGTCTCCTGAAGATGTTACAGGCATGGACAGGGCTGTTTGCGAACACCACTTAAATGTGTCTCAGGCCGCTGCCCCCGTTGCGCAAAAGAAGAGAGTAATGGCCGGGGAAAGACAAGATGCCATTAAAGAGGAAATCACAAAGCTGCTAGGAGCTGGTTACATCAGGGAAGTACAATACCCCCGATGGTTAACCAATGTGGTAATGGTGAGAAAGACCAGTGGGAAGTGGAGAATGTGCGTAGACTTCAGGTCACTAAATCAGGCCTGCTTTAAAGACACTTACCCCCTCCCTCGTATCGACACGATGGTAGACCGAACCGTCGGGTACGAGGTTATGAGTTTTCTGGATGCCTTCTCCGGGTATCACCAAATCTGGATGGCCAAGGGGGATGAAGAGAAGACAGCTTTTATCACTAACTATAGCACCTACTGCTACAGGGTCATGCCCTTCGGTCTCAAAAATGCTGGTGCTACCTATCAGCGCATGATTGACGCAGTCTTCAGGAGTCAAAGGGGGAGGAATCTCGAAGCTTATGTAGATGACGTCCTTATCAAAAGCAGAACCTTAGCGGAGCATCTTGATGATCTAAGGGAAACGCTCGACACTCTCCGAAGGTACAACCTCAAGCTCAACCCTGCTAAATGTACCTTCGGCGCTGCTTCAGGAAACTTTTTGGGGTATCTAGTCTCTGTCAGAGGGATAGAAGCTAAACCTGATAAAATATCAGCCATTCTGAGCATGCCCTCCCCGAAGACGACAAAAGAGGTCCAGAAGCTAGCAGGGCGGATCAACAGCTTGGGCAGATTTATCTCAAAAGCCGGTGATCGCTGTTCCCCTTTCTTTCGGTGTCTGCGCAACAACAAGAAAGGACTCTGGGACAGCGGGTGTGAAGCTGCATTTACCGAACTGAAGAAGTACCTAACCTCGGCCCCGGTACTAGTAGCGCCAAAGGAAGGTTCAATCTTATCTCTTTATTTGGGAGTATCCGACACTGCAGTCTCGGCGGTCCTCCTACACAGCGAGAAGGGGACTCAACATCCCATCTTTTACACCAGTCACATCCTCCTAGACACCGAGAGTCGATATCCCACTCTGGAAAAGCTCGCTCTGGCCCTTCTGATGACAGCCAGGAAGCTGCGGCCCTATTTTCAATCCCATACTATTCATGTTGTCACAGATCAGCCGCTCCTGAAGATATTGCACACTCCTGAAGTTTCAGGAAGATTACTCAAGTGGTCTATCGAACTGGGAGAATATGACATCAGATTTGTTCCGCGAACAGCTATCAAAGCTCAGGCCCTGGCCGACTTCGTCGCTGAGTTTTCCACGTCGGAGCCGCCGCCCACCGAAACTCTGGCAAACCTCTGGTCACTTCATGTTGATGGCGCGTCCGGATCACAATCCCAGGGGGCTGGGATCCTTTTAACCAGCCCAATGGGGGCTACACTTCATCAGGCGGTGACGCTTCAGTTCAAAGCAACAAACAACCAGGCGGAGTACGAGGCCCTCATTGCAGGATTAAACTTTGCGCTTAGCATGGCCGTAAAGCGCATACAAGTGTTCAGTGATTCCCTGCTGGTCGTCAATCAGGTAAACCAGAAGTTTGAGACGAAGGATGAGGTTCTGAAGAAATATCTGCAACTGGCCAGGTCTTTAATCTCTCTGTTCGAGAATTTCTCCCTGACGCACATACCCCGTGAAGAGAACCAAGTAGCAGACCGGCTCGCAAAAGAGGGGCTCCCCGACCTTCACCGGACTCAGGTGTTCGAAAGACCTAGTTTCGAATGCACTGAAGTCTCTTCTGAAGGGCAACCACCCTGCTGGATGGACAAGATCCTGGACTATCTGAAGAATGGGATCCAGCCAGACAACAGACAAGAAGCGCAGAAACTAAGACTCACTTGTGCCAAGTACGCCCTCATCGACGGGGTACTTTACAGAAGATCTTATGCTAGACTTCTCACCAAATGTTTAAGGCCAGAGGAGGCTTCGAAGGTTGTGGGAGCAGTACACAAAGGGGAATGTGGAACACATGCCCGCGGTAGAAGTCTGGTCATGCGGATCCTGCGCCAGGGTTTCTTCTGGCCCAACATACACAAAGACGCTCAGGTATTCGTGGAGAAGTGCCCTCAGTGCCAGTACTACGCTGACATGCAGAGGCAGCCCGCGGGATATCTCAAACCCATCAACTCATCCTGGCCCTTTGCCATTTGGGGGCTGGATTTCTTGGGGCCGATGCCTACGGCCATGAAGGGCTATAAGTGGATACTAGTTGCGGTCGACTACTTCACAAAGAGGATTGAGGCCAAGCCACTTACTCAGCCCACCGCCCAAAACGTCGAAAACTTCCTCTGGGCCAACATCGTCTGCAGGTATGGCATACCCATGATAATCATCACAGATAATGGCACTCCATTCGCCAATCAAAGAATCCATGATTTCTGCGGAGAGCACCAGATCAACCTCAAGTACGCCTCTGTGTGGCACCCTCATACCAACGGCCAGGCGGAAGCTGCCAACAAAAAAATCTTGAACATCTTGAAGAAACGCCTAGATGGCGCGAGAACCCGCTGGCCAGAAGAATTACCAGGAGCTCTTTGGGCTTACAACACAGCTCCTTCCGAGGTTACCCAAGAGTCTCCCTTCTCCCTCTCATTTGGAATGGACGCTGTCATATCAGTTGAGCTGGAACACCTCTCCCCCAGAATAGAAGCTGCTGCCAGCTTCGAACCCGAGGCTTTGCAAACTTGGGTGGACGAAAATGATGATTCACGAAGGGTCGACCTGGACCTCCTGGAACAAAGGAGAGAATTGGCCGCAATAAAACGCCTGGAACACAAACGACGAATAGAACGGTATTATAACCGGAAGGTTAACCCCAAAGTTTTCAGCAGAGGTAACTTAGTTCTCAAGCGGCGACTTCTCGCCGGCAGCAACTTAGGGGTTCTCAAGCTTGAGCCAAATTGGGAAGGCCCTTACATCGTGCGCGAGGTTGCTGGGCCGAATGCTTACTACCTTATGACTGCTGAAGGTACTCAGATCCCCAGGAGTTGGAGTGGGGACGACCTGAAGAAGTTTTACGCATAATCCCTTACTTCAGTCTATCTTGGTATTCTTCATTTGTACAGATCCAATTAAAGGATTCGTTTATAGAGGATTCAAACGCCGAATCCTGGCTTTACTCTCGATCTGGATTTCTTTATATTTTGGAAGGCTTCAAATTTCCAACATAGTCATGGCAAGTGGTCCTTATATACGGAGACACATATATATATACTTCAACTACAATGTCGCTCAGGTATGACCTCAAAGCTCAAATCTAAAACCATCGTATCCAAGGTTGCAAACCTCGCGCACGATGATACCTACTAACCTCTTTTAAATACGGTGATCATCAAGCCTAACAGTGCCTGGCAGGCGGGGTTTCCTACAAACACTTGGGACCCTTCCATAAGCCCATCTGGCCAGCGGAAGGTCTGAAGGCCTGCTCGTAACCTTAGGGCTGTCCCTGATATCGAATCAAGATACAGGTCCCCCCTAAGCAGGGTGCCTTCGCTTCCCACTAGGATAACTGTCATTCCAAAAGGGTCAGCCCTTGCCTCAAGTACAAACATCGTACAAGATGTTTCAGACGAACAAGTCTTTTTGGCATAGGGTCAGATAAATTCCCTTCAGGCAGGATCTCCACTACTATCATTACTTCTCTCCTGTGCTCACAAAGGAATATCTATAAATTCTACTAAGGGGATCCCCGAGGTTAGCCCTTGCCATAAGTACAAACATCGTGCACGATGTGTTAGACTCTCAAAGTCCCTGTGGCATTGGGTCGAAGACACCTTTTGGGCGGGATTCACCCTGACTATCACAGTATTCCTCTTCCTCTATGGATTTCGGCCAGTTCCAAACCTCAAGCCAACTACTATGCTGCTCAAAAGGAAATCTATTACAAGTTTTTCTCAGAATCAGCCTGGATATCTTAAATCTTATAAAAAGGTACATATACACACACAGCAGTACGAACAGGTATGTGATAAACTTCCTTTTTATTCATTTCTCAAAATTTACAAAAGGGATTACATCATTTTGTAAGGAAAATGGATTAGCCTTCACTGACTCCATCCAAGAGGTCAAAAAACTGTTGGATGGTATCGTCGGTCAAGTCGAAACCTTCCTCCTTATAAACTGGATCCGCGGCCATACAAGGAAAAGGATCCACTTCTCCAAGATCGGCAGGAGTAACCTTGCCTTCTTGGATCAAAGTGGAGGTCAATCCTTCCCAGCCCCGCCTGATCCCGTCTAACCGCTCCTTCCTGCAAGGTAGGCTTGTTTTATAGGCTTGAACAGCCGCCGCTGAGCTACTAGCGACTGCAGCCTTCCTGTCTCCATCAACTTTGCTCAACTTCTCCCTTAGAGCCTTGTTATCTGCCTTCAGTGCACTCATCGCGGATTTATAAACTGCGAAATCTTCCTGAAGGGCGCTATGCTGAGAGGACTCCGTCGCAAGCTGGACCTTCAGGTTTTCAATCTCCGCCTCCTGACGGTGCAGTTGGCCAGTCTGGTCTATCATCTGCTCCTCCACCCTTAGGGCCCTGTTCAAGACCAAGGGCAAACGGGCAAGTACCTATGAAAGAGGCAAGATCAGCATCTACGAAAGATAGCCAGAGAGATTAGAGTGAGTCCTTACCGTCGCCACCCTGTTAGACATCTGAGCAAAGAGGTCTGTTGTGGAGGTCCTCTCAACTGTCTCCTCCAGCGCCCTGGTCGCCAATCCCCCCCCAGGATCAGGCCCAGGTCTCCTCGAACAGGATTGAACAGGTTCGAAGCTTGATCGGAGGTGATGATCATTTTCCTCTTCGTTTCTGTCGCACTCACGACGAACTTTGACCCCTCACCTGCGAATTCCCCGGTGAAATTGAGGCACAACGGGGGCTTCACACTCTTCTCCCATTCGTGCCCCTCATCAGTTTTACCCCCCTCTTTGGCGCTCTTATCCTTTTTCAGAGGGGGTTCCAGGCTGTTCTCTCCAGAGAGGGTCCTTTTCCCTCCAAGGGCTTCACTGGGGACCAAAGCCTGGCTAGAGGTAACCACTGCCTTCCTCTTTAGGCAAGGCACTTCCACCGTCTCCTTCTCTTGGCCATTCTGGGCCTCTTCGTTGCCTCCCTTTCCTCCTATTGTAATCCCCTCTGCCCCTTTAGGGATTACCTTTTAGGTCTGGCTAGTGATGCAGGCTCTTTTCCTTTGCCTGCTTCTTCCATCACCTCCGCCAGAGTCTTCTTATCATCCCCAGAGTCGTCCGGCGAGGACACCACGTCAATAGATGTCCCGCCGCAGACAGGCTCTGGGATTCCCACTCTTTCCTCTCCCCCCTCAACGACCTGCTTGCTGAGTTGAGTCGCCGGGGGCTGCCCCTTCCTAGCCCTCCTCATCAGAACTACCCCAGAAGGGGGGGGAATCTCCTTGAGAATGGTGTACCCCTGTGACTTAGCGAACAGAGATACGTCATTCTTCACCAGCCTAAGGAAGTCCTTCAAGGGCCAGTTATGCCCTTTCAGAACTTCCAGGTCCCTCTGGACCGGCGTCCCTGCCATCCATTGAACGTCGCCGATAAGCTCGGTAGGGCAGACCCCAGGCGTCAAGGGGATTCCCAAATCCCCGCCTACAAAAAAATAAAAGTCCCTCCAGTCAGAGTGAGAACTGCTAGCACCGGAGAACATCGCCTTCCTCGACTTCGAACGCAAGGCCAAGCACCCCCCATACCCCAGCACTGCCATCCAACGGAACAGATTTCTAAACAAAACCAGGCTCCACACTATCCCCCTAGCTTGCAGAAGCCTCAGAAAGGAGTATATGTAGGCGACGGCGTTGGGGGAAAGTTGGGCTGGCACGAGTTGAAAGGAGTTCAAGATTTCTTTGAACTCTGGTTGGGGTGGCAGCATCAACCCATACTCTACCTGGGCCCTGTACACGCACACCGCCCCTTCAGGGGACCTGTTTGGCCGGAGGTCGGAGGTAGGCGGGATGACCATCAAGCGAGGATTCCCCCTGAACCCTTTGGTTGTGTTGAGAACCTCATACTCCATCATAAGGGACTCCTGGTAGCTGTTGTCTTTCTGAAACTGCTCGGCCAGGTCAGCCCACTCAATTTCCCTTCCTCCCATCTGTTCGGTTCTTCCTTTCGAGCGGGTAGAGCAGGTACTCTTTTTCTTCTCTCTCAGAGACTTAGGGTTTTTGGAAGGAAGAAGAAGCTCCCGCTCAGACAACCGTTTATAAGTGACGAGAGCGATCTTTTCATCTCCCAACCATCTGATCTTCTAGACCAGCGTGCGAGCATCATCAGACCACTCGTTCCTTCTGACAGTCCTAGGAATCGAAGCGGCGCACGGTTTACGAGGCGTCACTCCTCTCCATCCCGCCATTTTGCCGTCCTCGATATTCATATATCGTGCACGGGGGTTCGAGGGATGGTTATTTCTTTTCCTTGTGTTCGATATTCATATATCGTGCACGGGGGTTCGAGGGATGGTTATTTCTTTTCCTTGTGTTCGATATTCATATATCGTGTACGGGGGTTCGAGGGATGGTTATTTCTTTTCCTTGTGTTCGATATTCATATATCGTGTACGGGGGTTCGAGGGATGGTTATTTCTTTTCCTTGTGTTCGATATTCATATATCGTGCAAGGGGGTTCGAGGGATGGTTATTTCTTTTCCTTGTGTTCGATATTCATATATCGTGCATGGGGGTTCGAGGGATGGTTATTTCTTTTCCTTGTGTTCGATATTCATATATCGTACACGAGGGTTCGAGGAATGACTACTCTCTTCCTTGTGTTCGATATCCATATATCGTGCACGAAGGTTCAGAGAGAGCTATTCCGCCTTTTACTTAGAATTTTTCTTTGCTTTTTGGAGTTCTTTATCTTTTACTTATGAATTCATGTATTTCCTTCTAAAACTTCGTGATTCAAAACACGAAAAAGAGACATACAGAAGAATTCATCCACAAACAGATTCTTGAAAATGAAAAATACATTTCATTAAATGATAGAATTTGATACAATTTCTCTCTTTGTCCTCACATGTTCCTCTCATGAGTACAGGAAAAACAAAGAAAGATACAAGGCTTCAGAACTTAAACACTTGATCTGATGAATTCAGACCTCTTAACCAGGGCTCCTCCTCCTTGAGACCAATCTACTACTTTGCTGACCACAGACAGTAGATATCTCTAGAGACTCTTCAGTTTCCTCACCTCAAGCGATAGTTCCAGCTTCATTAGGGCTATCTACTTGAGAAGTGGATCCTTCAAGTGCCTCAAAGGAAGAATCATCTCCTAGCAGGCTAAGGAGCTGGTTGAGGAGAAAGACCCATCACCTCTGACTCAGCTGACGCTCTGCCCGCTGACTTCCAGAGGGATCGCGCCGGCCTAGCCACCTGGCTTCCAGAAGAGTCACAGGGCTTTCTCCCGAGCTCCCGCGCAAAGAGGGCCAACCTCCCCAACCCGCGTAGGACCTTGGGGAAGGAGTCTCATCTGGGCGACAACTCCCAGCGTCGAAGAACCTGTCTGGCCCCTTAGGACCACAGAAGGAAAGAACCGCTGGGTCCCTGATATTCTCCTGGTTCAAGGTACCTACATCAACCAATGTCTGCAGAAGAGCATCAAAGGCAGCCTGATGCTGCGTATGGCGGCCCACCGGCGAGGCGCTGACAATTTTCACCGCCTCTTCACCGCTTCTTCCAGGTCCTCCATACGTCGCCCTCGCCATCCAGAGCTGTTTTCCACCAAGGCCCGCAGAGAGCAGACTTCAGATTTCAGCAACTCCTCCCTGCGACAAGCTTCGGAGGCCGCCTCTTTCGCCCCTGACAAGGCCTCCCTGGCCTTAGTCACTTCCTCTCTCAACCTCCTCCTCTCCTCCCTCAAAGCCTCCCTATCATCGTCCAAATCTTTTATTCTTTTTTGGAGGTCTTTGACATGGGCAGAGTGGGCCTGGTTCACACCCGCCAGACTGCGATGGAACTCTCCTCTCGCAATCTCACTTTTGTTAGCCCACTCCGCGTTAACCTGGGCTAAGGAAGCCAACCTACTTTCCAGCTGGTGCAGCCCCTCTAACTCCTCCTTCTGATTACTCAGAGAACACTTTGTAACTTGGGACAAAGCATCCTCCAAGTCCCTTATTTTCTGAAGGTAGTGGGATTCTGCTACCTCCTTACCCTTCAGGGACTTTACCACCTTCAGAACCTCAGAGGTGTTCCCAAAGATCCTCTCCTCTACCCGCCTGATCTCACTCAAGCGGTCTCTCAGCGTGCCCCAGATCTCTCCAATTTTTAACACTGGGAGCAGCCGGGAGAGCCTCTCCCTTTTCCTTAGTTGCCTCCCCCATCTTATCTCCTGGCCCTTCAATGCCAAGAGCGCCTGCAGAGGCAGCGACGAGGATCTCCTCCTTCTTCCCCCGGGTCCCTTCCTCCAGATTGGAACCTTCCTCCTCTGTGCTTTTCTTGCCTTTCTCTCCCTTCCCCTCAAGATCTAACGGAGGGAGAGAAAGGAAGAAGGGTTTCTTTTTCTTCTCAGGGGCAGAAATCAACGTACCTAGGGCAGGCCTACAAATCACCAGGGGGCCCTTCTCCAGGTTTTCAACGGAAGGAACTCCAAATCTGGGTAAGAGCCGCTCAAGCTCTTCATCCTTTACCAGAACCTTCCCGGGTGCCAGCTTCTCCCCAACAGCCGTCTCCCTCACCAGAACCACCTCCTGCAAACCTTTCGCCTTTGGAGGTGGCTTGACGGGAGAGTCAGAAACTTCTACCACCATTTCCGCGGCCGCTGCGCTCGCCGGGCCTTGAAGAGACTCCAGTGTCTGCACCAGAGCAGCGGCTACCTTAGTCGTAGGAGCTTCTGCCTCCAACGACATCGGCACCCCTCCGGGTACCTCCAGAAGACTCTTCTTCCTTGAAGGGACGTCGGCCGGAGGCGCTCTAGCTCTTTTCTTAGAGAAGCCGGAGGCGATCTTCCACTTCCTCTCCGCCATCTCTGGAGAAGTTCACTATGACAGAACTCAACAGACCAAGGATAGAATGCGAAGCGGCAGACTCCGCCCCCATCTTATCCTTGCAGGCCTCGGGCAGCGCGTCCACCTTCGCGACGGTTCGCATTTCAGGACCCATATTAATATTCACGCCCTGACAATGCGGGGGACTGATGTTAACACGTGGTTCCTGCGCTGCATCCTGGCCGAACACGTGGCGCCTGACAGGCTTGTACTTGATTGACGAATTTGCTGACTCAGCTTCAGGTTTTGCAGGACTCTTGATCCAGGTCAAACATCAGGCACGAGGGTTCAACCTACCATCGTCCACGACGACCCAGGATTAACCTTCGTAACCTCGGGCACGAGGGTACGAGGTACCGCCCGACACAATCAACTTCACCTAACCCCGCCGCTCTCCGTACGGGCACTCTTCCCAAGAGGGGGTACCAGTATTTAAAGCTATCGTCCTTCTCGTACAGCGGCGGACCTCTCCAGTGACAGACGGAACGGCAAGCAGAGCCTGCCCATCACCATTTCTCCGGAAAATCAGGATGGGGCTACGCATGCCACACAGCTATAAAAACCACTGAACAGTCCCAGCCAAGAGGAGAGGGAGAAGACGGGCTTCACCCACCACTACCGGCCTTCTCCAAGACTGACGAAGGAGGAGGACTGAGCCCAAGGAAAGCAGAACTCCTCTATCACCTTTTGTAAAACAGGAGCTTGAGAACAAGAAAGGCTCTCTTTCTCCTGCTCTCTCTCTTTTTCTCTTGTGAGCTTGTTGTATGAGCCTTCGAGGCCACTCTTTTTCCTATTAGTAAATCTCTTTGCTGATCGACCGGTGGACGTAGGGGATTTCCTCCCTGAACCACCTTAAATCTTGGTGTGTTTCTCTGGATGCTAGAAAACTAATCTTCTCCTTGAGCCTCCGTTAACAGGCTCATCTCCTTTGCGTGCCGCCGTCTCCCGGAACTCTCTCTCTTTGGTGTTTCCTGGGATCACCACATCCTACGTCAACAGTTAGAAATGCACATATTAAGAATTTTGTGGCAGCAAAGAGTCATTTACTGATAGTGCTTCTATGCTTCTAGTTATTTTGGGCTACAAGGACTGCATCGTAATCCATTTCATGTTTCCACTACCTGATTAAATTTATTTTATTTTGCTTTGTATCCTTTTACCTCTCTCATAGGATATAAAGTCTTCAAGTCTAACCCGTCTTGAGTATTTAAATTGCGTTCAGTTTCTACGGAGTAAAAGGCTGGATTCACTGTTTGAGGCCCTTCAGAAACTCAAAGAAGGTTAGCTCTGGTGCAGAATTTACTCATATTGTTATGATGCATGATTCTTCTGAATTGGATGCTGAACAAGCTTTTCCAGTCAGTCTATAATAAATTCTTTGTGAACTTACCTGAATTTGCAGTAAGATGATTCTGATGCTAATACCACAAGCTGTCAGAATTTCCAATTGAACATTGGTTTAATAACTCTCCCATTTCTGAAAAAAACAGCAAGCACTGGTTTATGCAATTCCGGGAGCTTGCTTCAATATTTAACTTTTTGGAACATTGTATTGAATATGATTGATGGGCCTGAATGAACTGTGGATTTTAGCAAGCAACGCTTTATTTGCAGAACATATTTTGCATTTTGATTTATCTAGCACGGAATTGAAGGAAGGTTAACTGCATGCAATTCTTGCTGAACTTGGCTTCTTAATTTTTCCAGTAACTATGTCTAGAAACCAGTAAATCAATCTGTTATCTTCTGCCATTTCTGTCCAATCAGTTGCTTATAAAGGCGAAAGCAAATATTCTCACTGGTGATATTTCATTGCATGAATGCAGAATTGATGCTTCTTGGCTTCATATCCCTTCTTTTAACTGTTACTCAAAGCCTAATTAGCAATATGTGCATCTCGCCTAGTGCTTCTGTTCACCTCCTTCCTTGCAAAAAGTCAGAAAGCTCAATCTCTGAGGAAGGAGTACATCATGTTAAAGGCATCTTTCTTAAAACTCGACCAAATGGACGGAGACTTCTTTCCAAGGGAGCTGATTCTAGTTCTTGCTTAAGAAGGGTATTTTTTTTACTTCTGTATTGTGACTTGTTTATTGGCATAAGTTGGACTGTATGAATCAGCTAATTTATTGAAATATTTTCATTGATAGTTCTAAGAGTGCTTTAATGATAACAATTCTGAACAGTTATTAGTCCTTTTTTCTCCTTCTTTTGTTCTTTAGGGGAAAGCTCCATTGTTGTCCCTTGAAGCATTGCATCAACTACACATCTTTATTTTTGTGTTGGCAGTTGTCCATGTCGGATTTTGTGCAGCTACAATGGTTTTAGGAGGAGCAAAGGTAATACATATATATATATATATGTTATATTTTGTCTGCATTGTTTTTTATAGTGCATCCAGGGAAATTCATTTGCTTTGTGTTTCATAACTTTTTTTTTTGGTTTTTGTAGATTAGACAATGGCAACATTGGGAGAAAGAAATAAGAAAACAGGATATGGAAAAAGAACAAAGTAAGGATTACACAGTACATTTTTTGTACTTCTAGCCTCTATTTGGTAGGAGTATATTTTGGGTTGGTTTGAGTTGTTTTTCGGTTAGAGAGAAAAGAAATTATTTTTCCATCTTTCAAAAAAAGAGAAAGGAAATTATTTTGATGTTATGATGTGAAATAAGGTATTTTAATATTGAGATTTGTGTTGAATGTGACATAAGATGAACTTTTTATTGAATTATGTGTAGTATGTGAAATAAAATTGATTTTTAATAGCCAACTGAGACTTAGCGTTAGTGTCTTAAAATCTTCTAAAAACATCATTTGTACTCTGAATATGATATAAAAGCTGTTATTATGCTTAAACTCTTCATGAAGCGAATTTTCTGAAGAGAATTTCATTATTTTGCATGATGTTGCTTTCCATATTCTGTTATTTTACAATTGTCTGGTGTGATCGAATTGTCCTTAATTATATTTTATTGATTCTTTTAGCAAAGTTTGTGCTTGGTCAAATGCTAGACCACTGTGTTTGTTGCTATACTGTGATGTGAATTGATTCTAATATGGATAAACCTGCAGGGGAATCCAACGCTAACCATGAGTTTGTTAAAGGGCGTGCGACAGGAATTTGGACAAAGTCTACAATTGTGAGATGGATTGTGAGATATGAACCCTTTTGGAATCGTAGAAATTTTAACAACTGTTTTTTAATTATGATTTTCCAATTTTTGTATTATCAAATTTCAATACAACAAAAGTGCTCTGATTCAATTTTGTTGCTGCATTTGCTCTGAACGCCATTTATGTAGCAAAGTATTTAGTTTGTCTTCCATATGTTCTAAGTAGTTCAACTAATAGGATGTTTCCTTTAGTTATTTGCTAGTCATATTGTTAACTCATAAGTCATAATCGGTACTATAAAGTTAAGATGTTTTAAGTAAATATATGTTGGGTATCCCTCCTTAGGAGGAAGGCAAGAAACTTGTGAAGGTTTGTTGAAGAAAGCTTCTTGAAAGTGTCAGCCATAAGTCTTTTTTGGAGGACATCCATTGTCAACAAAAATCTGCCTTTAAACAAAGCTGTTCTCGACAAGATTAGCAAACTAAAGGAAGCTCCTCAAGAAAATCCTCAACCAAGAATTGGATCTAAGGATAGAGTCTTCAATGAAGGCATCCCACAAACGTAGACAAGTGGTCATTGAATGTGAAAGACCTCAAAGGAAGCATTCAAGGAGACATCTCTATATCTAAAGAGCTACTTATTCATCTATTTTTCAAGAGAGTATTACTCAACAAAATTGAAAGGGTATTTTAGAAGATTCAGAGTATGATATATAGTTATGGAGAATCTACCACGTTAGCCTACTATCAAGACCTTATGTGGGAATGCTCACATCAAGGAAACGGCTTGTAGAGCATTCTCGATATTCCACATTAGAAGTCATTGCTCTATTCGCCGTATATAAAAGGAGTTGGAAAGAGCAGCATGAGAGCGATGTTACTACTAATGTGAGGATTATTAACAAAGTGAGTATTCTAAAGAGCTAGTGCCAGTAGTGAGGTCCAACAATTAATAAAAGCAATTTAAGGGAAGTTCGAGCTTCCAACAACACTGAGCAAAAGAACAAAGAAGATAAGTTGTTCTCCATTAGTCGTCCCGAACGAGTTAGGTCTACATGAAAAACTATTGTTCTCCAATGAGCCATTAGAGAAGTATCCCAATCATATCTAAGTTTCCAGCTAGTTGTCTTACTTATGGCAACCATCGGTCCTTAGTCTTCTCACACAAAATCCAATAATACATTGATCTTCTAGTTTATACAAGCCGTCAAGGCTTCATTTGTTTTGAAGTTAAAAATTAACCTGGTATAATTTTAACCTGGCATATCATATCATACATAAAATTTAATATTAAAAATTAACTTTATTTCACATCCCTCGCATATTCCAATATAATAAATAACTTATATCACATCCCTCGCATATTCTAATATAATAACTAACTTTTTATCACATCCCTCACATATCTCAACATAATAACTAATTTTATTTCACATCATTCACAATTTTTAATAAAAAAATATTTCTATTCAAGTTTAATTTTAACCTTGTTAAATTTAACCTTATAAACAAACAGACCCAAAAGGTTCATGTCCTCAAAACATTATCAATATGCATTCTCAAAAAAAAAGAAATAGATGTGGAATTCTTTGCACTAAATATAAAATGTATGAAAGTACCACTTTGTTTTTTTTTTAAAATGATGTTCTTCCAAAAAAGTTTTTTTAAGGGTTATTTTTCCAATTTTCATTTTGATTGCAGATGTCATTCTTCAAGCAGTTCTATGCATCAGTGACTAAATCAGACTATAAAGCACTGAGATCGGGATTCATCATGGTAACTTTGAGAACTTTGTTGAATAATGGCGTCTCCCTTGTATACTATTTAGGCTTATTCTTTTATTCTCCTCCAGAGGCACTGCAGTTCGAATAAGAACTTTGATTTTCATAAATACATGATGCGTGCTCTTGAGGACGATTTCAAAATTGTAGTAGGGATAAGGTAAGAATATTTTCCTTTGTTCTGTTTAAGATATTTATTCACCCCCTTTTTATCATGCTATTATTATTTACCTTGCTGCTTTTCTTTAATTCATTTGCAGTTGGTATCTGTGGCTCTTTGTTGTTATATTTCTTTTGCTGAACGTCAAAGGTGAAGAAGTGATGAACTGTGGTTTTTTTTTTTTAAGTTATTATTGTTCATCAACATCAATTCGAAAAAGTTTTTTCCTGACCAAATTGTCATTTATGTTTTAATGAACATTTGAATTTAGAGAAATTTTCTGTAAGTTCCTCCATAAATTTTGAACTCAAATATTGTTAGTTAAATGAAAACCTCCCTCTCATATAATACGGACATCAAACCTCCGATATGGGCTTGTCAGTTGTCACTCATGGAAAAGTTTCACAGGTCAATCTTATAAACTTTAAATTAGAACAAGTTCATCCTTTCCATGATCCCACCAATCATCTTTTGCTTATTATTGATTAGTTTGTATTGGAAGTTTAATGCAATACGTTAAGAGAAGGCGTAGATAGCAAAATGTATAGTTCATCTGTTGTTAAACCTTTTCAACATATTTTTGGTGAAGCCATGCTATTTCAATTCAAAAATTGATGCATATTTCCAAATCATTCTACTTTTTCTTAACAATATTTATACCTGCTATGTAGCGCAGGTTGGCACACTTATTTCTGGTTATCTTTCTTGCCTCTGGTTGTAAGTAATTTCTCTCTACAATTTTTTTGTTGAAATGTATCTAGATGGCACACCTATTTCTGGTTATCTTTTCTCCTGGTCGTAAGTAATTTTTCTCTGTACTACATTTTGTTGCAATGTATCTAGAGTCCAAAACGCTATGTTCGGCTGAAATGCAGCTTCTTCTTGCCGTGGGGACAAAGCTGGAACACATCATTACTAAACTTGCTCATGAAGTTGCTGAAAAGCCGCTGAGTGATCAGGAATCGCCAGGGGTGAAACCATCTGATCATCATTTTTGGTTTCGACGTCCCGGAATTGTCCTTTATCTGATTCACTTCATATTATTTCAAAATGCTTTCGAGCTGGCATTCTTCATCTGGATTTGGGTAAGTTTCAGGTTAAAGTAAAACTAGTCATTGATCGAGAGAGGGATGCAAAAATCCCTGTCTGGACCACCAAAGCAGGATTTTATTTGCAGTTCTTGGTGCTCATCAGTACTTCTACATTATCCCCAGTGCTCTTATGGCTTCAAATCATGTATAATGGAAAAAGTTGGTTATACCATACCAAGGATCATGATAGGGTAACATATTCTGAGTCTGCTATTCAGTCACTGTCTCATGTGTGTAATGGGTTTGCTTATCAATTCTCAGGTTGATCGTGCAAGTACTCTGTAGCTACAGCACTCTTCCTTTGTACGCAATCGTCACTCAGGTAAGCAGCTTTTGTAATTTTTCCTTTTTTTTTTTTTTTTGCTAAGGGCGTCATTTGTAAATTAAGTGAAACTCTAATGACGTGTATAAATAAATAAAGTACTGAAACTTAATGGGTTGAATATTCCTTTCTCACAATAGATGTTAATGTCTCTTTATTCAATTGTGTGGATGTAACATTAACATAGATTTTATGTGTAATACGTACGTCACCTAAAATAAATGAGTAATATGTAAATAAGTTTAGGGGTAATTGCATCCAGGCCTTTGAGATAGATCTCCAATTCTATGTATGTTCACAAAAACAGAAGCATGCCATTTGAGTTCCTCCTGCCCAAAAGTTTTTCCACGTGAGTTTTATTGATAAATTTCGTAAAGTTTGATCGTTAGGTTGTTATTTAAAAAAAATTTAAAATATATGTTTAAATATTAATTTTTTTAATAATTTAAATATTTAAAATTACTATTATAGATTAGGATATAGAGAAAAAAATAAAATTTGATATTAGAATAACAATTAAAAATACTTAAACATTATTTGTAATGCTTAAATATATACTTTAATTTTTTAAAATGACTACTTAATGACCCAACTTAATGAAATTCATTAAAAAGAATTTACGTGAAAAGAGATTTGTGGGGAGCTCCCCAGATAACACGTTTTTGTGAATTTGCATGGAATTGTGATTCTATCTCAGAGGCCTGAATGAAATTATCCCATAAGTTTATTGTGGCATGTCAACATAATTCAGGCATGGGTTACCAAGATTGTTCAGCACTTTTATGCAGATCAAACTTTTAATCTGACTATCTTGTTTCCTATATTGAAGATGGGTGACATGTTCAAACAAGCCATATTTGCGGAGCAACTACGAACAACTCTCCATGGCTGGGCTGCGGAAGCTCGAAAGAGGAGGAGGAGTTCGAGTTCCAGTGGTTCAGTTCTTAAGAAACTTTTTAGCCCAAAATCCAAGAGAAGTGAAAAATCTGAAAGTGGAGTTCCGATGCAGGAGAAAACTAGTTCTGAAGACTCTGGAAGCTCTCAGAATACACAGAGGTTTGCTTCACTTGCAGGAACTCTGGCCGGCAGAGCTGATGTTTGACAGACTCTTTTTTACTATCTTGTTGTAGAAGAATATGAGGCTTTATGATCATATATCTATTTGATGACTTCATATGTATGATCATTCGGCTTAGATCTTTGTAATATATGCATTACCTTATTAGATTATTTTAAATTATCTACAATTTGAGAAAATCTAACTGCCAAGGCATCACAAGAATGAAATAATAATGGACATGAAATACTATTATGTGTGATAAAACATTTTGTATAGTTGGATGTAAAAGTGTCATTTAAAATTAGGTTTTATATTTTATAAATTATTGTCAAGAGAAGAATTTTTTTATAATTAATTTATGTTTTGGATTGCTACTAAAATGTTTTTGATGCAAGCAACATAGATTGAGTTTTTTTACTTTATAAATACATTTTTTATAGATTTGATTAGAAGGACATTTTTGATAATAATCTTTATATATGTATATTTTTTATTATAATTTAGGGTAAATTATACCCATGTCTCCGAGTTTAAAGCTTAATAACGTATAAGTTCACGTTATAATATCGGGATTCTTGAATTTTAATAAATTATTAAATGAGTTTTTTTATTTTTTATTATTAATTTTTTTTAAAATTACCATTATATATCTCCCTCTCTCTCCTCCTGATCTCCGCGGACACTCAGGCTGCGTTGCCGCTGGCGAGTCAGTGGCCGTGCGGCATGTGCAAGGATCGAAAGGAGAGAGAGGTCACCTCTCTCTCCCCTCCCGATCCCCGCGCAAGCACGATCTCTCTCCTGCCGATCCCCGCGCAAGCACGATCTCTCTCTCCTCCCGATCCCTGCGCAAGCACGATCGGTCTCCTACCGATCCCTGCGCAAGCACGAGGCCGCGCGGCCTCTGGCGAGTCGCACACGCAGCCCGATCGCGGACCCCACCGGCGGCCTCATGGCTTCGCGCATGCACGGGGATCGGGAGGAAAGAAAGGGGAGGGGTATAATGGTAATTTAAAAAAAATTAATAATAAACAAATAAAAAATGACCCATTTGATTTTATTTAAACTCAGGAACTCCGATGTTATAATTTTAAAACATGAACCTGTGCATTATTAAACCTTAAACTCAAAGACCTGAGTGTAATTTACCTTTATGTTTTTAATTATACAAATATATGTGTATCTATGGGTATTGTTGATAAAAGTGTATAATATTGGCTATCTACAACAATTAAAATTATAAATATATATGTATAATAATATATATACAATAAGAAGTCATATATATATAGTTATATATAGTAATAATACCATATCAATATTATAAGATGTTTACATGCTTGAAAATATTGTAATCTTAAATTTACTTGTAGCTCAATTGTTTGAAGTTATTTGTCCGTAAAAGTTAAATCTTTTCAATGCCTACATTGCAGCTCCCTTTTGGGTTTTCAAAAGTTTTTTTTTTTTTTTTAATTTGAGGATATTGAAAGCTACAATTTTGAAAAAGTAATTTCTCCTATCATAAAGCTATTTCAAATGAACCCCTCAGCCTATTTGGTATTTGAGAAAAAAACTTTATAGGGCAATATTCATTTTTTTTAATATATTTATGATGAGAAATAAAATCTATTTGACATAATATAGTTCATGTTTTGAGAATTACATAGAATATAATATTATAATATAAAAAAAACTTTTTAAATATTAAAATTTATCTCATATGTGACATAAAATTATTTTTTAAATTATATGAAGAATTTAACTATGGCATTCCGCCATTTTAACCAAATGACAAATTGAGAAAGTTTTTGACACAAGTTCATACTTTGTTATCATTCACATTGATTTTTCATTTTGTTTTGATAGACTTATTGGTTTTCATTACACGTCTTTTGAGTTTCTCAATTTATCTTAGGGTGCATTTGGTTCAATGTTATCTTGATGTTATGTTATGTTATTTAGAGAAAACAATCATTTGGTTTAATGACATCTATAAATAATTTTTTTTTAAATCATAAATTTATTAGTTAAAAAATAACATCCAGATGTCATAACATTTAAATTGCATAACATAACACTAAAATAATAACGAATCAAACACCCCCTTAATGTGATCCATTTGAATGCTTTTCTTATATTTAGAGATTTAAGTGAATTGACTACCCCCACTTCCTTTCTTTCATTATATTCTTTTTATGCGATTGCTATGTCCTCTCCTCTCCTCTCCTCTCCTCTCGGCTTAGACGTCGAGAAAGAAAAGGCTGAAGAGTTATACACAAGTATTTTGATTCAAATAATAAAAAAAAATGTAGAAAAAAGGAAAACCATGACATATGAAACAATTCAAAAAATATAAACTAATTTTAAAAAGGCCGTCACAACATCAATGATTAGTTTAATACATTTTTCTATGTTGTCTTTAGGTGAGCATCATGAAAGTAACACATTAGATGAATGTTAGCGAAAAATCATAAAATATAGAATCGTCTTATATACATATAAAATTATATGTTTTGATTAGTGCAGAGCTGAATTGCAATGAGTCTACCACGGAACGACTTGATGGTACTCATGAGATATCGTGTGGTTGCTCATGAGATGGCTTTAGTGATATCAAGATGTCTTAGTGTCTCGTGTTCCTACACCAATGTTGCTGTCTTGAGTAGTGTAGAAGTTGTGGCCAAGTGGCGTAGGGACTATAAGCCATGTGACAGTGCGGCCCTATTGCGGGGCTATTAAGTGTCTTGACGACTTCTATAAGCAACGATGTATGCATCATAAGATGATCATCACTAAGCAGTTTATAACGACGAGTGCAATGAGGAAACCTTTATAGCCAGGTCGTGAAATAGGCATCGAATCCAAAAAAAACTCTAGGGTAGAGTCCCATAAATCCCGTCTTGATTACGACCTTTCATGGCTAGAACTTTTCATTTCCTAAGGAAGATCACAAAGCTCTCTCCTGCCTGATATAAAAATGACTCCTAGACAATTGAAAGGAGAAAAGCACATTAACTTTACGAGCTGCATCATGACATTGTCTTGGGAGGTTTACTCTCATGTGGGATTTATCTAATGGCAAGATGATGTGCATACAGATGTTTTGCTAATGACTTATTTGTGTCCCTTCTCTTAATCCGGCACACTTATTTTTTTTCTTTAACCCCTTTCCTCTTGTTGTTGCCTTTGTGATAGGGTAGGGTGGTAGTGTTTTGACTGACATAGACAAGAACATTAGCCTGGTTGTGTGCTTTGGGCACAGTTTGCTAATGGTTGATAGGCCTCATTGTCTGATTATATTCCTTAAAAGAGGCTTGGCTTGTCTACATGCAAAATATAATAATACAACAGCAAAATCTTAATTTGTATACTACATGAAACAAATGGCGAAAGCAATTACACACAGATTGAATATCCAGTGCATGAAACAAAGAAGGAACCATATTATTAGCATTCCTCAGAAATATGCAGTGCTAAATCTGCAACTCAGAACACCAATTTTCTACAGAGAATATCTACTCTGTAGCAGACAAACAGTTCATAAACCTGACAAAATCATGCAAGAATACACAGCAAATACCATAGAAAATCAATAAATAAGTGCAGCATTTAAGCAAACTCATACCAAAAACCGCTCAATTCTCTTGCCATGCACTCTGCATGCTCTGCTGACTATAAGCTTAATCACCCTTCTCAAACATTTTTCGAAAGCTTCTTAGACGAGTGCTCTATATTCAGCAACATTTCTCTTAAATTAAAGGAAGAACTCCCCTTGGCTTCACCACAAAACAAGGAGCTTGATGAGAAAAAAAAAGGTGTCCGTAACATAAAGAAAAGAGAGATGTTGTTCAAAAAGTAGCTGATCTCACCTCGGAATCGAGAAGGAAGCCTTTTAAGTGCAAGACTGTCAATCATCTAGGTAGTAGTAAGATCCAGCAGCTTTCTGTTCCCTATCTTTGGTAGAATCCAACTTGTTAATGCGAGGTCGATAATTCGTCGGATCTCTCCTAAATGTAATATCAAGATGCTGTATTAACAATACAAACATGGAAGATGTTAGTGAATAGTTCATTTCATTATTAGAGTCAAGTTCAAGAAAGTTTGGGTCAAGTTAATACGAAATGGAAGAGTTGTTTTCAGTATAATGAGTACAACTTCTGTTGGTAAAGCTCAATCTAAATCTGATATTTCGAAGCTTTGTTCACCTCAAAATTGAACTCTATTCAATGATGCTAAAAGATGTTTGATGAGAGAAGACTAAAATTGAGCTTCAAATGGACTCAAATATCTTGTAAAAGCAAATTAATTTTCAAAGAGTTTTTTAATGAAAACTAACCATGAAAATTCAAAGGGGAATTTCATAAAACACTGATTATGCTATCTTTATTATATGAACAGAATGTTGGGCAATGAGAAATTACTCACAGAAAAGTTAATGTAACTGAAATGCAAAACTTAAGATGTGTGATAGAAATAGAAAAGATAAGGTAATTAAATTGGAGAGAATGTCGTGGTAATACCTATCAAAGATAAACTTAGGTAGTATAAACGTACAATGTAGGGAAGAAGGGAAACACTAAAGCGGTGTTATACAAAAAGATTTACATAAATTAGAGTCAAAAACAAAAGATGCATTGGACAAAATCAACTGGCAAAATAGAGCTCATATAATCGAACCCAAATATTTATAATAGGATTCATATAACCGAACCCAAATATTTGGGAAAAGGCAAATGAAGATAATAAAATCTATTTTCCATGTACATAACTTACATATGCCAAACAATAATCAAGTTGATTTCTTTTTAAACTGAGACAATAAAATCACTAGATTCGAACTAGAGTTAATATTCTCCCTAAAATTTGATCTAACAAACTGGAGAACATTTGAAAAAAAGAGCTGAATATTGAATAGTCCCAATCCAAAAGCAACCATAAGAAAAAGGAAAAGACCAGCCACCAAACTTCTTGAAATGTCACCATCAGGTTATAAAAGAATCCAGATGTACTTTAAATAATAATCTCCCCATGTTATTTTGTTCTGATAAAGAAAGTAACAGAGTCAAGATTGTTGCGGGCACCAGAGAAACATAGCAGACCAAAATTTTCCATGTAATGAAAAGATCTTGTTGACTTAGAAAATTGAATGATTGGATAGAAAAAGTATACAAAATTAAAATTAAAATTAAAAAACCCAGCAGAATTTTTACCATATTGAAATGTTGAATAATAAGATTACAATTAAGAAAAAAAATGTGGCACTCACAGATAAGAAGCGATTCATCCCAGATACTAATGACTGAGGAGCATTAGCAGTGCAGTCCACAGAAGGTTTTCCCTCATAAACAATAACTTTGTCAGCTAGATAGGTTGCCATGATGAAGTCATGCTCCACAACAAAAGCCGTTTTCTTTGCATGCAGAATGAACCTTTTTATCACTTTGGATGCAACGATACGCTGCTCTGAGTCTAAATAAGCACTTGGTTCATCTATCAGGTAGATGTCAGCAGGCTGCACAAAGAAATATTGCAATATCAGAAAGGAATTTAAAGGTCCGATCCAAATTTGAACATGCCATCATCATTGCACTATCTCAACAGTTTGTAGTCAGCTCAACAAATTACTTCTTGCAAATTATTCATGTTTAATACTTCATGCGATATATTATAGTTTCTAACAATTTTGTCCAAAGATTTTCATTCTTTTCCTATTACAGTAATGTTACCTCTCAGTCCTTAATGCCCCATTTTCTGCTCTGCATTGTACAAGCCCAAATTTTCTAAGTCTGTTATCCATAACTTCGTTTTGAACGGGTATTATCCTATGCTCTCCCTAATTAAAATTTCTTATCATTTTTAACATACTACAAACCTATCTCAACACTCATTTATGTTTAAAAATGCCAAGCACCTAACTGGTAAGGAAAAAGAGGCAAATTGATAATGCCTCGCTCAATATATAGAAAATTGGGTCAGCCAAAAGTGAACTGTTCATTTCTTGAAATAAAGTACTTGACCTCATGCATTATTCAACAAAGTATACCGACCTTCCCAAGGCATAAACACAATGCAACTCTTTGCAACTCTCCACCAGATAGGTTAATAACTTCTTGGTCCATCAGTTGCTCAATTTGTAATGGTTTCATAACATCAGAAACGAACTGTGGATGCATGTACGAGTCCCGGATTTTTTGATGCAGCAAGTGTCTCACAGTAGATTGGAACTTGGGACTAATCTTCTGGGGTTTATAAGAAACATTGAATTCAGGTACTTCAATATCTGAATCTTCGACAGAATCAGGCTTCAGCAATCCAGCCTGTAAAAATTCCAATTGCATTAGTGTTATTAAACAAAAATATACAAGAGGCAATATTTAAAGGCTCCACTACAGCTTCATAACATGTAAAAATTGTCAACGTTCTTCAAGCACAATCTATTCAACAATAGGATTTGAAAATAGGAAAACTTGAACAGTTTACATGAATCTACATGGATATGTATTCAATAGATGGATAAAAGATCAAATACTTGAGCAGAAGTTATAGAAATAAGGGTATACTCTCGTTATAATACAGGCATACAACTGTATATGTCCTTAAAAGTCATTCAAAGTTAACAATTCTTTGAGAAAGTAGGTTGGTTGGGAGCTCTTTTGTTGAAAGAAATAGGCGAGGAGCATTCATAGTCAGCAGCAGCATACATCTATCATCTACAAAAATTCAGAGAAAAAAAAAAAACAGCACGCTTTATCGTAACTTCAATCATTCTTGTTGTAGCATATAAAAGAAAAGACAACCATTAAATTTGATCAATCCCTTTGGTTTTACAACATAAGAGAACCGAAGAATATATTTCCCCCTTGGTATGTGGAAAGTATGAAGAAAATATGGAAAAGAAAAATGTCAATCAGCAAATAAAAATGGCATCAAGAATCATATATAAAGATAAGGCATACCAGCATGCGAATAAATGTAGTCTTTCCAGTGCCATTCTCCCCAAGCATCACAATGATCTGCGAGTCAGTGAATTCTCCTTCTACCACAGCAAGCTTAAAATTACCTTGTGTTTTAGTCATGGTGGGATATCTATAACGCTGATATGTCTGGATCTCCTCTGCACTCTCTTGAGGTGTCTCTGCAACCTGGAAAGACAAATAATTTAACAAACGTTTTCCAGTTCTAGACAGGCTTTAAACCCTCCAGAAGTTATATATCATCCCACCTTAAATGTAAGCGATTCATCTCTAAAGCGCAGATTCTCTGTTGGGACAAAACCAGCCAAGAAGATGTTAATACCTTCCCGTACAGAAAAAGGTAAAGTAACAACACCATACGCTCCTGGCTTCCCGTATAAGCAACAAATGAAATCGGACAAGTAATCCAGAACACTAAGATCATGCTCCACGACAATCACATAACTGATAACAGGGAAAGACGAATTACCACAACTTTCGGAAATAAAAGAACAACTTTTGGAAAAATAAATTACCACAATAATCTTTTGAAGGTCAAGATACTTGTAAAACGTAGGTATATGGTGATGAATGAGTCTAACCTGTTTGGCCTAAGAAGAGACCGAATAACTTGTGCAGCTTTGAGCCTTTGTTTCACATCAAGATAGCTAGATGGCTCATCAAACATATAAATCTCCGCATTCTGCACAGCAACTACAGCAATTGCAAACCTTTGCAACTCTCCACCAGATAAATCTCCAACATTGCGATCAATAACTTGATTCAATTCAAGATCATTACATAATTCAGCTTTCTTCTCCCTCTCGTCTTTCTGGTCAAGCACTTGTCCAACATTTCCTTGGACAGCTTTTGGAATATGATCAACATACTGTGGCTTAATAATTGCCTGTCAATAAATAAAAAACAACATAAATGTAATTAATGGTTTCAAAGATACCAATATTATTTCAATCAATTCCACATGTTAATTTAGCCAACAATGGAAAGGATGCACTGCATATGGAAGAGAGAACAGACATGAAATCATTCCTAAAACAAGAAGTTTTTGAAGTTTTCAATTGAATTCCTCTTGTTGTACAACTAAAACAACAGGATATCTGCCACAATTCATGGAATGTTGATCTAAAGGCTAAAGCTCATTAAACAGTGAAAACTGACATTCTGACATAAACATGACCGGAATTCACTCATGTCTAGGAACTTTCATGCTAAGATTCTTAAATTTTTAGTGCAATGTTTGTAATAATAAAATAACTTCTATTACATCTAATAATACCTGTTTGTATCTACTTATAATAATTCCACCTTATCAACAAGAGTATCTTATAATATGATATTCTACCAGGGTTTTTCCTTTTTTTTTGATCAATCTACCAGGTATTGTTGGTTGTATCTAGTTCACACAATTCCAGATTGTAAATAAAATTATATAATCTCTGAATATTAACTGAGGCCTATATATTAACCGAGTAAAAAGAGTACAAAAACTATCCTAATATATGAGTGTTATATATATAATCTCCAGAGGAGGCATACCTCAGCCAAGCACAAAAGGAATCAGAACAAAGTATAGAGATACGCTCAACTGAGTCTTAAAGCAATAGTGGTTCCAACTAATAGGCCAACCCATAGTGCCTTTGCATAATACATGACTACATAATCACCATAATATTGCTTCAAGAAGAAGTTTATGGTAATTTTTCTACTAAAAATAAAGTCGAGTACATCAACATTTAAGGAAAATACTGGACCATAAAAGGAAATAAGAAATTTAATAATTCCTATTTATCATGAAACTAACTAATAAATTGAAAATAAAATGGGATCCGAAACAAGCTGACTGAATCCCCTAAAATAAGCAAATAACTAGTGCTGGAAACATCAAGTAAAATCATAATATTCGACATTCAACAATCTCCCTTGTGGATGCCTCCCATTCCCAGCTTGCCAATGATCTCTTGTTTGTCTTCCATTCTCAGCTTGCCAATGACCTCCTGATGCGGGACGGAAAAAGATGCCAATGATATTTTATATTTATATTCAGCAAAAC
>JAEMOT010001566.1:20632-43860 GCA_019297695.1 Apostasia ramifera | reverse complement strand
AGGCGTGTAGGCGGGCGCTGGGCGGCCGCGCAGGCGCATCAGACGAGTCTAGCGGAACTGCACGGCGCTGCGAGCGGAGCGAGCTTCGGAGGTAGGCCAATTTGAAAAGTGGACAACTAGGCCAATTTGAGGATTCTCACCAAAGACTAACCCTACCCTTTCCTTCAACGGAATATCAACCCCTTAACCCGAGTCTAGGTTCTGAGAAAACTCAAACATAATTTCATTCATCAAATGCTCCCCTTTACAATGCAAGGCGACCTCTTTATATAGAGAGATCCCATGTAGAAATTTGAAAATACAATATTAAATACAAGAAATAAAATACCAAATAAATAAAAGCAAATATGGAACTAATTCTATTACAATAAAATAAAATCAGTTCCAAATATGGTGAGCCTTCAAATCTTCCAGATATGCTCTGAATCAAATCAAAATCTCTACTAGCTCTAATTAATTTGAATTTGAATTTTGATTCAGCACATGACATCATCCTAGCCATCCAATTCGCTGCTGATTTGTGTCCCCACCACCTCCTGAAACCTCAAAGTAGCAAATCCTTTGGTTAAACGTCTGTCAATAATTTACTGATGCTGCAAGAGATATGGTCATCAACAGACAAATCAATCTTATCTTTGATGAAGTGCATGCCCACCTCCATATGCTTTGTTCTATCATATTGAACCAGGTTGTCAGCTATACTGATATTTTCAAAGTATAACTTCATTGAACCACTACCTTCGATCACTAAAATCTTTTAGAATTATTTTGAATCAATGTTCACAAACACCAAGAGCCATAGCATAGAATTCTTCTTTGTGCACTTGATTTGGCTACAACGCTTTGTTTCTTACTCTTCCAAGAAACCAAGTTTCCTCCTATGAAAGTGCAACAGCCTATGACTGACCACATGTCTATAAGCGATCCTTTATTCTCAACATCGATCTATTGTCAAGCGGCCTCCAATTTTAAATAGAATTCCTTTTCCTAGAGTCATTGTTAAGTACCAGAGGATCATCTGAGCTTCTTGTAGCTAAGATCATGCATGAACTGACTAACCACAATCACAACATAAGCAATGCTCATCTTATGAGATATCAGTCTCCTTACTAGCCTTTAGTAGCATTTATTAATAGTTACTCCTTCCTTGCTTTCTTGGCCTATTCAGTGATTTGGGACAATTCAATTTCAAAGTGCTTTTCTTACCTGTGCTTGAAATGGCTCTTGTATTTAATTTTGTACTTGTGAGGGAGATTAGGAGGCTACAACATTGAAAATGACCTTTGGTGAGCTTGATGGTTTCTAGGGTGATAGCAATAGTGGAGTTTTGTAAGGACAATGATGATGGATTATTTGGGAGGTTTGTATCTATTTCTAGGAAGGATACTGAACCTGAAAACAAATCTTTTTCTCTGGACTGGTCCACTAAAGGTAATTGATAGAGGACTTGAAGAAAGGCTCCGACTTGTTGAATGTGACATCAAGGGATACAATTGTTTGCCTATTGGAAAAATCATAGTATTTGTAACTCTTCCATGTAGAAGAACATAAGAAAATGCACTTTTTTGCTTGTGGATCCAATTTAGAGCTTTGATTTTTTATGAATATATAAGAAAGCAGTGCAACTGAATACTTTTGGAGACTAATTACTAACAAAACAGCATCTGGAAAGTGTCCAAACAATGTGTTTTATAAGACTGACTATTCTAGGGCTTTGGATGGAAGGTGAATTATGAGATAAGTAGCAATTTGAAATGCAATCACCTCATAGAAACTTTGGAACATTGGACTAAAATAGAAAGAGCATGTGTAACTTTCAGGAGATGATGATTTTTTCTTTCTGCAACACCGCTCTAGAATTCTGTTGTTTTGACACATGCGGACTCATGAATAACATGCTCTCTTTTTTGAAGGTAACTCGCTGTTTTGAAGAAAGAAGAAAGACTCTAATTGAAACCATTTTTATTTTTTCCTTGAATTAAGTATAGATCATTTTCTAAAACTAGGAAAGCAATGAATTGATCTTCCTTGATGACCCAACTCTGATGACCACCCACGTCCTTGAGGTAATAACAAACTATCACGTTCTCTAACAAATCCAATCGTCTTCCTCAAGGTTCAATCCTGAAAATCGCAATAAGCATCAAAAAATATTATTTTCCAATGGAGCTCTTCAGTGACTTTGTGAGAGATATAAATATTGATTGAAAGTTTTGAGAAATGAAGGGCATTTTTCAGGGACATTGAAGTGATAAGAGGAAGGCTACCTTGCCCTTCGTTGTGAGTTGGAGAATCCATCTATTTTGGTTGCCTATAGTCGGCTTATACGAGTCAAATGACATTGTAGGCCATGTGGTCCATTGAATCTACAACCCATCTATTCAATTGATTGGTATTTGATGCTTTAAAAGAGTCATTCATGAGACTGTTTTTGGTAAGAGAACTAGAAACTACCGGTTTTTCAAAGCTTCATGTGTATGAGGTTCCAACATGACACCTTGTTGGCTTCTTGCACCACAACAATAGAAAGAATCTCGCACAAAATTGGTGTAGGATCCTTACTAAGAATCTATACCCTAATCTAGTCATATCCCACATTCAATCCTGTGAGAAGATCAAATACAAGATTATGCTCAAGGAGTTTGAACATCATGCCAGCACTTCCATTGTAGGTCACAACTATGGTCAATTTCCAGCCATAGTCTTGTCATCCGATTGTAATAATCAGTAACAGACATGTTGCCTAACTTACTGGAGCTAACTTGAACCTTCAGCTCATAAATCAAAGCTATATCCTTCTTGGATTGTGTTTGTAGATCCTCCCATATGGCCTTGCAGTGATAAGGAACATTAGATTATTACAAATCATTGATTTCATGGAATCCACAGCCATGACATGATCATCAAGTCTTCCTCATCCCATCCTCTGAATCTTGGATCCTCCTCTTTCGATCAAGCATCAGTGGGATGTCCCATCTTACCAATCCTTTAAGTAAGGTGTGAACCCTTTGACTCCATCGTAGATAATTGCTTCCATCAAGCCGGTAGAGTGGGTTCATATTTCTGAAAATCATGCCCTGTTCCCAGCAGGATGGAGGGATTTGAAAGGAGGAGAAAGAATAATGAGAGGTAACGCAATGAAGGTAGTGCCTTGGTAACAATTGAGATCGGAGAAATGCAGCAGCGATTAAGGCCAGAAACAAGAAAAGAAAACGCTAGCAAAGGGGGTCTAATACCATAATGAAGTTTATGACAATTTCTTCTACTCAAAATAATGCCAATTACATTCATTATATAAGGAGAATATTACATCAGTATATAAGAAGAACACTGAACACTCCATAACAAGGAAAATTCCTATGGAATAGGAAGCTAATTCATAAAGAAAAGCAATTAAATTGGATCGATAACAAGCTGACTAAATCTATAAATTAAGCAAATAACTTATTCTGAAACATCAACTAAGACGAGATTGATAATTCTCGCCAGTTATGAGTTTTATTGAGCTTCCATGTAGATTGACAAAATACCTAATAATACTACACATGAACAACAGGGAAGTCAACAAGCTTATGCTTGAGCTTATTTATTGTGATCACCAGCCTACATATAGCAACTTTAATCAATTTCATGGCTTTTTCATGTTACGAAACCAATTTACAAATTACAGATAATGGAAGGTAGCCTAACAATTATTGAGCTTCAGTAGGGCGCCCTAAATTTTCCAAAGTTGCCAATTTGAAAAATGAATTCTGCCAGAATGAATGAACCATACTTAAAGGACCAAAATAACGATAAAATAAATGATGCTGGTGAAACTGACAAGTATAATGTTGCAACCATCAAAAACAAGTAACTTTCATAGTAAAGCTCACAGCAAAGAAACAATCTTCATGACTTGACACATTCAAATAAGGGCATCGCCTAGGAAGAATGAGAAGAAACTAAATTCCATGCATTTGTCCACAGCACTACTATTATGTCAATTAAGAAGCAAGTTTACTAACTTTAGGCGATTGCTAAAAGACTATTTTCCTCACTTTTAAGGTACTCGAAATTGAGTATCTTATCAACAAAACCATTTCCACAGCATTAATAGTATATTTTACCTCTTCCTCTACTTTTTACTACTACTTGGTTGTACAAGGGTATTTGGATATTCACAATTATCTATGGTCACATGAAAGATTCATTGGACCTACTTCACTGAAAAGTTGGACCAAGTTTAAATCAATCTAACAAACTAAGGGATGCATCAACAACAACAACAACTAAGCCTTTATCTCACTAGGTAGAATCGGTTACATGAATCCTTTGTTTCCATTGTACTCTATTAAACAATATTGTACTCTATCAAACAACAAGTCTTCATTTATTTCCAAATATGCGAGGTCATTTTTGATAGTTTCTTGTCATGTCTTACTTGGTCTTCCTCTTCCTCTTTTAACACAGGCAAAATCCAATGACTTAACTCTCCTTACTGGAGTTTCCATTAGCCTACGATTTATATGTCCAAACCATCTTAACCAACTCTTCTTGAGCTTATCCTCAACTAAGGCTACCCCAACCTTCTTGCAAATATACTCATTTCTCATCATATCTTTTTGTGTATACCTACTCATCTACCTTAATATCCCCATCTCTATGACACTTATTTTACTTGTGTGTTTTTAACTTTATAAGCTAACATTCAATACCATATAACATTATTGGTTTTACAACTGTTCTGTAGAATTTACCTTTAAATTTAAGTAAAATTTTTTTATCACACAATATACTAGAAGCATTTCTCCACTTTAACGATCCTGCTTGAATTCTGTTGATAGCATCCCCATGTATTTCACCATTACTTTGTATAATTGTTCACTCTTCCTGATAACTTGATCATCAATTGCCATCTCACCAATACAAGTGTTTATATCTTAACTAAATTTACACTCCACATATTCAATTTTTGATCTGCTAACACAAATTTTTAAAATTTAAGGTATTCTTTTATGACTCGAGTTTTGCCTTAACTCCTTTTACAATTTTATCAATAAAGAGAATATTATCTGGCAAAAGCATACACCAAGATATTGTTTCTTGGATATATCTAATTAAGGCCTCCATAATTATGCAAAAAGATATGAGCTTAAAGTTGAACCTTGGTATAATTCAACTGTAATAAAAAAAATCCTTAGTTAAACCACTTTATGTTCAAACACAAGTAACAGCCCTTTTACACATATCTTTAATAACTTAAATATAAACAATAAAAACTCCTTTATTTTCTAAAACTTTCCAAAGCATTTCCCTTGGAACTTTATCATAAACTTTTTTCAGATTGATGAAGATCAAATGTAGATTTTCTTTTCTCTCCCTAAACTTTTCCATTATATCCATCAACAAATGAATAACTTCCATAGTAAATCTACCGGACATAAAATCAAATTGGTTTTGAGACAATTTAATATTACAATGTAACCTCTGCTCGATTACCTTTTTTCTAGAGTTTTAAAGTATAGCTTATTAATTCAATACTTCTATAATTGACACAATCCTTTAAAACCAAACTAAGGGATGCATATGAAAGAAAAATAGCTAATAAAGTATATAATTAAAATGGTCCAAAACACACATTTGAAGTTCCCTCAAACCGTAGATAACCATAACAAATAACAATTTTTCATATGACAGCTCTAGCTTTATGTATTAAAGGATCTATTCATAAAACAAGATGCTACTATATAAAGAAAAAAAGCAAATAACTGATTACTAGAAAAAACAAAAAATTAAGTATATGAACCTTTAGATTATCCTCCAAAATACGAGTAAAATAGTTTTGAAGCTCAGAACCACGGAAGTAAGTTAAAATTTCCTGCCAATCAGGAGGATTCTGCAAAAGATAGACTTCAAATATAAAAATTTATATAAACATTAAGGTAAGAGACAATAACATTTTGGTATAAATTCCTGTATATTACATTGAATCGACCCAGATTAGGCTTCAACTTTCCAGCTAAGACTTTAAGGGCAGTAGACTTGCCGATACCATTTGTTCCTACAAGGCCCAGAACCTGTCCTGGCCTTGGCACAGGTAGCCTATAAATAGAAAAACACAACTTCTTATTCAAATCAAAATGTGTAAAGAACATATCTTTGACAATAAGTATTCTAAAATCATCTCCTACCTATGCAGCTTGAATGTGTTGGGCCCATAACGATGCGTTGTATCTTTGTCGAGATCCTTTGGTAGATTAATAATTTGGATAGCCTCAAAAGGACATTTCTGAGAAAACAACATATTATGACAAGTTAACAGTTTAAAACATCCGCTAAAACCAATTAAACTATGTAGAAGTTGTACCTTGACACAGATACCACAGCCAATGCATAGTTCTTCAGAAATAAAAGCAATCCTTGAGGCCGATGTGACCTCTATGCAAAGTTTACCTGCAAAGTTCAGTCCATAGAAAAAAAAAAACTCTCAGCAAACGGACCTAAACTGAGCACTAAAGCAGCCTATAAAAGATAAAGTATACCACATACTAATGCAAACATGCTCCCTCCTTTATATCTTTTCTGTAAAACACAAACATCTAACTGCAAACCACAAAGTTTCACAAAGAAAGACAAGACCACGTGAAAATCAAAACCAATGAAAGTTGGGGCACAATTGTGGAGAGTGACATGACTCTCAATCACACTTCTGTATGCAGAATAAAAAATCAGAAATGAAGCACTAAATTATCTCAACACGAAAACATAGAATTTTCCAAAAAAACATTTTCTCTGCGCCACATAAATAAATTTACAATAGACGAACGTCACATTAACAAAACACAGTTTATTCCAACTGAAAATGCAAAAAAACTGATTTCTCATATAATAATGTTAGAAATTTCATATCATTTTAGAGAGAAATATACTAGATAGCTTTTCCTCAAAACCTTTTCACAATGAGTCTTATGAAGCCGCAGGTCCTAAAGATTTCAAATATAATGAAATCCAGAAACAGCATAAATTCAGTGATATCAGGCATTTCCTGTTCAAGGAATCTTCAAATTAAAAATTCTTATACGCTTGAGCAAGTTACATATACAACAAAAATCAAAGAAAGAGTTTCATTGTAAACATCTAGGGCAATATGAAAAGACAACTCCAAGATTTCATTTGAATCACTGCAGAAAGACAGAAAAACACCTGTCTTCACCACAGGGCAGCTCTTCTTGCACTCCTGACGGCATTTCTTTGGCTTGCACCGATCTGAACTCACGATAGCAATTCGAGTCAATCTATCTGCCATCTTGCTCCGCAAAATCAACAGATATCTGAGATGAAACCCTAAAACCTCGCACGTGCTGCTTGGCAAGACAATCCTGCAATGCAAGCAACAGATTCAGAAATCAATCAGGCAATTTAAGATAACCTAACCATCCGGCAACATAGACTAGATGCAAATTTCTTGAAATATAAAGGTGGACCTCAACCAACTAAACTTCCACGAAAATCTAGGGACCAAATATCTTGGGTTAAAAGTCAATTGAGAGCTTAGCAAACGTTTCTCTGTTATTTCTTGATAGAAAATGTAAAGCAATTTATTATGCTATCACAAACAAGTAAAACAGAAGGCTTTCAAATTCACCATCCAACCTAGAAATCTTCAGGTCATTAAGATCTCTAGGTTTGCTAATTGCTTGGTGGCCATTGCCACAGAAAACATCAACATATTATAAGATAGCATTGAAAATTAGACCAGCCAACGTCATCACTCTCATATCAGGGCCAAGTAGTAAATCCATCACACAATTGCCCAGCGATTGATTAAAATATCAACCCCGGAAATCAAATTCAGAACCCATGCTCCCTATTTCAAACAACACATAACCTGACCAAAGGGAAGCTTTTCATTCTAGAAACGCCATTATAAGAGCTCTTGAGCAGTAGACGATTAACCTAATAGTCAAAGGACTACTAAAAATCATAATAATCCAGAATCATCCAAAGAACACTACCACAACCAAACTTTAGACAAAAACAGAGAATAAGAGGAACAGGAACTCACCGATCCGCTACTAACAGGGACTACGGCGCGCGTCGGTGGCTACGGATGAAGAGAGGAGAGGAGATGAGCGACAGCAGAAGCCGCGAGGCAGAGAATAGCCCTTGAAGCTACAGGAGCAAAATCCTATCAATCCTCCTCCCTCCCAGTTCCAATCCACGCCGAAAACCGTAACCCTACCTGATGTACACTGCTCCTCCTCCTCCTTTGGAGTGGTGGTAAGAGGAAGGAAGAAGAGCGGCGGGAAGAGGAGAATAGAGGAGATTGGCGGCGGAACGAGGAAACGCGAAGCCCCGGAGCCAGAAGCACACGGTGTCGGCTTCGGAGCATAAAACCGGCGTGATGCTGTCTCATATTTTCTATTTTTTTGGGTAAATTACAACTGGGCTCCTGAGATTGAATAGAGATTGCCAACCAATCCTCACTTTTAAAATTTTAAAAATATTTAGTTTAATTTTAACTTAAAATTATATTATATTATTTAGAAGAAATTAATTATTTAATTTAATGATCTATATCAATAAATTAATAAAAAAATATAAAATTATCACATAAAAATAACATTTAAATAACATCGAATAAATCAAATGCTTTTTTAGTTAAATATTTTTTTATTTTTGATTCTTTAACTTCTTCGCTTTCAATTTATTTATTTATTTACTTTCTCATTGAGAATTCATGGCAGAAAAGTTTTAAAATATAAAATTAAAAGTAAAGGTTTTAAAGTATAAATTTAAATTTAAATTTTTTAAAAAATTTTAATTTTTATCTTCTAAATATTTATTTCTCACGAAAAATAACAAGTAAATCATAAAATTAAATTCTAAAAATTTAAACATTTAACTTCAATTTTCTAATTTTAAAATCATGTAAATTTATATTTTTAATTATTTATTATAAATACCTATAAAAGAGAGGAAATAAGATGGAAATAAAACAATATATTTTAAATATTTTCACTTTAAAATTTAATATATTAATTTTTATTTCAAAATTTAATTTATAATTTTTATTTTAACATTTTAAGATTTAGAAATTTTAATTTGAAGTTTTAGAATGTAGAAATTAAAATTTTATTTTAAAAACAATTAAGAAATTAAATTATATTTATATTTTGTAAAGATTAAATTTTAAATTTTTATGAGATTTAAATTTTAATAAACAGTTATAAATTTAAAAGAAACATTTTCAAATTAATTTTTTTATTTTAAAAGTTGAATTTATACATTTTCAAAATTTTAGTAATTTTAATGCCCTGTTATATTTAAATTGAGATATTTTGATTTCAAAATTTAATTATTTTTATTTTAAAACTTTTGAATTTATTCATTTTAAAATCAAATTTTATTTTTAGTTTTAATGTACATCTGTATCTCGAATATAAATATTTTATTTCAATTTTAAATTTTTATTTTAAAAATTTCAATTTATTTATTTTGAAATTATAAAATTTATGTGTAAGTATCAAGTTTCAATTATTTTTAATTAAGGATAAAGCTTCTGATTTATAATTTATTTTAATGAGTTTTAAATAGTTAAAAATTCTAGGTATTTTAATTGATTTTTGTTCTATAGTAAATGTATGATAAGTTTTGTAAATAGTTATAGGTAAATATTGGTTTAACACGTTCATTCCTATAATCATATCACACGAAAAATCTTTACAGATATATATAATAAGAAAAAATAATGCAATGTAATTTTTTCGGCTTGAACTTTTAATGTTATATTTTTAACATATTTTAATGTATCCATAGTGCTATTTATTCGTGTAAAAGAAATATTCTCTTCTAATTGCTCAGAAAATTCATCAACTCAAAGTTGTTCATTAATTATACTTCTACTTGCTCCAGTATCTACTAAGGCATAAATATGAAAAGATTTATATCCTGAAAATTCTATTTTGATACAAATTTTATTTAAATGTTAGTTTATTTCATGAAGATTTATATTTAAGTTTTATGATTGGAAATATTATTAAATCGAATAACTTATAATTTGTTCTTATTCGAATTAATGTATCTTGTTCGTTATTTCTTATTACTGCTTTAATTTCACCTTCATAATTTGATTTTATTATTCCTTCTATTATTGTTATATCGTTATTGAACACCCATCCATTTTTTCTTTTTATGAGGCCGTAATATTCTATACTTATTTTAGCACTAATTCATGTTCTTATTTTAGTGAAAGTATTTAGTTGTATTATAATATCTTCAAAGGAATAAAATTCATAGCCTATGTCAACATCAGTAGAATTTTTTGTATCTTTTTCTATCTTGTGAAAATATATTTTATTATGATTATTTTGGGTTTCTTCATTAGTTAGAATATTTATGGTATGTAAATTACACTCTTTAGCTCTTTTAATGTGTATTATTTATTCTTTAATTTTTAACTGCATTGTTTCATAATTAATTTGCAAGGGATAACGTTTTTGTAATATATCTTGTCCTATTAACGTATCAAATGTCCTTCTTTCATTACTATAAATGGTTTCAAATTCTAAGGCATGTAATTCATTATAAGTATCTATAATCATTAAATTATCTATGTTTGCTTTATATGTAAGTTCATAAATTTATTTATCAAATGTATAATATCTTTATTTTTCTGCTTTTGATATATTATTTTCTATTAATTTTGATTTTATATGGGATAAAGATGCTCCTATGTCTATTAGGGCTTTAAGTATTATGATTTTATCATTAAAACTAACTAAGACTTATATTATACTTAAGTTTAATTTTACATTATTTGTTTATAAATTAGAGCTAGAGCTAGGTAGATCTATATCATCTTGATTTAAGTCTTTTATTTGTAATCTTCTATTTGCTATATTTATAGAATCTGTTCTTTGTAATGGTCTATTATATTTTATAGATAATCTTCCTTCATTTATTTGAAGTTATTTTATTGAAGGTTTTTCTATTATGTGATTTTTTCTAATTTCTTCTAGGTTAATATTCCATTCTATAGGAAGTTGTATATCTTTATTTGTTAATTATCTAGGATATATAATTTCAGAATATTGATTATGTAGATCATCTAGTTTAATGTCGGAAGGAATAGGCTTGATTTCTGCATTATTGGTTTCTGAAAAATGTCCTAATAATCGCCAGGTAAAGGTTAAAGATTTGCTTCCTTTTAACATAAGAATATTTTCTAATTTATAAAATATCATTAAACTTTGATCTATATTTTTATCTGCTAAACTTATAGAGAAATTAGGGAAAAATTTAAAATTTATTACTTGATATAAAAGATTAGACTGTATTATTCCCATTAAGGATTGTTCTATTGTTATTAACCTATTATCGAAGATTATTAATGTTATAGGTGAATCAAGTCCTGCTCTAAAATTAGCTTTGATGGTAATCTGTATACATTTTAGGTGTAAATATTTGATTTCTATCAGAGTGTTTAACTCATTTTAATATTTTTTTAATTTTATTTTTTGTAATAATTTGTAAATTAGTTATGGCTATTGGTTCTTCAGGGCTATCAATAGAACATTCAAAATATTTAATAAAATGCATTACTCATTTTGTGAGTTGTAAACTAAATTTTTCTTTATAAATATCTTTTTTTTAGTATTATTTTTAAGTTTAATAATTTTTTTATATAAGTTGTTATTGAATATGAATTGTTCACTATGATCTTGATTTGTAGTATTGATTATTTGTTCAATAGTGGCTCCTTTATTTTCTTCTTCTTTTAACATAAAAATATAATTTATTTCTGTCTTGTTCGTCTTCTAATAATGTGGAGTTAGAGTTTGTAATTACAGATTTACTATCTGAATCCAATGCTAAATTATCTATATCTTCAATTGAGGAGACATTATAGTCAATATCAGATAAGCTTGAAAGATTGTGTCCTTGTATTATGTCATAATATTCATCTATTAATTAAAGTTGTTGTTCTTCTAGAATTTTAACATCTTTTTTACAATTATTACCATAATGTCCTTTTTTGCCACATTTAAAGCATTTGCATGCTTTTTTATTATAATCGGGTTTGCGCCTAAAATATTTTTGTGCTTATGAATATGCTTAGGTTTATATCTTATACTAAAATAACGTTTATTTTTATAATTAAGCCATAATTTGGTAAATTTAAACTTGCGATGATGATATTTAGGGTGATATTTATATTTATGGTTACGTCCACCATGCTTGTTGTGCGGAGGAAGAATGCCAAATTTATATGTTGGTAGAACATTGATACAACAATGCTTATGATTAGCTTTAGAACGATCTTTATAAAAAGATTTACGTAATTTTTGATCACGACAAAAGTCCATGAATAGATTCATAACATATTTGACTTTTAAAGCTAAAGTATCAAATTTTAAATATTCTATATTTTTGGTTAATGCTTTATCTATAAATCTAATATATTCTTTTTTACATTTTTCATCCCAAGGTGCAGGTAATTTGTTAAAGTATATTTGAGCCCAATGATCATATTGTGAAAGGGGTAACTTCTAAATATATTCTATATATTTTTGTGAAATTTCTTCTAGAAAACAGATATTACCGATCTACATCCTAGAGATGATTGTTTCTATGCATTATATGTCTTCTGTATTATCAAGAGATCCTCCAGCAAAAAATTCTAATAGAATTTTTTTTAAGAGAATTATTGCATCATTCTTAACCTTTTCATCTTTTATTTTTTGAAATTATGGATAATTTTGTAAGGATTTTAAAACTATTGAAGCTGAACCTTCAAATTTGGAAGTTATTAGTTCTAATAATTATTGGTCATATAAGCATATATATTTTTTAATCCTCTCACTAGTTGTATTCATTGAGAAATATATTATTTTCTTTCTAGAATTAGAATTTTATTAATGTTAAAGATATATTGGTCATTTCTTGGATGTTTTGTTTTAAAAAAAAATTTTTTTTCATTAGTATATATGTCGTCAAATGGATCTTCTTCTTTAAGATCTTCTTTAGGATGAAAATATTTATCACTGAATTGATTAAAGTATTGATCTTCAGGTATTGAAGGTCTTTTCCTTGTACTTGGTTCTCCGACTTCCATATATATGCCTGCCGAGTTTTCAATTAGTTGATTATTAATAGTTTCATTATTATCTGTATTACTATTAGTATCACTATTAGTTTTAGAATAAAGTTTATATTCTGGTTTATAATCATATAATTGAAAAATATGTTCTTTTGATTGATATAATTCTTGAATAGCAATTAGTTTTTCTGTTGTGGGATCAGACATATATTCTTTTATCTTTTCTTCTAAAATTTGTTTATTTATAAGAAAAAAATTGTAGACTTCTTCAAAATTAGTGAAATCTTCTAATATATTTATCTCATGTATGACATTTATATATTCAATTTTTGATTTACTGAGATGAAAATTTTTAGATTCCAGAGTATTCCTCCAAAGTTTTAGTTTCGCTTTTGCTCCCTCTTTAGTTTTCTCAATAAGAATAATATCATTTGTGAAGAACATACACCAAGGCACATCATCTTGGATATGTCCAGTTATGACTTCCATAATCAAAGCAAAAAGATACGGACTTAAAGCCGAGCCTTGGTATAATTTAATTGTAATAAAAAAATACTTAGTCAAACCTCTTTGTGTCCAAACACAAGTAACAACTCCTTCATATATGTCTTTAATAACTTGAATATAAGCAGTGCAAATCTCTTTTTTTTCTAAAATTCTCCAAAGTACTTCTTTTGAGACTTTATCATAAGTTTTTTTTAAATTAATAAAAATTAAATATAAGTTTTCTTTCCTCTCCTTAAATTTACTAGTATACATGTAAATATTCTTAAAATAAAATGTATTACTTTACATTTGGTATATATACAAATTAAAATTATTTTTTATGAATTAAAAGAAACATATTAGATCTAGCTCTTTAAGCTTTTTCCCTTCCAAATAGATTCACTTCAGCTTAGTCTGCTTAAAAATTTAAGTATAATAGAAATTTAACTTACACTTAAATTTTTAAGCTGCTTCAAAATAAAGAGGTATTTTCTTCAAAAACTTTGGCCCCATTTGTGGGGATTTATGTGCCTAATGCATTATGATCAATCAATTAAATGCAATTACAATGTTAATTCTTGTATCATATTAGATATCATGTGAATTTTATATTTTTAAACTAATCATCTTTTCTATCCTTTGAATTACACATATTGGAGAGGTTATTGAGTATGGTGAGCGACGATTTGTTTGCCAATCACACAGCGTAATACAAACAAGCGGATCTTGCCTCACACAAAACATCATGAATAGCATTAAGATTGAATGAATTGTCTAGTAAGCATGATCAGATGATCCGTTAAACAAATGGTCCATCCAGTCATACCAATCGGACAACCTAATATACTATTAGAAAAATAAATATTCAGATAAGTATTCGTGCAAAAAAATAGGTATAGCTTAAGATTAAATGGGTATCACATCTAACTATATATATTTTTTAATTGATACTTACTTAATTTCAAGTTATACATACTTTTTTGATACCTACTTTAGTCCTCCAGAATAGATCGCCTGGCCAGTGGACTAGATGTTCTGATTTCCTACCAAACCGTCGAATCTCTGATGACCAGGTGATTAACAAAGATTGAACGGTCTGATTATTTACTAGTAACTCAACACTGTTCACGATATTTTCTATGCAGTGGACTCTCCCAGCTCCCATGGTGCGGGATGTATAGCGAGCAAACCGTTGACGTGATTCGCTTACCACATGCAATAATTTTTCAACATTTTGTGGGGATTTTCTTTCACTATCTTGTTTCCTTAAAGTCTTTAGGTCTAAGTATTCAACTAAATCTTTCAATTACAGTTAAATAGACAAGAAAGTAATGAAATCTAAGCTTAGCTAATTAATGAAAATCACTGTTGCAAGAGTAATCAATAAGCTAACCTCAAGGGCAAAAAAAATAATTACATCACTTCATCTATAAGCTCTTTCTTTTGAGGTTAAATGGGCTTTGAAGCTGATTCAGCTATGCGTTTAGGACTAAATAAAACTATATAGTAAACATCCTTCTACATGCTCATACCTCTATCTTGTTTCAAGATTAATTCTGCCTCATAAGAAAACATTCAATCCAGAACTAAATAGAGAATAAAAAAAAGGATAAGCAAAGTGATGCTGCCTCATGTAGGAAGTTTAGAACCATAAGATCTCATGGACTCTACCAAAATCACCATTCATCAATTTCAATATACAATAAGCATGGTTTTGCAGGGATTAGCTTGTCAAGCAAGCAAGCAAGAATCAATTAATAACAAAAAGGCAAAACCAGCTTCCTACTTCTACTGAATCCATGATAAAGAGAGACAACAAGAATATAGGCTAAAAGGAGAAATCTGAATATAAGGTATAGATGTATGTATATATTTATATTCATATAGCTATTGTAGCTCTGATGGCCATTAACTGTTAGCTCTGACTGGCCCCAAAGCTCAAGTTCAATTTCATCCAGAAGCTTTCTTTGCTTAGGTAGAAGGAGAACCATGGTGCAGCCCATTCAGCATTCCTTGTTTGTACTGAGAATCATATTCATTCCAACCTTTCACTCTTATCTTTATGGGCTTAGTTTTCTCCATTGGATGAAAAGGAGCTCCAGTTGCTTCAACTGGCTCCAAATTTGCTTGAAAGGCATTGAGCTTCGTGTATGGTTTTTTCCTCTTGTATGTTATGGGCAAGATGAGACTTCTTGAAACACCCTCCCCACTATTTTCATCCCCAAACCTGTGCTCCAAATCGTCCTGATACTTCAGATAATTTTGATGATTATCTGCAACTGTTATCGAATTTCGTGGTAATGGTTCTGAAACATTAGCATGATAATGGTCAGAAGTTGATTCGTACAAGCCAGTGGAGCTCGAACAAAGAGCTGCAGTTTGCCTCCGATCAAATCGCTCGGTGAAATTACCTGAATCATTTGCATACATCCTCATACCTCTTACTGCCTTCATCTTACTCAGTGAGTTATGTTTGTTATTGTAGAGCCCAGAATCGACCTTCAGAATATCCTCTCTAAACACACCCTCATCTCTGACTGATTGATGCAGAAATGGTAGCTTGTTGCTCATATCCTCCTCTCGCCATGGAGAAGAAAAATGTGACGGAGAGAGTCGAGTCGTGGGAACACGAAAAAGTGAAATATTGCCCTGACCTTGAATCGTCCTTTGTCTTTCCACTTCACTGAAGGTGTATCTTTTAGGCTTTATTTTAAGTACACCTTTGGGCGGCCTCCTAAAGGGCTCTGAAGATTCTGTAGGCAAGGATAAAACTACTTGCTTTGGTGTTGCGTTCATCTCAATGGGCTTTATTTTCAAAACCCCTTTCGCTTTTATCCTGCTGGACAACGCTGTTCCATTAGAGTTCATTAAATGAACATGTGTGCATGCTTCTTCATCAACATTCTTCTTCTTTTTCAATGCTGGAATCCTTCTGCGCTTCTTCTCAGCTTTCCTCGGAAGATCTTCATCTGCAGGGATTGCATTAAGATCGACAAGTAACACAGGCTTTCGATATTTCTTGTTGTTCCAAATTTCTATTCGTTCCTCAACAGTGTTGCTTGGTTGGCAGTTGCTCCAGGCCTTTCTCATCTCCCCAAACTTCTGAGCCATCCTCTCGTGGTATCTTCTCAGAGAGTGGTAATAACCCCTTTTTTGCAGGATATTCGAACCTTCTCTCAAGTGAGTTACTTCTGGAGAATAAAAACCACCTTTAAGTCTATGGAAAAGTGTTTCCAAGGGACTTCCAAAGTAAAGGTTGGCGCCTCGAAGCAATTCCATCATAGTAACCACAAATGTTTCACAGTCCATATCTGGAAGATAAGCAGATAGATGAAGCCTCTCTTCTTCAGTCAAAAACGAATTCCAACTGTTCAGAGAGAGAATTTCCTTCAGATCTTGAAGATCATAAAGCTCACATGGAACACCAAAGATCTGATCATCCAGCAAAGCATACTCACAACCAGCATCCAGAAGCTCGGAATCATCGTGATCATTCCCATGCCCAGTTGACGACAACAAACTCTCTTCTTGCATAACCTTATCTAAAGTACAGTTATGAGGGCATTCCTGCACAAGATTATCTTTCTCGGTCCTCAGTTGCCTAATCTTAATGATGCCCATTGGCACAAAGAGTCCAACAAGAGGGAAACAATCATGCGAGAGTTTCGGAAATCTAAATCAGCCTCTCAGATGTCAATATGGAGCTATTAAGGAACATTTCAAACATGGATCATCTTGATGCAGATGTAGGATAGGCTACAGAAGAAAATGGAACAAACATTTTATCCGCTGATCCTATTTGACAAAAAATGCATAAGGACAAGAACAAACAAAAGAAAATGAAAAGGGGAGAAACTGACTGAAAATATGCGGCATAGCAGTAGCCCTAGTTAGAAAATCGAAAACAAACATATGGTTTTAAGGTGTTCTACAAAGTTATGAAATAAGGTTTTCTATGCGTTCATCTGAAAGATCTGCACTAGTTGGAGAAGATTCTATGCATACAAATCCATTTTCTGGACGAGCAAATTGTGCAGAACTATTAGGACTGAATAGCCTATCACTACATACTTTGCAAGCAGATACCCAAATTCATTTTCTATCCTTATACATCAAGTTCTGAAAGAAGGAAGTAACAAAACAGCTAAGAATTCAAATACAAGCATTAGGAGTTGAAGTTTTTAACATATTTCTGCGACCTTCTTTCAGCACAATCCAGGAGATAAACTGATTTTACAGAATAATAACAACGTCAAAGCTCAAACGTTCCAGAACAAGTAAAACACATTTCAATCAAGTTAAAATTTTAAGAGCAAGGAAGAGTTTTAGTTCAGAATGACCATGTGTCAACCAGCCCTAAATCCCAGGATGAAGAACCAGAATCCCACTAAAATCCCATCGATTCGAATGAGAAATCGACACCATAGCTGGATCACCACCTCGGAACAAGGAATTAGCTCCAAAAACCCCCAAACGACAGCAACTATGAAGAGTGCCCCTTAACCCAATTCTAATCAATTACACGATCCCAACTAATCATACAAGGAAAACCCTTACAAAGAACAAGATAGAAGATCGTCCGCAAGCTCGAAAACCCAATTTTCAGAAACCAATCTAAGACACCGGGAAAAAAGAAAAGAGGAATTAGGTCGTACAAGTCCTTGGCTTACCTTACAAGGAAGAGGCTCGGCTGCTTCAGTTCTTGGAGAAGAAATCGAAGAAAGATCAAGTCCTCCAAGTCAGCCCTTCTTTCCTGTGCTCTCCACATTTCAACACATAAACACAGACCCAGCCTCACTTTCTCTCTCTTTCTTCCAAATTCCGCCAAGCTCCCCCTGCGCAAAACAACTAAAGCCTAATTTCCATTAACAGAAGATTACAAACATAACTGTGCTATAAAACCCTCCCTCTCACTCCTCCTCCATTTTCAATTACTGAAAAAAAAAAAGATGAAATTTTTCCATCAAATTTTCATAATGCATCCAACAAGTCATACAGTTCCAAGCCCAACTACCAAAAGGTCACCACCATACGAATAAAAGTGCACTCATCCATTACTCTATCCCTGAAGAAAATAGAAATCAGCATTTTTTGATTTTAGGAAAATGAAAATGCTTCAATCCAAGGGCCAGGGATTTTTCCTTCACCAGGTCGTTCTCTTTTTTTTCTGCCAAAATTAGATTTTTGCTACGCAGGAGTGAGATTTCTTTCACCAAATTCACAGAAATTGAAGCAATGATTCACAGCAGATCTTCATATATATTCATAATCATGAGGAGCCGTAAACTTTTTATACCTTTTTGTCATTATTGAAAATACTGCAAGCTTATAGTGTATCAAGTTGATTACAAGATCTATGATTTTAATTTCCTTAAGAAAAAGGTTGGTTTTTTTAAAAAATTTAAATATATTATCCTCTAGTGCAGTAAATTTCAAATTAAAGAATCTTAATTTAATTTTATAAGGAAATAGAAGCATAAAACAACTTCCACTATCTATAATAAAGACAATTGGAGTAAAATATTAATACTATACATATTCTGATGAAAGCTATTAAGCAGTCATTATTGATTGGTGTTTTTTTGTTTTTTTTTTTCCTTGTTAGTTTATTATCTATGTACTTTGTGTTAATAGATCCATTCCAATGCAAATTAATGCCTGATATGCATACTATTATATTACTATATTAAATTTATTTTATCATGTTTCACATATAATGCATTCTTTTTATGTTTGATGTAATATTTATATCATTTATGTTCTCTGTAATTATAACAATAATGATTTTTCTTATCATTATTATGGTTCTTTGTAGTGCCTTTTATTTTCTCGGTTCATCATCTTGGCGAGAAGATAGAATTAGATCTCATTGAAGATGAATATTTATAATATACTAAATTTAAAATAATATTATTATAATATTTAGGCTATAGGAGGAAATTTTAGTATTTAGTTTCAGAAATTTTTATTAGTTTTGATATTTTTGTATGATGGAAAAAAATTTTATTGTATTAAAAATTATATAAGATATTTATCATAGAGAAGAAACAAATGTTGAGAGAATAATTTTTTTTTATAATTATGTGGAGGTTGCTTTCATACTTAGCTGCAGCTGTAGGTGGATTGAGTTCAATCATGTGCCACTGAGTGGCCCCAATTGAACTTCCTTTTCTTTAATTACAGTAGCAGCTCTGCTCTCAGAGGTATTACATTGTTACTCCATCTTAGCTTATTAGGATATAATCAATTCAATTCAATTCAAATTCAAAGCGATACATGTGCATGCGTAGTTTCAGTATATCAAATCAACTCAAAACTCAAAAGAGAACTTGAGGATCACGGCCGACTTGAAATTGAAAACTTTGAGTTCGAGTTGCACCCGACTTGTGTGAACTTGACTCGATGCTAAAAGAGAAGTGTAAAGTGCATAAAAGCAGAAATAAGATCATACAAGAAGTAAAACATAGGTTTAGTATTTGCTTGGAAAGACTTCAGATAGTTCAATAAAATTTCAAAAAATAATAATCCACACAATAAACATCAGATTTAAGATTCCATACACATTAAATGAAATTAATTTTGGACAGTATATGTTGATTATTTCTCCCAGTAAAACATTCTCCAAAGTAAAATCTGACTGGTTAGCATAAAAATTTCATTGTCAAGATGATGCCATTCACTGAGTACAAGTTCAAAGCCCAAGCAATTTCTCTGAGCATAAGATCAGTATTGCACGGAACTCAAGTTTCTGTAGCTCTCTCCATATCATAGAAATGTTTATCCTTCTTTTTCCGAGCTATCTTTGTTCTCGAAATCTCTCCTTTGCCACTTGAGAGAACCACTGAAACTACTACTAAGAAACCGACTACCGAAAGAGTCCAAATACCAATCATCCAGATCCTCAAAGACGTGTCCAGAATTCGTGGTTGATGAAGCAATGATGCATGGGGTGAAGACCTCGAAATAGAAGCAGGAAGCTTGACTGTTCTATTAACGCTTTCCTCCTCCTCATCACTCACAGTCACCATTACCGGTCGAGAATTGGTGATAAAATCTGAAGAAAAGCACTTTTGCTCATGATGCAACTGAAGAGCCCTGTTAAGAGCTTTTCCACATTCAATACTGAGCAGATCTCTTTGGAGGGAATTCTCATCCATGGTGGACAGGGTAGAAGGATCAGGGGGTTCAGGGAAATTCACCCAGCATTTGTTTACCATATCTTTGTTCCTCCAGTCGGCTTTGTCGAAACTCCAGTTCCCAACAGAGAACCTTAGCCCATAATGAAAGACTTTGTAGTTAACACCAGGTTCTGGAACATAACCTGGATAAATTAGTATATCTCTCCTGATGATATGCCTCAAGTTAAGCTGCATGGAAAGTGAATTGCATAATCTAATTAGAAGATACTTGCAGGTTTAAAATTCTAGATTTTAGTGGTGAGCTAGGCACATTCAAGATATAAATTAATTAATGGGAAGTTGAGAAGCATCTCACTTCAAGAAGATTTTGTAAGGATAGCAAAAAAAATGGAAGCATTCATATTATATAGTAAAATCTCTTGTTACCAACTAAACTCCCAAGAACAGCTTTACATTCTTACACGCCCACACGCAAGCTTATTCGCTTTACCTCGTTTAGCATAGGGCTTTTTTAAAAAATCTTGTGTAAAAGAAAATTGAGGCTCATCCAAGTTCAAACTTTAAACCTTAAACAAAAACCTAGGCTTATGAGTAAGGATCACAATTTGTATATTAACACTTCAACTTCTTGCTCATCATGCAATGTGAGACAATTCTTATGTGCATTTCAACAATCACACTAAAAGCTTAACCTTAAGCCTAGGCCTATAGTTACTAACTGACCTAAAAGCTTTTAAGCTTGTAGGATAGTTGGTGACCAGAGATTTAACAAACATCTTCTACGTCACACAAACACATAACACACATGCACTAATATTCAACAAATACCAAATTAAAGAAACTTAAGATTCAAAACAAATTCATACCTCAGCTGCTCCAAAGGAGTACCCATACATCTCACTAATCCAGCCAGATGAATACATATCTCCAGTAAAATTAGTGGCATAATGAGCCTTATCAGCCCGAACCTCCTCTGTCTTATGAAGCCATAGAATCGCAAACTTTCGCAGATCTTCAATATGCATTATAATGACACCACCAACCTTGTCACAAGCTCCAGGATTACGTGTATGAATCTTTGCAAGCACATTATCACATCCAATAAGATATCTGGTGTGCGCAGAAATAGAATGTTTGTAACAAACTTAGTAGCTATTGGTACTCTGCAACTCAAAAGAGTAAATTTTGAGGTCATCTTACTCATAAGGAGTTGACACAGGATGGCCACGCTCTGCACCATACTCCCATGGTGTAATGGGACCTCTTAGTATCATGTCGGCATCAAGGATGACTATGAACTCTGCATCAGTCTCAACGTGGTTGAGCCAATGGAGAACAGCAGCTGGCTTATTAATTGCTGGATACCTAAGAAGGACAAACACAAAAACAAACTGGTCAGACTGTGAAGAGCAACGCCCGAATCAAAATAAAAGCATACCACAAAAATTAATTTATAGGTGCTTTTCATAGGAAAATCACAGTAGAGTCAGAAATAATATTTTGAAATTCAAAGAGATTTTTCATTGAAATTTCTAAATCTAAGGAACGAAGAAAAAATGGGAAGCTTAAAATTGGAGGATTAAACAAAAAGAGCTTTGGTGAAGATGGTGTCAGTCTGGTGCTAGTAACAACAGTGACAATGATATCCAGTTTACTCTGATGAATCTAACAAGAAAGTATTTTTCTGTTTTGCACATTGAATTTAGCTTTTAGATGTCTAATAGATTGAGCCGAACAAAAAAAAAAAAAAATGCTAAAGATTATTTGTCTCAGGTATACTGACCCATGCAGAAATGACTAATTTACCAAGCAAAGGTTTGCTGCGATCAGACTTGGCATAACATGAATAGATCCAATATACAAAGTAGTGCAAAAAAAGTAGGACACCAAGAATGAGAATAATTCTCAAAACTAGCTTTTTTTTTTTTTGAAATTACGGGATTGTTTGGTTGGAGGATAAATTTGGATAAGGAAAGAGAAAATATTTTATTTTATAGAGTTAAAGGGAAAGAAATTTATTTTAATATTGGGAGGTGTGTAGGAAGTGAAATAAAGTTGATTTTGACGTTGAAATTTGTATTGGATGAGAAATAAAATTGATTTTTAAGGTTGGAATTTGTGTTGGATGTGAAATAAAATTATTAAAATTTATAATAAATTAAAAATATTATTATTATATTTTTTTGCCCAATTTTGGGCATTTGACAAACAAGGCAACTACCTTTTTCTTGCATTAGTCCTTTCACTAATATTAAGATAAATAAGATCAAAGAAGAGGATGATGTGGTGGGGACCCAGATCAACATCGAATTGGATGGCCAGGATGACGTCATGTGCTGAATCAAAATTCAAATTCAAATTAATTAAAACTATTAGAGATTTTCATATTAGCTTTATTTAAATTTGATTTGATTCAGAGCATATCTAGAAAGATTTGAAGACTCACCACATTTGGAGCTGATTCTATTTTATTATAATAGAATAAGTTCCATATTTGCTTTTATTTATTTGGTATTTTA
>JAEMOT010001566.1:0-17680 GCA_019297695.1 Apostasia ramifera | reverse complement strand
GGGCCCGCCTGCCTGCGCTATCCAGCCTGCCCGTCGCGCCTTCGCCTGCCCGTCGCGCCCTTGCACCGTTTGCGCGTTATCCGTGCGTCGCCCTCTCAGTTAATCAGTCAGTGACTCTTCTCCGATTCAAATCCCGGGTAATTTCTTTTCTGAACTCAATTAAGTCGATTATTTGATTTCTACATAAATTATTCGCTTGACTTAAATTATTTATTTGACTCTACTTGTGTGATCCGATAATTTCTTGTGTGTTAATTACTGTTGGATTTAACTGTGAGACGTCTGTCTTAAATTCCTGAACCTCGAATTTGATTTATTGAATTTAAATTGACACCCTAATTTAAATTGATAAATTCTTATTTATCATACGATCCAATTTAATTTTAATTTTAAAATATCTTAATTTGCGGGATTCAAAAATCTTATTTATCATATAATTTATCTAGAAAATATTTTTCTCTTAATTAAAATAATTTGCTAATTAATTTTGCTGAATATAAATATAAATTATCATTGGTACCTTTTTTCGTCCCGCATCATGATGGCAGTATTTAAAATTCATTTTTAAGTTAGTTAAATACTCTTTTAGAAGTAAAGAAGTGAAAACAATTCAAAGCATATAACTTTAATTGTCCTGAAATGAAAGCATATGCTAGCATTATATCAGAATTACATGAAAACACGAGAAAACATACTAAGGTAGGCTTTTAGTTACCAATCTCCTGTTAATGGATGCCGGCTCATGGATGGCACATAATGAGTAGGAGCCAAATCATGACCCTTATAATGCTTCAAATCCTCATCGGTGCAACTTAAAAGTCGTGTAATATTTCCAGGTTGACCACTTAAACCAAAACTGTGGATAAGACCTACGGTTTGCCAGTCAAAGTATGGTGAACATTCGGTCGAAAAAAGTGTATGTATTTTTGGATGTGGCCTAACAGATTCATCCGAAGGCTGCTTTTGTTCCATCATCAAACTGCTCGATTGATTACTACTTAAATATTTTGGTTTAGTAAGTTCTATAAACCTCTTGCTTTTCAAGAAACTTAAATACTTTGACCACAGCGGTCTAGGGCACCCCACTGAAGCATGGTGTGCCACAAGTCCTTCATTTAGAGTGTTAATGCATTCTATGCTCAAAATTAAACTTCTCCGAATATTAGAGTCAGATTCCAGCATTCGCACCTGCATGGAAGAAAATGTCTAGTAAGTAAATATCTCTAGAAAGGAGACTTGTTTAGTAGTCTATTTTGTATTAAGGCTCAACTTCAAGTTTCAACTCCAAGGTTTAAGAATGCATTTGTAATATTTTAGGTTAGTTTAAGCAATAAAAAGGATGGAAAAATAAGTTTAAAGAAAGAGGTACTTTAACAATTTTAGTTACACCTCAAATTTTGGTCTTAAAAGAGACCCATCCTTGGTTAAGATTAGCACCAATCTTGAAACTAAAAGCATACAAATGAAAGGCACCTCTCTAGGATATGGTGGTGGTGGAAAAAGGCGGTTGCAATCGTAGACAATACCATCCTCATGATGCTCTAGCTTGCTAAAAGAGTAGTTCCCAACTTTAAAAGGTAAGCCATAGTGAAGGAGGATTGGCTCCACTCCGGGTCTCGGAACATAACCTGGGTATATCATCAAAACATCGCTTATCTTGTGATGAAGCCCTACCTGTTAACATAAACATGACATGATAACCATGGAAAATTTCCTTCAGAGAATACTGTTGTAATTTATGAAAATAATTAGTATAAAAAAGGGATTTGGAAAATGATATGCTCACCTCAGCAGCACCAAATGAATAGCCGTACATCTCACTAATCCAGCCTTGGCCGTAAATATCACCGGTTATATTAGTTCCCCAGTGGGCCCTATCATCTCTAACTTCCTCTGTTTTTGAAAGCCACATAGGTGCCAAGACCCTCAAGTCATCGATATGCATAGCTAAAAGCCCACCGACCTTGTCACAAAATTCTGGGTGTTTTGTGTGCAAGCGTGCAAGAATGTTATCGCAGCCAATTAAGTACCTAAAATAATCATCCAGAGGAAATGAGCGCTGCCGACTGTTTGCTAATTAAGGATATTATAGGGAATGTGTCGAAAAATGCAAAGCAAAAAGGCAATGATTTTGGGGTAGGATAAGTTGGAGCATACAACAAGACATACACCAAAAAAGGCTGAGAACTTAGTCCATGTACTTTAAACATCTTTCTTGGAAAATTCTTGATAAAGTAAATAATACTCTAGTTACTTTCACCATAAATAAATGATGGAATTTAGAATAGTATGATCTATAACTGTAATTTAATAACTGCAGGAGTGCAATCAGCTTCAAACAGACAATTTATACATGTTTGTTCTGGAATATCCATCCATCTAGTACACCACAAGTATCAAAACCCATAATGCCTTTTCCAGCAACATATATATTCTCTATTTAGGGAATAACCAAATTGATCGGAAATCATCTATAAATTTTATGACTGTTTGCAGAACAAGCACTTAATAGTTTATTGAACTGATTAACATGGTAGAATGATTTTCATAAGCTCCAGCAGTTGAGAGCACCAAAGTAGCTACAGCAACATGAGAACAAGCAAGTAATCTAACAACACCACCACCACCCAACACCAAACCTTTCTCCCACTAAGTGGGGTAAAAGCAAGTAATCTAAATAGAAAATTTGTATTTCTGGCAATTTCAAGAACTACAGAGAAATATCAACCTTAATCACTTTTAATAAGCATAGAGACCTATGGTTCTTATTTTAGACAACTAAAACTGAAACAAAAACAAGATCTCGCAGTTCATTACTTCTGCACTTTTTTAAGCTCACATATTTCTGTCTCAAAGGAGAAATAGATTGATATAAGAAGTTTCTTGGTTGGGTGCATATTCATACCCATAATATGCAGCAACAGCCTTCCCTTTCTCTGCCCCAAGCTCCCAGGGTATAATTGGACCCCTAATGATCATATCTGCATCCAAGATAACAACCCAGTCAACATTACCAGCATCTTTGCTATGCTTAAGCCAATGGACAATGCCGGCTGGTTTGTTGATAGCAGGGTACCTGGGAAGAACGACCAACATATTGGTGACAAGCATGCTAAACAGTCGATGAAAATCAAACCCACTGTTTCATATGAACAATCAAATAATGAATTGATGTGAGTCTAATTTCATAGCGATGACTTCAAGCAATTATTTCACGGCAATGATCTCTGCATCAAGCCAGGATGCCTCTTAGCGCAATTTCCAAGTTCGATCATATATTGACACTTGCCCATAATGGAAAGACTATCTAGTGATCATGCAATACCGAATATTTAATTAAAATGGTGCATACATACTGAAGTTAGACACACTGGATGATAGTAAACCAATCCAAACCAGGATTTATTGGATTTTGAAGTACTTCTATGATCAATCTGCAATTAAGTATGAGTTATCAAATGAGAAATGAGAAAATTCTAGCTGTGTAGTTTGATTTTGATAATTAAAGTGAAGAAAGTACTGTACTTGGTGATATTACTCTTTAATCTGCTTAGTTCAGTAAAAATCAGCATAGATTACATATATGGTTCAGAAAAATAGAACAACTTCGACGTACATGCAAATTGCAAACCCTTTCTTCATGTTCTCTATTACCAAAAAAATAACTTTACGAATCCTAACACGTTATTGGATCCAACAGGAAACATGACTATACCCAAATCCACGATGGAAGCAAGAAACATGATGCATTTCTGTGATCCATGCTAAAACTCAAATACTGCCTCCCTTGGAAAGAGCTATATTACTTACCATCCAAAAAAATGTCAAAGCCCTCTAACTCAAGACGTAATGCTGATAAACCCAATTTCTTTCAAGAAATGAAACCCAGTTTCTAAACATGCAAGGTGCATGCTTGCATCAATGCTTCAAAAACCTAATTACAAGAACGCCATGCATAAAAGTTCTCAAAACTCTCAAAAGCCAATACGGCATCCAGCCCACAAAGAAGAACATAAGCATAAAACCTAATACCCGAAAACAATTATGATGAACAGATGGGTTTAGAATACAATACCAATCCCCAGTTTTTGGATGGCGGCTCATGGAGGGCACCTCGAAGGTCGGAGCGAGCCCCATCCCCTTGTATCGGCGGCGCTCCTCCTCGGTGCAGCTAAGAAGCCTGGTGATCGGCCCCGGTTGCCGCGCTTTCCGGTGGCTGTGAACCAATCCTACTGTCTGCCAGTCGAAGTAATTCTGGCACTCTACGGAGAAGAGGGTGTGAATTCTCCAAGGAGCCTTCTGCTCCGCCACTTGAAAGCCGCCGGCCATGGCCGCTACCGTCGCCAGCAGCATCAACAGCAGCGCCGTTAGCATCTCAGTTGGAGAGATCCCCATCCCTCCCGAAGTGGGCTCGTGCTGGGAGATCTAAAAATCACATCTTGGGGAAAGACGCGGTGATATTGACTTTTTTTTTTTTAACCTTCCCCCATCTGGTAGTGTGGGAGGCGCTGGAGCTGCGAGCCTGCGCGCAGCGCAGCGTGAGGAAGGCTTGAAGTCTTGAACGAAGTAAATAAACACATACATTTTTGGCAAACATTTTTTTGACGGCTTTTTTCAGCAAATAACATTAACTAATTTTTTATTCTGCTAAGATTAAATCAATAAATATATTATTTATATTTAAAAATAGAGATAAAAAATAATCGAATTAAATAAATTCAAGTTGAGCTTAATTCGAGCTAAACATCTATCCAATTATTCAATCTTTAAGCCATACTCTCACTCCTATAATAACATGATGTACATTGCCGTGAAGTCGATAGCAAGTATTCAAACTTGGCCTAAGCCTGCACCGTGTGTCTGCCAAGCCCAACTCTAATAGTTCACAAGTTACTTATGAGCCGCCACACGCTACTGTTTCTAGAAAATATAAATTATTATTTTTTATTGAAATTATTTAAAATTTTAATTATAAGGGTGAACTCTGAATCATAATTATGAAATTCTTGATTATAAAGACTTACTTTTCTGATTATACAAATTTAAACTTGGAGGTGCTTTGTTATTTTTTTAAAGACTTACTTATATTAATAGCTTCAAAATTTCTAACAGCAGAAAATTCAAATAAAAATCACATTACAAAGTGAGTCTTAATCTAGAGATACATGAGTTCAATTGATTGGGGCTTACAGGCCCGGGCCTGCCACTTTTTTTGGCCCAGGCCCAACCCAGATTCGAACCCGGGCTCGAGCTTTCTGGCCCAGTGTGTTTTGATGGGCTTACTTTTTGAGTTGAAGCCCAAAGCTGTCAAATTTGCTTGAAGATTGAAGTTAAATAGTAAATTGAATCGGATTTTGAATCGAATCTAATTTCACTCGAGTCAAGGTTCAAGTGAGCCAATTAAAAAAGTCGTTTTTATGGCTCGAGAGTTTTTATCAAATCAATCTTGAGCGAGCGTAAGATTGGATCAAGCCTACTCAAAATCGAATCAAAGAAATTAACGTTTATAATTATACCAATAATTGGTTCCAGTATCTTAGTTTTTATAATATTATATCAAGGAGTAATATACTTAAATGAACAAATACATTTATATCTAAAATTTTAATTGAAAGTTGAATCGACTTTGATTTGGATTGAGCTTGAATTGATAACAAATGAGTAGACCTAACTTGGATTGAAATTGAATCGAACTCCTTTCATGCATATTTTTAATTTAAATCGAATTAACTTGGGATCAGATCGTTAATAGTCCTTATAAGCAGTAGGCGTGGAGCCTGGCAGGCATGTGAGATTGCTCGCCTAATGATCAGATCTAATTTGCAATGTAACTATTTATATGAATAACTTTCAGAATAACTTTTTATATAGATGCTTAAGATGGGTGAAAATTTCTATTTCATGGCTGAAAATTTCTATTTCATACTTAAGATGGGTGAAAATTTCTTTTTATAAATTCGATCTTATTTCTTTGAAAATCTAGATCTTTCATGATCCATGACTGAAAATTTCTATTTAAATGAAAAAACTAAAAAACTTACTTTAAGTAATATTAAAGATATAATAGAAATTAAAAACAAATATATAAAGAAAATAAGTGAAACCAAACAAATAATTTCAAAATATTAATAGAAATAATGGGTAAAATTTATGAAATATTAAATATTTAATAAAATAACCTAAGTGAATTAAAAAATAACACAAAAAAGATAAAAAAACCTAAAAATTTTAAACATACAAGAGACTATAAAGAAGATAATAGAGAAAAATACTTTCACTAGATGAATGTTTCCATAATTAAAAAATCAATACAAAATATCAATTATTTTATGTTAATACAATGATTAAACAACTAATGCTTGTTATGTTGATGCATATGAGCCGAAACCTGATATTTGGTGATCTTTTGGGACATCTGATTAAGTTTTAATATAATACCGGTAATTATACATCTTTTTAACAGTATATCGATTAAGTTTAAGCGAATAGGCACATTTAGAGACTGATTTGGACATATCAAGGTATTTGAATTGAATTGTGATATTTTTACATCTATTCATTACATTAACATAAAATTCAAGCGGAATACAAGTATTAAGATTACGATTTATTACATAATAAGTTATGTTAACTGAATAAGAGCAATTATATCTGTATTCAATTAGTTTTTATTGTATTCAAAGAGAATACAAGTAATTTGATATTGATTTTATTTATATCAAGGCAGTTTAATATAATACTCTGTTTACGCAACTAATATTTATTATATCGATCTATTTTAGCCGAAAATAAGCATTTGGTGAACTATTATGGACATCTGATTGAGTGAAGTATAATACTGGTAATTACACATCTTTCTAACAGTATATCGTTCTATTTTAAGCGCACAGTCACTTTTAGAGACTGATTTATGATATGTCAATGTATTTGAATTCAATAGAAACGTTTGTACAGTTGTTCCTTGCATTACGATGAATTCAAGTAGAATACAAGCATTTAGAATGCGATTCACTATATAATAAGTTATTTTAACTAAATACTAGCAATTATATGAGTAATCAATAATTTTTTATTATATTTATAGAGAACACAAGCAATTTGAGTTTGATCTTATCTATATGAAAGTATTTTAAAATAACACACTGATTACACAACTAATATTTGCTATATCGATGTATTTCAGCCGAAAATAGATATTTGGCGATCAACTAAGGACATTTGCTTGCATTTAAATATAATACTAGTAATTACATATCGTTTTAACTGTATATCGATCTATTTTCAGCGAACATGCACTTTTATAGACCGATTTATGATATGTCAATAATTTTGATTTAAATAGTGACATTGTTTCTTATATTTATATTATTAACGACGAATTTAAGTGGAATACAAGCATTTAGAGTACGATTCATTGCATAATAAGATAGTTTAACTGAATACAAGCAATTATGCGAGTATTCAATTAGTTTTTACTGTATGTGAAGAGAATACAAGTAATTAAACTTTGATCTTGTCGATATTAAGGCATTTTTACACAATACTCTGATTAACCAATTAATATTTGTCATATCGATGTATTTTAGCCAAAAAGAGATATTTGGTGATCAATTAATTATATCTGATTGAGTTTTAATGTGATACTGATAATTACACATTTTCATAAATGTATCAATCTGTTTTAAGAGAATATGCACTTTTAGAGACTGATTTATGACATATCATTGTATTTGAATTGAATAGTGACGTTTTTACAGCTATTCATTACATTGAATTCAAGAGGAATACAAGCATTTATAGTACTATTCTTTGCATAATAAATTAATTTAAATGAATACAAGCAATTACATTAGTATTCCATCACTTTTTATTATATTTGAAGAGAATACAAGCAATTTGAAGTTGATCTTGTCTATATGAAGGAAGTTTAACAAAATACATTGATTACACAACTAATGTTTGCTATATCGATATATTTCAGCCAAAAATAGATAATTAGCGAGATATTAGGGACATCTAATTGAGTTTTATTATAATACCAGTAATTACACATCTTTTTTATAGTATAGCAAATTATTTTAAGCTAATAGGCACTTTTAGAGACTAATTTATAATGTATCAACGTATTTGAATAAAATAATGACATTGTTGCATCTATTCATTGGAGTAACTATGAATTCAAGCGGAATAAATCGTTCAGAGTACGATTTATCGCATAACAAGTTATTTTAACTGAATACTAGCAATTATATAAGAATTCATTCACTTTTTATCGTATTTGAAGAGAATACAAGTAATTTAACTTTGATATTGTTTACAATAAAATATTTTAATATAATACTTTGATTAAACAACAAATATTTGTTATGTCGATGTGTGTCAGCCAAAACTGTTATTTGGTGATCTATTTGGGACATCTGATTGAGTTTTAATGTAATACCGGCAATTACACATCTTTTTGGCAGTATATCGATTAAGTGAAATACAAGCATTTATAGTACGATTCTTTGCATAATTAATTAATTTAAATGAATACTAGCAATTACGTTAGTATTCCATTACTTTTTATTGTATTTGAAGAGAATACAAGCAATTTGAAGTTGATCTTGTCTATATGAAGGAAGTTTAACATAATACTCTGATTACACAACTAATGTTTGTCATATCGATGTATTTTAGCCGAAAACAGATAATTGGCTAGATATTAGGGACATCTAATTGAGTTTTATTATAATACCAGTAATTACACATCTTTTTGATAGTATATCAAACTGTTTTAAGCTAATAGGCACGTTTAGAGATTAATTTATGACATATTAACGTATTTGAATAAAATAGTAACATTGTTGTAGCTATTCATTGGATTAACTATGAATTCAAGCGGAATACAATCGTTCAGAGTAAGATTCATCGCGTAATAAGTTATTTTAACTGAATATTAACAATTATATAAGAATTCATTCACTTTTTATCGTATTTGAAGAGAATACAAGTAATTTGACATTAATCTTGTCTACATTAAGGAATTTTTAACATAATACTTTGATTAAAAAACTAATGTTTGTTATGTCGATGTATATCAGCCGAAAACTGTTGTTATTTGGTGATCTATTTGAGACGTCTTATTGAGTTTTAATGTAATACCGATAATTACACATCTTTTTGACAGTATATCGATTAAGTTTAAGCGAATAGGAACATTTAGACTGATTTGTTATATATCAATATATTTGAATTGAATAATGACATTTTTATATCTATTCATTACATTAACATCAAATGCAAGCGGAATACAAGTATTCAGATAATAATTCATTACATAATAAGTTATTTTAACTAAATACGAGCAATTATGCGAGTTTTCAATTAGTTTTTATTGTATTCGAAGAGAATACAAGTAATTTGACTTTGATTTTATTTATATCATGGCAGTTTAACACAATACTCCGTTTAAGCAACTAATATTTATTTTATCGATGTATTTTAGTCGAAAATAGATATTTGGCGATCTACTAAGAATATTTGCTTGCGTTTAAATGTAATACCTGTATATCGATCTATTTTCAACGAACATGCACTTTTAGAGACTTAGTTATGATATATCAATATGTTTGAATTGAATAGTAATATTTTTACTGATATTCATTATATTAACGATAAATTTAAGTGTAATACAGGCATTTAAAGTACGATTCATTGCATAATAAGATAGTTTAACTGAATACTAGCAATTATGCGAGGATTCAATTAGTTTTTACTGTATTTGATGAGAATACATGTAATTTGACTTTGATCTTGTCTATATCAAGGCAATTTAACACAATTCTCTGATTAACCATTAATATTTGCCATATCGATGTATTTTAGCCAAAAACAAATATTTAGTGATCTATCAATGATATCTGATTGAGTTTTAATGTGATACCAATAATTACATATTTTTTGATAGTATATCAATCTATTTTAAGTGAATAGACACTTTTAGAGACTGATTTAGGACATAACATTGTATTTGTATTGAATAATGATATGTTTACAGCTATTCATAGCATTACATTGAATTCAAGCAGAATACAAGCATTTATACAATAATTCATTATATAATAAATTAATTTAACTGAATACTAGCAATTACATTAGTATTTCATCACTTTTTATTATATTTGAAGAGAATACAAGCAATTTGATGTTGATCTTGTCTATATGAAGGAAGATTAAAATAATACTCTGATTACACAACTAATGTTTGCTATATCGATGTATTTCAGCTGAAAACGGATAATTGGCGAGATATTAGGGACATCTAATTGATTTTTGTTGTAATACTAGTAATTACACATCTTTTTGGTAGTATATCAAACCGTATTAAGCTAATAAGTACTTTTAGAGACTTATTTATGACATATGAATAAATTTGAATAAAATAGTAACATTGTTGCAGCTATTTATTGGATTAACTATGAATTCAAGCGGAATACAATCGTTCAGCGTACGATTCGTTGCATAATAAGTGAGTTTAACTGAATACTAACAATTACATAAGATTTTATTCACATTTTACCGTATTTGAAGAGAATACAAGAAATTTGACTTTTATCTTGTCTACATTAAGGCATTTTAAATTAAACAACTAATGTTTGTTATGTTGTTATATATCAGCCGAAAACTGTTATTTGGTGATCTATTAGTGACATCTAATTGAGTTTTAATGTAATACCGGCAATTACACATCTTTTTGAAAATATATATTGATTAAGTTTAAGCGAATAAGCACATTTAGAGACTGATTTCTGACATATCAAGATATTTGAATTGAATAATGATATTTTTACAGCTATTCAATGCATTACATTGAATTCAAATGGAATACAAGTATTTATAGTACGATTCTTTGCATAGTAAATTAATTTAAACGAATACAAGCAATTACATTAGTATTCCATCACTTTTTATTATATTTGAAGTTGATCTTGTCGAATACATGCAATTTGAAGTTGAACTTGTCTATATGAAAAGAGTTTAACATAATACTTTTATTACGCAACTAATGTTTGCTATATCGATGTATTTCAGCCGAAAACAGATAATTGGCGAGATATTAGGGATATCTAATTGAGTTTTATTGTAATACCAGTAATTACACATCTTTTTGATAGTATATCAAACTATTTTAAGCTAATAGGCACTTTTAGAGACTAATTTATGACATATCAACGTATTTGAATAAAATAGTGACATTGTTGCAGCTATTCATTGGATTAACTATGAATTCAAGCGGAATACAATCGTTCAGAGTATGATTCGTCACATAATAAGTTATTTTAACTGAATATTAGCAATTATATAAGAATTCATTCACTTTTTATCGTATTTGAAGAGAATACAAGCAATTTGACTTTAATCTTATCTACATTTAGGTATTTTAATATAATACTTTTATTAAACAACTAATGTTTGTTATGTCGATATATATCAGCCAAAAATTAATTTTTGGTGATCTATTTGGGACATCTGATTGAGTTTTAATGTAATACCGGCAATTAGAGATATTTTTGATAGTATATCGAATAAGTTTAAGCGAATAGGCACATTTAGATACTGCTTTGTGACATATCAATCTATTTGAATTAAATAATAATATTTTTACATCTATTCATTACATTAACATCAAATGCAAGCGGAATACAAGTATTCAGATTATGTTTCATTACATAATAAGCTATTTTAACTGAATACGAGCAATTATGCTAGTTTTCAATTAGTTTTTATTGTATTCGAAGAGAATACAAGTAATTTGATTTTAATTTTATTTATATCAAGGCAGTTTAACACAATACTCTGTTTAAGCAACTAATATTTATTTTATCGATGTATTTTAGCCGAAAACACGTATTTGGTGAAATATTACGGACATCTGATTGAGTTTTAATATAATATCGGAAATTAAACATCTTTCTAACAGTATATCATTCTATTTTAAGCGCATAATCACTTTTAGAGACTGATTTATGACATGTCGATGTATTTGAATTCAATAGAAAAGTTTTTACAGTTGTTCCTTGCATAGCGTTGAATTCAAGTGCAATACAAGCATTTAGAAAGCGATTCACTACATAATAAGTAATTTTAACTGAATACTAGCAATTATATGAGTATTCAATCACTTTATATTGTATTTGTAGAGAATACATGCAATTTGAGTTTGATCTTATCTATATGAAGGCATTTTAAAATAACACACTAAGTTTTTTTATTTTTTTTAAATAACACACTAATTACACGACTAATGTTTGCTATATCGATGTATTTCAGCCGAAAATAGATATTTGGCAATCTACTAAGGACATTTGCTTGCGTTTAAATGTAATACTAGTAATTACATATCGTTTTAACTGTATATCGATCTATTTTCAGCGAACATGCACTTTTAGAGACCGATTTATGATTTATCAAGATATTAGAATTGAATAGCGACATTTTTACTGATATTCATTATATTAAAGATGAAGTTAAGTGGAATACAAGCATTTAGAGTATGATTCATTGCATAATAAGATAGTTTAACTGAATACTAGCAATTATACGAGTATTCAATTAGTTTTTACTATATTTGAAGAGAATACAAGTAATTTGAATTTGATCTTATCTATATTATGGCAGTTTAACACAATACTCTGATTAACCAATTAATATTTGCCATATCGATGTATTTTAGCCAAAAAGAGATATTTGGTGATCTATTAATTATATCTGATTGAGTTTTAATGTGATACTGATAATTACACGTTTTCATAAATGTATCAATTTGTTTTAAGCGAATAAGCACTTTTAAAGACTGATTTATGACATATCATTATATTTAAATTCAATAGTGACGTTTTCATAGCTATTCAAAGCATTACAATGAATTCAAGCAGAATACAAGCATTTATAGTACGATTCATTGTATAATAAATTAATTTAACTGAATACTAGTAATTACATTTGTATTCCATCACTTTTTATTGTATTTGAAGAGAATACAAGTAATTTGAAGTTGATCTTGTCTATATGAAGGAAGTTTAACATAATACTCTGATTACACAACTAATGTTTGCTATATCAATGTATTTCAGTTGAAAATAGATAATTGGCGAGATATTAGGGACATCTAATTGAGTTTTATTGTAATACCAGTAATTATATATTTTTTTGATAATATATCAGACTACTGTAAGCTAATAGGCACTTTTAGAGACTAATGTATGACATATCAATGTATTTGAATAAAATAGTGACATTATTGCAGCTATTCATTGGATTAACTATGAATTCAAGAGGAATACAATAGTTCAGAGTACGATTCATCGCATAATAAGTTATTTTAACTGAATTCTAGCAATTATATAAGAATTCATTCACTTTTTATCGTATTTGAAGAGAATACAAGCAATTTGACATTGATCTTGTCTACATTACGGCATTTTAACATAATACTTTGATTAAACAACTAATGTTTGTTATGTCATTGTATATCAGCCAAAAACTGTTATTTGGTGATCTATTTGGGACGTTTGATTGAGTTTTAATGTAATACCGGCAATTACACATCTTTTTGATAGTATATCGATTAAGTTTAAGCGAATAGGTTGGAGGATGCTGAGGCCTCTCCTCCCGATATTTCTGGAGCCAAAAAGGAGAAAAAGAGGAAACATCGGGGTGACATTTAGAGACTGATTTGTGAATTGAATAGTGACATTTTTACATCTATTCATTACATTACATCAAATGCAAGTGGAATACATGTATTCAGATTATGATTCATTACAAAATAAGTTATTTTAACTGAATACGACCAATTATGTGAGTTTTCAATAAATTTTTATTATATTCGTAGAGAATACAAGTAATTTGACTTTGATTTTATTTATATCATGGCAGTTTAACACAATACTCTAGTTAAACAACTAATATTTATTTTATCGATGTATTTTAGAGGAAAAAAAGTATTTGGTGAACTATTACGGACACCTGATTGAGTTTTAACATAATACCGGTAATTACACATCTTTCTAACAGTATATCTTTCTATTTTAAGTGCATAATCACACTTTTAGAGACTGATTTATGACATCTCAGTGTATTTGAATTCAATAGAAATATTTTTTATTGTTGTTTTTGCATTACGTTGAATTCAAATGGAATACAAGAATTTAGAATGCGATTCACTACATAATAAGTTATTTTAGCTGAATACTAGCAATTATATGAGTATTCAATTACTTTTTATTATGTTTAAAGAGAATACAAGCAATTTGAGTTTGATCTTATCTATATGAAGGCATTTTAAAATAATACTTTCATTACACAACTAATGTTTGCTATATCGACGTATTTCAGCCGAAAATAGATATTTGGCAATCTACTAAGGACATTTGCTTGCGTTTAAATATAATACTAGTAATTACATATCGTTTTAACTGTATATCGATCTATTTTCAGCGAACATGCACTTTTAGAGACCGATTTATGATTTATCAAGATATTTGAATTGAATAGCGATATTTTTACTGATATTCATTATATTAACGATGAAGTTAAGTGGAATACAAGCATTTAGAGTATGATTTATTGTATAATAAGATAGTTTAACTGAAAAGTAGCAATTATGCGAGTATTCAATTAGTTTTTACCGTGTTTGAAGAGAATACAAGAAATTTGACTTTGATCTTGTCTATATCAAGGCATGTTTACACAATACTCTGATTAAGCAACTAATATTTATCATATCGATGTATTTTAGCTGAAAATAGATATATGGTGATCTATTAAAGATATCTAATTGAATTTTAATGTGATACCGACAATTTCACATTTTGTTAAGTGTATCAATCTGTTTTAAGTGAACAAGCACTTTAAGAGACAAATTTATGACATATCATTATATTTGAATTGAATAGTGATGATATTTTTACATCTATTCATTGCATTACATTGAATTCAAGCGGAATACAAGCATTTATAGTATGATTCTTTGCATAATAAATTCATTTAAATGAATACTGGCAATTACATTAGTATTCCATCACGTTTTATTGTATTTGAAGAGAATACGAGCAATTTGAAGTTGATCTTGTCTATATGAAGGAAGTTTAATATAATACTCTTATTACGCAACTAATGTTTGCTATATCGTTGTATTTCAGCCGAAAACAGATAATTGGCGAGATATTAGGGATATCTAATTGAGTTTTATTGTAATACCAGTAATTACACATCTTTTTAATAGTATATCAAACTATATTAAGCTAATAGGCACTTTTAGAGACTAATTTATGACATATCAACGTATTTGAATAAAATAGTGACGTTGTTTCAGCTATTCATTGGATTAACTATGAATTCAAGCGGAACACAATCGTTCAGAGTACGATTCGTCACATAATAAGTTATTTTAACTGAATATTAGCAATTATATAAGAATTCATTCACTTTTTATCGTATTTGAAGAGAATACAAGCAATTTGACTTTAATCTTATCTACATTTAGGTATTTTAATATAATACTTTTATTAAACAACTAATGTTTGTTATGTCGATATATATCAGCCAAAAATTAATTTTTGGTGATCTATTTGGGACATCTAATTGAGTTTTAAAGTAATACCGGCAATTACACATCTTTTTCACAGTATATCGATTAAATTTAGGCGAATAGGCACATTTAGAGACTGATTTGTAACTTATCAATGTATTTGAATTGAATAGTGATATTTTTACATCTATTCATTACATTAACATCAAATGCAAGCGGAATACAAGTATTCGGATTATGTTTCATTACATAATAAGCTATTTTAACTGAATACGAGCAATTATGCTAGTTTTCAATTAGTTTTTATTGTATTCGAAGAGAATACAAGTAATTTGACTTTGATTTTATTTATATCAAGGCAGTTTAACACAATACTCTGTTTAAGCAACTAATATTATTTTTATAGATGTATTTTAACCGACAACACGCATTTGGTGAACTGTTACGGACATCTGATTGAGTTTTAATATAATATCGGAAATTAAACATCTTTCTAACCGTATATCATTTTATTTTAAGCGCATAATCACTTTTAGAGACTGATTTATGACATGTCGATGTATTTGAATACAGTAGAAACGTTTTTACAGTTGTTCCTTGCATAGCGTTGAATTCAAGTGCAATACAAGCATTTAGAATGCGATTCACAACATAATAAGTAATTTTAACTAAATACTAGCAATTATATGAGTATTCAATCACTTTATATTGTATTTGTAGAGAATACATGCAATTTGAGTTTGATCTTATCTATATGAAGGCATTTTAAAATAACACACTAATTTTTTTTTAAATAACACACTGATTACACAACTAGTGTTTGCTATATCATTGTATTTCTGCCGAAAATAGATATTTGGTGATCAACTAAGGACATTTGCTTGCATTTGAATGTAATACTAGTAATTACATATCATTTTAACTGTATATCGATCTATTTTCAGCGAACATGCACTTTTAGTGACCAATTTATGATATATCAATATATTTAAATTGAATAGCGATATTTTTACTGATATTAATTATATTAACGTTCAATTCAAGCGGAATACAAGCATTTAGAGTATGATTCATTGCATAATAAGATATTTAACTGAATACTAACAATTATGTGAGTATTCAATTAGTTTTTACTATATTTGAAGAAAATACAAGTAATTTGAATTTGATCTTATCTATATTATGGCAGTTTAACACAATACTTTGATTAACCAATTAATATTTGTCATATCGATGTATTTTAGCCAACAAGAGATATTTGGTGATCTATTAATTATATCTGATTGAGTTTTAATGTGATACCGATAATTACACATTTTCATAAGTGTATCAATTTCTTTTAAGCGAATAAGCACTTTTAAAGACTGATTTATGACATATCATTATATTTAAATTCAATAGTGACGTTTTCATAGCTATTCAAAGCATTACAATTAATTCAAGCAGAATACAAGCATTTAGAGTATGATTCATTGCATAATAAGATATTTAACTGAATACTAGTAATTACATTTGTATTCCATCACTTTTTATTGTATTTGAAGAGAATACAAGTAATTTGAAGCTTATCTCGTCTATATGAAGGAAGTTTAACATAATACTCTGATTACACAACTAATATTTGCTATATCAATGTATTTCAGTTGAAAATAGATAATTGGCGAGATATTAGGGACATCTAATTGAGTTTTATTGTAATACCAGTAATTACATATCTTTTTGATAGTATATCAGACTATTTTAAGCTGATAGACACTTTTAGAGACTAATTTATGACATATCAATGTATTTGAATAAAATAGTGACTTTTTTTTTTAAATATTGACAATGTTCAATCTATTCATTGGATTAACTATGAATTCAAGCGGAATGCAATCGTTCAGAGTACGATTCCTCGCATAATATATTATTTTAACTGAATATTAGCAATTATATAAGAATTCATTCACTTTTTATCATATTTGAAGAGAATACAAGTAATTTGATTTTAATCTTGTCTATAATAAGGTATTTTAACATAATACTTTTATTAAACAACTAATGTTATTTATGTCGATGTATATCAGCCGAAAACTATTATTTGGTGATCTATTTGGAACATCTGAT
>JAEMOT010001565.1:212807-323432 GCA_019297695.1 Apostasia ramifera | reverse complement strand
CTTCAAGCTTGGGGCTTCGAGCTTTGAGATTTAAGCTCAGACTTCCTGGTTTTGGCTTTGGCCGTCGAACGTTGGGCATCGTGTTCTAGGATTTGGGCATTGACCTTGGGGCTTTGGATTTGCAGCATCGGTCTTCAAGCTTTAGGATTCAGGCATCAAGCTTGGGCCTTCTAGTAGCGGGAGTAGGCCTTTATCCGTTGGGCTTTGAGCATGGGACTACAAGCCTCAGGCATCTAGTGTGGGCCTTCAGGCTTTGGCCGTGACCCTTTGGGCTTGGGCTGTGGGCATCGGGCTTCAGGCTTCGATGTTGGTCATTTGTCTATCGGACTTTGGCCTTTGGGTTTAGGCCATCACACTTCAAAATTTATGCTTGGTCTTTAATGGATTGTACTTCGATTTTACAAATTTAGCCTTCCAATTTTTGGACTAAGGCTTTGGCCTTTAGGCATTGTGGTATTGGTTTTAGGCTTTAGGATTTGAGCATTAGACTCTGGGAATTATGCTCGAGTCTTGGGGCTTCAGGATTTGGCATCGTGATTTGGGCCTTAAGCATTGGGTTTGAGCTTCGACCTTCAAGCTTTCGAACATGGTCTTGGGCCTTCGAACTTTTGGCGTTGAGCTTTTGTGCTTCGATTTTATGAATTTAGCCTTTCGATTTTGGGACTGAGGATTTGGCCTTTAGGATTTAAGCTTTAGACTCTGGGAATTGTGTCTGAGTCTTAGGGCTTCAAGATTGGGTTTTAGGATATGGGCCTTAAGCTTTGGGTTTGAGCTTTGACCTTCAATATTTTGGGCATGGTCTTGAGCCTTTAAACTTTTGGCATTGAGCATTTGGCCTTCAGGCTTTGAGCTTCGAGCTTGAGCATTCGAGCTTCGGACTTGAGCCTTCGATCTTAGGCCTTTTGGCTTAAAGCTCTGGCTTTTAAGCTTTTGGCTTCAAGCTTAGGTCTATAGACTTCTAGCTTTGGCCATCATGCTTTGAGCCTCAAGGTTTGGCCTTTGGGCTTTTGGCTAGGGCTGTGGGCTTGGGTTTTCTAATCTCAGACGTTAGGCTTGCACCTTAAAGCTTGGAGGTTTGAGCTTCGGGCTTCGATTTTTGGTCTTGTGGCTTCGGGCATGGGCCTTCGGGCTTTTGGCTTTAGGCTTAAGAATTTGGGCTTCTAGCTTCGGCCAACGGGCTTCGGCCTTCCAGCTTTAGGCCTCGAGCAACAGTCTTCAGGCTTTGATCTTCATGCTTGCACAAATAGAGTTCAAGCGTTGGCCATCGGGATTCGAGCTTCAGGCATGGGATTTTGCGCTTTAGGCTTCAAGCTTCGAGCTTGGGCATTTGGGTTTTAGTCTTTATGCTTTGTATTTTGGGCTTAGACCTTTGACCTTTGAGATTGAATCTTCGGGATTAGTTTCGGGCTTTGGGCTTAGACTTTTTTTTTTTTCATAGGGAAAGATATTATAAACATAGCAATCAGTTGAACTATATCCATCCTTTAAAACGTAAGCGCCATCCATCAAACATGTCAAGGTTCATCATTTTTCATGGGAAACTAACCCTAATTCTCATGATATAAAAGAGGAAGACATCAAAAGTTGGGAATAGAGTGATCAACAACCTCCTTCAGCAGTTTTGATCTCCATGATGCTCTTGACCTTGGGCACATAAAGGGAGTACACGAGAGACTGACGCTGGGTAACGACAAGCTGGGACTTGCCGTCAACGAAGGTGGCTGTGACTGAAGATGGATCGGCAAGTAGCCGGTTAGCGCAGAAGCCATCAATCGTCCTCCTCCTGGTGTACTCCCTGATGTTGTAATCAGAAAACTTGGCGGTGGCTTCAAGATTAGGTCTTTAGGCTTTTGGCGTTGGCCATTAGCCTTTGAGCTTCATGGCCTTTGGGCTTCAGGATTCGGCCCTTTGGTTTTGAGTTTAGGCCTTGTTGCTTCAGGCTTGTGTTTTGGGCTTTTAACTTTGAGCTTGGGTTTTTGGCTTTTATCTTCAGGCTTAAGAATTTGGGCTTCTAGCTTCGGCCTTCGATCTTCAAGTTTTCGAAAATAGTCTACGGGCTTTAGTCTTCTAGTTTGCACATATACGATTCAAGCTTCAGGCCTAAGCCATCAGGATTTGTGCTTCAGGCATGAGCTTTTGAACTTTGAGCTTCATTATTCATGCTTAGGCCATCGGTTGCCGGGATTGTGTCTTCGGGCTTGGGCTTTCGACCTTCAGGCTTTGGGCCTTTAGGCTTTCCTTCGAAGTTGTGGCTACGGGCATGGTCCTTTGGACTTTTGGCTTCGAACTTAAGCATTTGGGCTTCTATCTTTAGCCATCGGCATTCGAGTTTCAATTTTTAGACTTCGAGGTACGTTCTTCAGGCTAGAGCCTTCGAGTTAAGGCTTTCTAGCTTAGAGCTCAGGTCTTCAAGCTTTTGGCTTCAAATTTAGGTCTTTAGGATTCTAACTTTGGCCGTCAGGCTTTGAGCTTCAGAGTTTAGGTTGGGGCTGTAAGCTTCAGCTTTCTAATCTCGAACGTTAGGCTTGCGCCTTTAAGCTTGGAGGTTCGAGCTTCGGGCTTCGACTTTTGGTCTTGTGGGCCTTTAGGATTTCCTTCGGAAGTTGTGGCTATGGGCATTTAGGCTTTAGTCTTCAAGCTTTTGGCCTTCGCACTTTAGCTTTGAGCCTTGGAATTTAAATTTTTTGGTACGGGCATTGATCTTCGAGCTTCAAGAATCTGGCCTAGGCCTTTGGGCTTCCATCTTAGGCCTTCAGGTTTTGGGCTTCGAGCTTCGGGCTTCGGGCTTTGACGATCTGACTTTTGGCTTCAAACTTATACCTTTGAACTTTCGGCTTGTGACTTCGAATTCCGGGCTTCAGGCTTGGGGCAACAAGATTCAAGTTTCGAGCTACTGGATTTAGGCTTGGGACTTCAAGCATTGGGCTTAGAAATATTTCCAGCTTGGACCTATAAATTAGGGCTTTGGGCTTGTGCTTTTGGGCTTTTGGCTATGGTTCAGGCCTTGGCCTTTGGGCTTCAAGCTTCTACCCTTAGGGTTCAAGCTTGTGCCTGTGGGCTTCAGACATCGGGCATTAGGTTTGCGACTTCAATTTTCCAGATTCAAGCTCAGGCCTTCGAAATTTGGCCTTCGGACTTTGAACATTGGCCTTTGGGCTCCAAGCTTTGGGAATCGAGTTTGGGCCTTCAAGTTTTAGGTTTCGAGCCTGGGGCTTCAGGCTTTAGGATTTGACTGCTGGCAGGGCTTTGGACTTCAAGCTTCGGGCTTCGGCCTTCGAGCTTTAGGCTTTCAACGTCGAGCTTCAAGAGTGAGCCTTTGGCCATCGAGCTTAGTCCTTCCGGATTTAAGCTTTGAGTATGGGCTTTTAGGCTTCGTTTGGGCATTCGGGCTTGCATTTCAAGTTATGGCCCTCATGGTTTAGGCTTTAGCCTTAGGCCTTTGGGTTTAAGCTTCATGCTGAGCTAAGGCCTTCGGGCATTAGGCTTTAGCCTTGGGCCTTCATGCTTCAGGCTTTAGCCTTTAGGCTTCACGTTCAAGGTTTAGGCTTGCAGCTTCGAGTTTTGATTATTAGAGTTAGGGATTCAAACTCGGGTTCTCGGGGTTCAAGCTTCGAGCTTTAGTTTTTGTGCTTATCGATTCACAGTTAAGCCTTTGGGCTTCTGGCTTGGGCCTGCGAGCTTCAGGCTATGAGCCTGGGCATTTATGCTTTAAGCTTCAAGTTACCAGCTTTTCGTCTTCGTAACTAAAGCTTGGGCCTTTAGGGTTCAGACATCAAGCTAGGGGCTTCAGGCTTTGGCCTTCGGGCTTCTTGCTTTAGGCTTTAGGCTTGGGTATACCGGCTTCGGGTTTATGCCTATAAGCTTTGGAATTCAGGCTTTTGGTTTAGGACTTTGGGGTTTGAGATTTTGGCTTGAGACTTCAAACTTCAAACTGTGAGTGTAGACTTTTGGGATTTGAGCTTCGTGCTTCTAGCTTGAGCAATTGGGCATTTTGAGGGTGGGCCTTCAGGCTTTGGGCTTTGTGCTTCAGGCTTATGGCTTGAGACTTTGAGTTTTAGGCTTGGGCCTTTTAACATTTGGCTTTGGGCTTCAAGCTACTAGATTGGGCCTTTTTCAATGGGTTTAGACTTTCATGCTTCGGGCTTTAGGCTTCGAGCTTCGAGCTTCGGGCTTAGGGTATGGGCCTTTGACCTTCGAATCGCTTCAAATTTCTAATTTTGACCTTCAAGCTAGGGCTTTATGCTTAGCCGTACAAACTTTGGGCTTCGTACTTACGCCTTTGGGCTTTGGGCTTGCACCTTTGGGCTTTGGGCTTCAGGCTTTATGATTCAGGCTCCAAGCCTTTGGGCATTAGGCATCAAGCTTCAGGTTATGAAGCTCGCATTTTGGCCTTTAGCATTGGCACTTTAATCTTGGGCCTTCAGGGTTCAGGCTTCAGGCATTAAGCTTAGGCCTTTGGGCTTTAAGTGTAGGGCTACGAGCTTGGGCTTCAGGCTTTGGGCATGGATCTTCATGTTTAGTCTTTAGGCTTCAGGCTTAGGCCGTCAGGATATAGGTCTCAGGCTTTTAGCTTGGGCTTTCTAGCTTCGATCTTGTGGCGTTGGGCTTCGATCTTCGACCTTTGGGCTTGGGGCATCAGGCTTTAGGATTTGGTCTTGGGTCTATAAGCTACAAGCTTCATTATTCAAGCATCGGGATTAGGGCTTCGAACTTATGGCTTTCGGATTGGGCAATAGACATATGAGCTTGGGCTTTGGCCTGTGAACTTGGGGTTTCAAGCTTGGTCCTTTGGCTTTGCGGCTTCGAGATTAAACCATTAGCCTATGGGATTCTAGCTTTGAGCTTAAAGCCTTCGACCTTTGGAGATTAGACCTTCCTCGGCCTTCGGCAGTCAACTTTTAGTGTTCATCATTCCAGCTTTAGGTATGAGCCTTCAGGCTTACGGCTTTACGGCTTCAGGCTTCGGGGACACATCTCCAAGATATGAGCTTTAGAAATTGGCCTTCAGACTTTAGGCTATGAGCTTCGAGCTTGGGCCATTGAGCTACAAGCTTTAAGCATTGGGTTTTGGTCGTCGGGCTTAAAAAATGAGCTTGTACTTTTAGCCTTCGAGCTTTTGGTTTCGGCCCTTGAGCTTTAAGCTTCAGGGTTCGGGCTTCGGGCTTCAAGTTTGTGCCTTTAGGCATGGGGCTTCGAGCTTTGAGCTTCGAGCATCGGGCTTATGCTGTCAGAATTTGAGCTTCAAGCTTCAGGCTATGGGCTTTGACCTTTAAGAACGTGGCTTAGGGCTTGAGGCTTTGTCCTTTCAGCTTAGTCCTTTAGGCTTTGGGATTCATACTTGGTCCTATAGGCTTTGTGATTCGGGCTTAGGGCTTTGGACTTCAAGCTTCGGGCATCGGCCTTCGAGCTTCAGGCTATGGGCGTCGAGCTTCAGGAGTGAGTCTTTGGCCATCGAGCTTAGTCCTTCCAGATTTAGGCTTTGAGTACAAATTTTTGGGCTTCGAGCTTTGGGCATTTGATTTGTACTTCAAGGTTTGGCCTTCATGGTTTAGACTTTAGCCTTAGGCCTTTGGGTTTAAGCTTCATGCTTACCTAAGGCCTTCAGGCATTAGGCTTCAGCCTTGGGCCTTGACACTTTAGGCTTTGGCCTTTGGGCTTCACGTTTAGGGTTTAGGCTTGCAGCATTGAGTTTTGATTGTTAGATTTTGGGATTCGAACTCGGGTTCCTGGGGTTCAAGCTTTGGGCTTCAGCTTTTGTGCTTCTCGATTCATGCTTAGGCCTTTGGGCTTCTGGCTTGGGCCTGCGAGCTTCAGGCTATGAGCTTTGGCATTTACGCTTTAGGCTTCAGGTTACAGGCGTTTCGTCTTCATAACTAAAGCTTGGGCCTTCAAGGTCAGACATCAAGTTTGGGGCTTTGGGTTTTGGCCTTCAGACTTCTTGCTTTAGGCTTTAGGCTTGGGCATACGGGCTTCGGGTTTATGCCAATAACCTTTAGGCTTCTGGCTTTGAGTTTGGGACTTTGGGGTTCAAGATTTTGGCTTGAGACTTCAGACTTCAAATCGTGAGCGCAGGCTTTTGGAATTTGAGCTTCGTGCTTCTAGCTTGAGCAATCAGGCATCAGGCTTCAAGGGTTGGTCTTCAAGCTTTGGGCTTCGTGCTTCTAGCTTAAGGCTTGAACTTCGAGTTCCAGGCTTGGGCCTTTTGACATTTGGCTTTGGGCTTCGAGCTACTAGATTGGGCCTTTTCCCATCGGGTTTAAACCTTCATACTTTGGGCTTTATGCATCGGGCTTCAGGATTCGGGCTTAGGGTATGGGCCTTAGACCTTCAAATCTCTTCAAATTTTTGGTTTTGTCCTTCAAGCCTCCAGCTTTATGCATAGCCGCACAAACTTTGGGCTTAGAACTTACGCCTTTGGGCTTTGGGCTTTGGGCTTGCACCTTTGGGCTTTGGGTTTTGGGCTTTGGGCTTCAGGCTTTATGCTTCAGGCTTTAAGCCTTTAGGCCTTAGGCTTCAAGCTTCAGGTTATGGACCTTGTATTTTGGCCTTTAGCATTGATGCTTTAATCTTGGGCCTTCAGGGTTCAGGCTTTATGCATTGAGCTTGGGCCTTTGGGCTTCAAGCGTAGAGCTATGAACTTGGGCTTCAGGCTTTGGGCATGGATCTTCGTGTTTAGTCTTTAGGCTTCAGGCTTGGGCCATTAGGATACAAGTCTCAGGCTTTTAGCTTGGGCTTTCAAGCTTAGGTCGTATGGCTTTGGGCTTCAATTTTTGACCTTTGGGCTTGGCACAACCGGCTTTGGGATTTGGTCTTGGGTCTATGAGCTACGAGCTTTATTATTCAAGCATCGGGATTAGGGCTTCGAACTTCAGGCTTTCGGATTGGGCTATCAACCTTTGTGCTTGGGACTTTGGCCTGCATACTTGGGGGTTCAAGCTTGCTCCTTCGACCTTGCAGCTTCGAGATTAAAACATTAGCCTATGGGATTCTAGCTTTGGGATTAAAGCCTTCGGCCTTTGGAGATTAGACCTTCTTCGACCTTCGGCAGTCAACTTTTAGTGTTCATCATGCGAGCTTTAGCTATGAACCTTGAGGCTTATGACTTTATGGCTTCAGGCTTCGAGGACACATCTCCAAGATATGAGCTTTAGAAATTGGCCTTCGAACTATAGGCTATGAGCTATGAGCTTGGGCCGTTGAGCTACAAGTTTTAAGCATTGGGTTTTGAGATTCAGGTTTTGAGCTTAGGGTATGAGCTTGTACTTTTGGCCTTCGAGCTTTTGGTTTCAGCCTTCGGACTTTAAGCTTCAAGGTTTGGGCTTTGAGCTTTATGTTTATGCCTTTACGCATGAGGCTTCGAGCTTTGCGCTTCGAGCATCGGGCTTATGCTTTTGAAATTTGAGCTTCAAGCTTCAGGCTATGGGCTTAGACCTTTAAGAATGTGGTTTGGGGCTTGAGGTTTTGTTCTTTGGGCTTAGTCCTATAGGCTTTGGGATTCATACTCGGTCATATAGGCTTTGTGATTCGAGCTTCGAGCTTCGGGCTTCAGGCTTCAAGCTTCGAAAAAGCGCATTTGAATGTTGGACTTCAAGCTTTGGGATTAAGTCTTCAGGCTTTAGGCCTAGGGATTGAAGCTTTTGCTAATAGACTTCGGTCTTCTAGCTTGGGCATTCAATCCTTGAAATTCGAGCTTCGATCTTGGGCCTTTAGGCTTCAGATTTAGGGTTGTGCCTTCAGGCTTCATGCTTCGGCCTTCAGCCTTTGGGCAATGGGCTTAAGGCTTCAGGCTTAAGCCTATGAGGTTCGGGCTTTGGGCTTGAGCTTTCAGACTTGGGACTTCGGGCTTCGAGCATCTGGCTTAGAGCTTCGGGCTTTGGAGCTTTGTGCTTTGAGCTTGAGCAATAGGCAATCAAACTTCGAGCTTGGGCCTTTAGGCTTTGGAATTCATGCATTGGGCTTAAGGCTTAGGACTTTTAACGTTTGGCTTTGGGTTTTGGTCTATGGGATAGGGCCTTTGCCATCGGGCTTAGGCCTTTAGGCTTCGGGCTTCGAGGTTTGGGCTATGGGGTTTGGGTATGCACCTTGGTGCTTTGGGATTTGGCCTCAGGCCTTTGACCTTCAGATTTTTGGTTTTGGCCTTCGAACTTTGGTCTTTAAGGTTAGTCCTATAGGCTTTGGGCTTTGGGGTTATGCCGTCGGGCTTTGGGCTTGTGCACTTGGGCAATGGGCTTCACATTGCATGCCTCGGGCTTCAAGCTTTAGGCTTCAAGTTATGGCCTTTGAGTTTTGACCTTTAGGGTTGGCGTTTCAGTCTTGGTCATTCAGGGATTAGGCCTCACACATTGAGCTTGGGCCTTTGGGATTCAGGCGTAGGACTACGAGCTTAGAGCTTTAGGCTTTGGGCATGGATCTTCGGGGTTTTGTCTTTAGGTGTCAGACTTAGGCCTTTGGACGACGGGGCTCAGCCTTTGAGCTTAGGATTTGTGGCTTTGGGCGTAAGCCTTCAGGCTTCGGGCTTCGACATTCCACTTTTGGGCTTCAGTATTCAAGCATCGGGCTTAGTTCTTCAGGATTTAAGCTTTGAGATTGGGTCATCGACCCTCACACTTGGGGCTCAGGCCATTGAATTTGGTGATTCAAGCATGGTCCTTCCTCCTTCGGACTTTGAGATTAGACCATCAGCCTACTGGCTTCTAGCTATGGGCTTTGGACTTCGGCCAGTGGCCTTCGAGGTTAGACCTTTGGCCTTTGGCTTTCAGGTTTTGGCATTTATCCTTCGACCTTTAGGTATGAGTCTTCAGGTTTCGGGCTTTAGGCTTCGGCTTTTGGGCATCGTGCTTGGTACTTCAGGCTTAGGCTTTTGTGCTCCAAGTTTCAACCCTCGGCCTTCAGGCATTGTGATCTCGCCTTAGAACTTTGTGGGTCTAGCATCGCGCTTTGGTTTTCATGCTTCGGGCTTCGGGCATTGGGTATTGGGCTTAAGCATTTGGGCTTTTCGCTTTCATTTATGGGCTTCACGTTTCGAGCTAAGGCTTGGGCCTTCAAAGTTAAGGCTTCAGGCATAGGCCTTCAGATTTAGGCTTCGTGAGTCAAGCTAAGGCCTTCGATCTTCAGGCTTCAATCTCGGGCCTTCACACTTCAGGATTTGGCTTTTATGCTTTGCATTTCAAAGTTTAGGCTTTCACCAATAGGCTTTGATCTTCAAAGTTAGGGATTCAAACTCGGGCTCTCAGGCTTCAGGCTTCTGGTTTTGGTCTTTGTGGTTCATGATTCAGGCTTTGGCTTTTGGGCTTTTGGCTGGGGCCTTCGGGCTTCTTCTATGAGCTTGGTTTTTTTGCTTTAGACTTCGGGCTACAGGCTTTTCATTTTCGAAATTAAGGCTTGTGCCTTCAGAGTTCAGACATCAAGTTTGGGGATTCGAGCTTTGGGCTTTTGGCTTGGGCCTTCGGGCTTGGGATTTTCAGCATCGGGATTCCTGCTTTAGGCTTCAAGCTTGGGCGTACAAACTTTGAGTTTTGGTTTATGAGCTTTCGGATTCGAGCTTTGGGTTTGGGAACTTGGGCTTCGGGATTGGACTTCAAACTGTGAGTGTAAGCTTTCGGCCTTCGAGCTTTGTGCTTCGAGCTTGACCAATAGGCATTGAGCTTCGAGCTTGGGCCGTTAGGCTTTTGGCTTCATGCATCAGGTTTAAGGCATGGGGACTTCAACCTTTGAGCTTGGGCCTTCTAAATTTTGGCTTCGGGCATCGGGCTACGGGATCGGGCCTTTTGCCAACGAGCTTCGGCCTTCGGGCTTTGGGCTTCGGGCTCCGGGTATAGGCGTTCGTGTTTTGAGATTCTGCCTTAGGCCTTCCACCTTCAAGCTTCGGGCCTTAGGCTTAGCCCTACAGGTAGTGGGCTTTGGGCTTACACTTTGAGGCTTTGGGCATTAGGCTTCGGGCTTCAGGCTTCATGCTTCAGGCTTTGAGCTTGGGCCTTCGGGCTTCAGGCTTCATGCGTTGGGCTTGAGCCTTCGGGCTCTAGGCTTGGGCCTTCGACTTTTGGCCTTTAGGGTTGGCACTTCAATCTTGGGCCTTCAGGGTTCTGGCTTCACGATCGAGCTTGGGCTTTTGGGCTTCGCGCAAAGGACTACGAGCTTTGAGATTCACACTTAGGCCTTCAGGCTTCAAGCTTTGAGCTTCACGCTTAGGCCTTCAGGCTTCAAGCATGGGGCATGGATCTTCAGAGTTTGGTCTTTAGGCTTTAGGCTTAGGCCATCGGGCAACGGGTCTTAGCTTTTGAGCTTGGCCTTTCTGGCTTCAGCCTTATGCATGTGGCTTTGAGCATCCGCATTCAACCTTTTGAGGTTTGGGCATCGGGCTTCGGGCTTAGTCCTTTGGGATTCGGTCTTGGGTCTTCGGGCAATGAGCTTTAGTATTCAAGCATCAGGCTTAGGTCTTCGGACTTTGCGCTTTGAGATTCAAGCTTGTTCCTTCGGCCGTGGGGCATTGAGGTTTTAGTTCATCCTTCAACATTATGCACGAGGCTTCAAGCTTCAGGTCTTGGCCTTCGGGCTTCAGGGTTCGACAACAGACTTCCAGGATTTGGCCTTAAAAAATGGGCCTTCCAACTTCAGGCTATGGGCATAGAGCTTGGGCCTTTGTGCTACAGGTTTTAGGCTTTGGCCTTCTGGCTTTTGGAATCACGCTTAAGGTTTTGGCCTTTTGGGCTTCGACTTTTGGCCTTCAAAATTTGACATTCGGCCTTTGTGCTTTGAGCTTCAGGCTTCGAGCTTCAAGTTTGTGCCATTAGGCAGAAGGCTTCGAGCTTCGAGCATCAGTCTTGGGCCTTTGGGACTTGTGCTTCAAGCTTCAAGATTGAGACTTAGATCTTCGAGAATGTGGCTTCTAGCTTGAGGCTTAGGCCTTTGGGCTTAGTCCATTAGGCTTTGGGATTCAGACTTGGTCCTACAGGCTTGGGCTTCGATCTTTGGGCTTCGAGGTTCGGGCTTTAGCATTCGTATGTTGGACTTCAAGCTTTGGGATTAAGCTTTCAGGCCTAGGTAGTCAAGCTTGTGCCAACGGACTTTAGCCTTCAGGCCCAAGCATTTGAGCATTGAGATTTGAGCTTCAGACTTGGGCCTTCAGGCTTTAGGCTTCTAACTTGGCACTTCAGCCTTTGGCAAAGGGCTTAACGCTTCGAGTTTTGGGCTTGAGCCTCAATGCCTGGGATTTTGAGCTTCAGGCTTTGGCCTTCGAGCTTTGGGGTTGTTCCTTCAGTATTCAGGCTTCAGGCATAGCAATGCATTTAGGCATTGAGCTACAGATTTTTTGCTTTTGGCTTTGGGCTTTAGCCTCCAAGTTTTAAGCTTCAAACTTTGGGCATCGAGCTTAGGCATTAAGGCCTCGAGTTTTGGGCTTCAAGCTATGTCCTTCGAGTTTTGGCATTAGGGATTCTGCCTGCAGGTTTTGGCCTTTGGACTTCGAGCTTAGGCTTTTGTGCTTCAAGTTTTAAGCTTCGGCCTTCAGGCTTTGTGATTTCTCCTTAGAACTTTGTCCTTCTAGCATCGTGCTTTTGTTTCCATGATTTAGACTTCGGGCATCGGCCTTGAGGATTCAGGATTTAGGCTTCAATTTTCAGGCTTCGCATTTCGAGTTAACGCTTGAGCCTTCAGGGTTCTGGCTTCAAGCTTCGTGCTTCCCTCTAAGGCTTTCAGGCTTCAGGCTTTTGTCTCGGGCCTTCACACTTCAGGCTTTGGAATTCAAGCTTTGCATTTCAGGGTTTAGGCTTGCCCTTTTGGGCTTTGATCTTCAGGGTTTGGGATTTGAACTTAGCCTCTTGGGCTTCAAGCTTTAGGCACTAGCTTTTGTGCTTCACGATTCAGGCCTTTGAATTTCTAGCTTGGGCCTTTAGGCTTCTAAAGCTGGAAGGATAAAGCCCAAAAGCCTAAATCTCAAAGACTGAATGCCGAAGCTCGAAGGTTAAAGCTCAAAGTCTAAAAAACCAAGCACAAGCCTGAAAGGCAAAGGCCGAACACATATGCTCAAAGCCCGTAACCCAAAGTCCAATGACCTAAGATAATCCCAAGATTGATGCCTAAAGCCTAAAGCCACACAGCCCCAACCAGAAGGGCAAAATTTGAAGCCCAAAACCCAAAAGCTAAACCCCAAAGCAGAATGCCTAAACCTGAAGGCCAAAGCCCTATATGCATTGCTAAAAGCCCGAAGCCCTAAGCTCGAAATACAAAGCCCAAAGACCAAAACATGATGTCTAAAACTTGAAGCCCGAATTTCAAAGCCCGAGCTTAAACGCTAAAGGCTGAATCCCAAAGGCCGAAGCCCAAGCTCGAAGTTCGAAGCTTAAAGCCCTAAAGAGCAAGTTTAAAGCTCAAAGCATGAAGGTTCTATATCTGAAGTCTGAAGTTAGAAGCTCAATAACCAATGGGAAAAGCCTGAAGCCGAAAGACCCAACACCAAAGCCTGATAATTGAAGTCTAAAACACCAATATCCAAGCCCGATGCTTGAAACTCACAGCGCAAAAGCTTAAGCCTGAAGGCCCAAGCCAGAATCCTGAAGACTGAAAGCCAAAGTCTGATGCCAAAAACCCGAAGCCCAAACTTTTGCCTAAAGGCTGAAAGTCAAAGCCCTAAGCCCGAAACTTAAATCCCGAAGCCCGAAGCGCAAAGCCCGCAGTTTAAAGAGCCAAACCTGAGTCTCGAATCCCAAAGCCGAAGATATATGCTCAAACCCTGTAACTTGAAGCCCAGTTCTAAGCACAAAGCTTGAACCCCAAATACTAAAAGACTATGCCCGGAGCCCCAAGCTCAAATCCCAAAGCTTCAAACTCTAAGGCCAAAGCTTAAAATAAAAAGCATAAAGCCTAATGCTAAAAAGATCAAGCCTGAAATTCGAAGTCTAAAGCCTAAAAGCCCATGCCTGGAGTTCGAATCCTGATGGCCTAAGCTTAAAGCTTGAAATCTTTATGTGCAAGCTTGAAGACCGAAGTCTGAAGACCGTAGCTCGAAGCTTGAAGCCCGAAGACCGATGGCTAAAGATAAAAGCCCACATTCTTAGGCTCGTAGCCAAAAGTCCAAAGGACCATGCCCGTAGCCACAAGTTCACAGGGGTAAAGCCTAAATATCAAAGCCTAAAGCCTAAAGGCCTGAAGCCTGAAGGTCAAAAGCCCAAGCCCGAAGACTGAAGCCTGATGACTGATGGCCCAAAGGACCATGCCCGTAGCCACAAGTTCACAGGGGTAAAGCCAAAATGTCAAAGCCTAAAGCCTAAAGGCCTGAAGCCTGAAGGTCAAAAGCCTAAGCCCGAAGACTGAAGCCTGATGACTGATGGCCTAAGCTTACAATCCTGAAGCTCGAAGTTCGAAAGCCCAAGCCCAAAGCTTAAACCACAAATACTAAATGACTAAGCCCGGAGCCTGAGGCTCAAATCCCGAAGCTTCAACCTCAAAGCCCAAAGTTCCAAGACTAAAACACAAAGCATGAAGCCTAAAGCGCAAATGCCTGAACCCAAATCTTGAAGCCCAAAGCACAAAAACCCATGCCTGAAGCATGAATCCTAATGGCCTAAGCCTGAAGCTTGAACTGTCTATGTTCAAACTAGAAGACTGAAGCCCAAATTATTAAGCCTGAAGCTAAAAGGCCAAAGCCCAAGCCCAAAGCCACAAGACCTAAACTCAAAACCCGAAGGCCGAATCCCAAAGCCCAAAGGCCCAAGCATGATGGCCCAGGCCCAACCTGAAAGCTGAAGCCTGAAGTTCAAAGGCTGATGGCCAAAGCCAAAAAAGCCTAAAGACCTAATCTTGAAGCCAAAACTTGATGGCCAAAGCTCTAAGACAGAAGGCCAAAACTCTAACCTTAAAGGCCTGAGCTCTAAGCCAGAAGGCCTAAACTCGAAGGCTCATGTCTAAAGCATAAATGCTAAAGCCCGAAGCCAGAAGCCTGAAGGCCAAAAGTTGAAGTTCAGAAGGTCAAAGACATAATATCGAGACCTTCTGGCTCGAACCTCCAAACCTAAAGTCCCAAGCCTAAAGCCCGAAGCCCAAAGCCTAAAGCATGAAGCATGAAAACTTGAATCCCTAGGCCTAAAGCCTGAAGCAAAAAACTCAAAGAACTAAGCCAAAATCATGAATGCCAAATCCTAAAGCCTAAAGGCCCAAGCTCAAAACCTAAATCCCAAGGCCTAAAGCATGAAGCCCAAAGCTTGAAGAACTATGCCCAAATCCCAAATGTTGAAGCCCGAAGCTCCATGCCCAAAGCCTCATCCCCGAAACTCAAAGGCCCAGCTCAAATCCCAAAGCCTGAAGCCTAAAACATGAAGGTTCGAGCTTGAAGCCCGAAACCCAAATTCTGAAGCCCAAAGTACGAAGGACTAAGCTAGAAGCCCAATGCCGGAAGCCCAAAGGCCTAATCTCGAAGGCTCATATCTTAACCTCGAAGTTCAAAGGCCTAAGCCCATAGCCTAAATCCCAAATACTTAAAGACTAAACCCGGAGCTCGAGGCTCAAACCCCGAAGCTTCAACCTCAAAGGCACTAGGCTTCGAGCTTTGAGCTTGTGCCTTTAGGCACTAGGCTTTGAGCCTCGTGCAAGCTTCGAGCTTCAAGCTTGGGCATTCGGACATTGGACTTCAAGCTTTGGGATTAAGCCTTTAGACTTTCAGCCTAGGGATTCATGTTTGTGCTTACTGACTTTGGTCTTCAGGCTTGGGCATTCGAGCAATTTTGATTTGAGCTTCGGACTTAGGCTTTTAGGCTTTGGGCTTGAAGCTTTGAGCTTCCGCCTTCGGGCAATGGGCTTGTGACTTTAGGTTTTATGCTTTGGGCTAGTCACTTCGAGTTTCGAGCTTCACGGTTCGGGCTACTAGCTTTGGTTTTGGGCCTTCGAGCTTTTGATTAAGGTTTTTAGCCTATAGGCTTCAGGCTTTAAGTTTTAAATTTTAGCTTAGATGATTGAATTTCAAGCTTCGAGGTTTGGGATTGGGCCTTTAGGTTTTAGGCTTCTAGCTTCAGGCTTTGGGCCTTGGGCTTCGGACTTCTGGCGACGGGCATCGACCTTCGGGATTCAAGGTACTAGCTTGGGCCTTTGGTCATCAAGCTTTAGCCTTTGGTTATCACATAAAAAATATGTGTATCAATAATATATACATAAATATTAGTACCTATAAATGAATTTTCATGTTGGCAAAAGTGTTACCATGCCTAGTAATTTAATTCAGTTGTCGTATCTACTATATCACAAATACCAATTCGCTTATAATATAATCAATAGTACAACAAATTCGCTTACTTATCTAAATATCAATATAGTAAATTTGACTATTTGTCTATTTCAGATTTAAATCATCATTGATATTCATCTTGAATATGATCACTTTTACATATAATAAATTATTCATTACTTTATAATGGAACTACCACCAACAATATAATCATTAAATCATCTGTTAGTAGCAAAAGGCTCACTGAACATAACTGATCAAGCTATTTATTCATTAAGGTCAAATGCATGATTCGATTGAAGTCCATGGGAGGGCTAAGAGGAAATAAAAAAAAAGAAGAAAAATGATAAAATGAAGAAAAAAACTCAAAAAATATCAATATGTTACATGAGGGAACGACGGTGTGTTTCAAGATTTACCGAAGAAATAAAGTGACCGTCAACGGTGTGGAGTCGTCGGCGAAGAAGGATCAACAGCAAAGTGGAGTCCTCAATGAGGAGGCCACTCGTCGACTAGCTGTACTAGTGCAAAGATCAGAGAACAAGAGGGAATGACAGTGAGTTTCAAGATTTACCGAAGAAATGAAGTGACTGTCGGTGGTGTGGAGTTGACGGCGAGGTGGAGTCATTGGCGAGGTGGAGTTGTCGGCGAGGAACGATCAACAATGAAGTGGTGTAGTCAGCGAGGCGGTCACTCATCTGCAAGCTACACTAGTGCAAAGATTAGAAATGACAGATGGGGCCCCGTTGCGGCTAGATCTGTGTTTTAAGGCATATCTTTTACAGCAGTTGACTGAGTCAACTGCTGTAAAAGATCTTTTACAGCGGTTGATGTGGCCAATCGAAAGTTCGTACCATCTTTTTTAAAGCAATTGACTTGATCAACTGCTTTATAATCTTCACTGTATAATGCATATTTTCTTCTAGTGAAGCTCCTAGCCCTACGCTTGAAGCCCAAGGGCCCAAGCTCAATGCATGAAGCCTGAACCCTGAAGGCCCAAGATTAAAGCGCCAATGCTAAAGGCCAAAAAGCGAGGTCCAAAACCTGAAGCCCAAAGGCTTGGAGCCTGAAGCATAAAGCCTGAAGCCCAAAGCCCAAAGGTGCAAGCCCAAAGCCCAAAGGCGTAAGTTCGAAGCCCAAAGTTTGTACGGCTAAGCATAAAGCCCTAGGCTTGAAGGCCAAAATCAGAATTTGAAGAGATTCGAAGGTCGAAGGCCCATATCCTAAGCCCGAAGCTCGAAACCTAAAGCCCGAAGCATGAAGGTCTAAACCCATTGAAAAAGGCCCAATCTAGTAGCTTGAAGCCCAAAGCCAAATGTCAGAAGGCCCAAGCCTGAAATTCAAAGTCTTAAGCCATAAGCCTGAAGCACAAAGCCCAAAGCTTGAAGGCCCACCCTCAAAGCCCGATGCCCAATTGCTTAAGCTAGAAGCACGAAGCTCAAATCCCAAAAGCCTACGCTCATGATTTGAAGTCTGAAGTCTCAAGCCAAAATATCGAACCAATAAGTCCCAAACCCAAAGCCTGAATCCCAAAGCTTATAGGCATAAACCCGAAGCCCGTATGCCTAAGCCTAAAGCCTAAAGCCTAAAGCCTAAAGCAAGAAGCCCGAAGGCCAAAGCCCGAAGCCCCAAGCTTGATGTCTGAACCCTAAAAGCCCAAGCTTTAGTTACGAAAACAAAAAGCTTGTAACTTGAAGCTTAAAGCATAAATGCTCAAGCTCATAGCCTGAAGGTCGCAGGCCCAAGCCAGAAGCCCAAAGGCTTAAGTGTGAATCGAGAAGCACAAAAGCTGAAGCTCGAAGCTTGAACCCCGAGAACCCGAGTTCGAATCCCTAACTCTAATAATCAAAACCCAAGGCTGCAAGCCTAAACCCTGAACGTGAAGCCTAAAGGCCAAAGCCTGAAGCATGAAGGCCCAAGGCTAAAGCCTAATGCCCAAAGGCCTTAGCTCAGCATGAAGCTTAAACCCAAAGGCCTAAGGCTGAAGCCTAAACCATGAGGGCCAAACCTTGAAGTACAAACCCAAATGCCCAAAGCTCGAAGCCTAAAAGCCCATACTCAAAGCCTAAATCCGGAAGGACTAAGCTCGATGGCCAAAGGCTCACTCCTGAAGCTCGATGCCGAAAGCCTAAAGCTCGAAGGTCGATGCCCGAAGCTTGAAGTCCAAAGCCCTACCAGCAGTCAAATCCTAAAGCCTGAAGCCCCAGGCTCAAAACCTAAAACTTGAAGGCCCAAACTTGATGCCCAAAGCTTGGAGCTCAAAGGCCAAAGTTCAAAGTCCGAGTCCAAATTTCGAAGGCCTAAGCTTGAATCTGGAAACTTCAAGTCGCAAACCCAATGCCTAATGTCTGAAGCCCACAGGCGCAAGCTTGAACCCTGAGAGTAGAAGCTTGAAGCCCAAAGGCCAAGGCCTGAAGCCTGAAGGCCCAAGCCCAAAGCTCGAAGCTAGAATCCCAAAGGTCCAAGCCTAAATCTCGAACAAAGAAGCCTGTAACTCGAAGCCTAAAACCCGAAGGCCCAATCTTATAGCTCAAAACTTGAAACTAGAATCTCAAAGGTCCAAGCTAGAAGCCCAAAGGCTTAGGCCTAAATCTTGAAGCCTGAAACCCAAAAACCAAGATAGAAGCCATAACATCAAAGTTTGAAGCACAAAGCTGCAAGTGTAAAGCCTAAAACATGAACCCCGAAAGCAATATTCTAAAGCCTGAAGGCCCAAGATCCAACCCCGAAGCTGAAAGCAAGAATGCCTGAGCTCTAAGTTCAAAGCCTGAAGCCCTAAGTCCGAAGCCCAAAGGCCCAAGCATAAGCCGGAAGACTGAAACTCGTACACAGAAGACCTAAGCTCGAAGCCCAGAAGCCAAAAGCCCAAACCCTAAGCCAAAGGTCAATACCCGTAGAAAAAAGTTCGAACCCCAAGGCCAAAAGCCTCAAGGCCGAAGGCCAAAGGCCTATTAGGACTGAAGCCAGAAGCCCAAAGCCTAAAGACCCAATCCCAAAAAGTTTGTTTGCGAATCCTAAGAAGTGTGCCTTTCTCACTGATCATGTAGTCTGCCTGGGATTCGTCGTCTCCCCAGACGGTGTCTCAGCTGACCCTGAGAAGGTTCGCGCCATATCTGAATGGCCGAAACTCCAGAACATCCTTGATGTTCGCTTGAAGCTCAATCATCTAGGCTAATGTTTAAAGCTCGTAGCCCATAGCCCGTAGCCTAAAGCCCAAAGGCTGATGGCTGAAGGCCAATGGCCGATGGCCAATAAAAGAAGCCAAATGCCATAGCAGAAGCCCGAAAATGCAATCCCAAAGCCCGAATTAGTAGGCCCAAGCCAGAACTCTTCCTAAGCCCAATGCTCAAAGGCCAAAGCCTAAATCCAGTAGCTCAAAACCTGAATCGTGTTGCCCCAAGCTTGAAGCCCGAAACTCGAAGAAATAAGCCCGTAGTTCAAAGGTATAAGTTTGAAGCCAAAAGTCAGATCGTCGAAGCCCAAAGCTCGAATCTAAAAGCCTCGAAGCTTAAGGCCCAAAACCTAAAGGGCCAAGCTCGAAGCCCAAAGGCCCAGGCCAGATTCCTGAAGCTTGAAGATCGATGCCTATAGCCCGAAATTAAAAGTTTGAGGCTCGAAGCTTGAAGGCCAAAGGCTAACGCCCGATGCTTGAAGCCCAAATCCTATAGGCCCAATTCCGAACCTTGAACCTCCAAACTCAAAGGCCCTAGCCTAAAGCCGGAATGCCGAAGCCTATTGCTCAAAGCTTAAAGAACAAAAGCGCATGCCTTAAGCCTGAAATTAAAAGGTTGAAGGTACAAGCTCGAAGGCCAAATCCCAATGGCTCAAGCCTGAAGCCTGAAGCTCGAAGCCCAAAGCGTGAAGCCGATAGCCCGAAGCCCAAAGCGTGAAGCCGATAGCCCGAAGCCCAAAGCTCGAAGCCTGGAGCTGAAAGGTTGAAAGCAAAACCTGAAGCCAATAGCTCAAAGCCTGAAAGCCCAAGCCCTATGCTTAAAGGCAAAAGCCTAAAGCTTAAAGCACAAAAGCCCAAGCCAGAAGATTGAATAGTTGAAGTCCCTTCCTTAAGACTTGAAGCCTGTAGCCTTAAGCTTGAAGCTAGAAAAGCTGAATCCTGATGCCTAAAGCCCGAAAGCTGAAGCCCAATGCCTAAAGGCATAACCCAAAAGCCCGCAGCCTGAAGGCCAAATCCCAATCCCAAAGCTATAAAGACGAAGCTCAAAGCCTGAAGCCCAAGCGCCTAAGCATGAAGATAAAAGCCAGGAAGCGCTAACTCGCAGCCTAAAAATCGAAGCTTGAAAACCAAATCATGAAACCTGAAGGCTCAAACCTAAAACCTAAAGCTTGAAGGCCCAAACCCGAAAGCTAAAGGTTTAGGGTTTAGGGTTTAGGGCTAAGCCCAAAAACCTCAAGCCTGATACCCAAAGCCTGAAACCTGAAGCCCAAAGATCTAACACAAAAGCCCATAGCCCGAAGGCCAAAGCCTAATCCCAAAGGCAAAATTACGAAGCTCATAGCACAAAGGTCGAAGCCTAAAGGGTTAAGCACAAAGGCTGAAGCCCAAAATCCCAAACCTGAAGCCCAAAGCCTAAAGGCCTACCCAAAAGCCTGCAGCCTGAAGGCTAAGGCCCAATTCCAAAGGCAAAATCCCAAAGCTCGTAGCCTGAAGCCTGAAGCCCGAAGCCCATAGGCTAAAACACTTAGCCAGAAGCACGAAAGCCGAAGGTCGAAGTCAGTAGGCCCAAGCCCAAAACCAAAAGGCCCAAGCCCAAAACCAAAAGGCCCAAGCCTAAAGCTAGTAGCTCAAACCCTTAAGCCCATTGTCCCAAAGTCCCAATGACCCGATGCAAACTTGGGGACTTCAAGAACACCGCGACAACACCGTGAGGGCAATCCTGAGATCCCCGTCCATCATTTGCACGATACTACGCGATGCGAGAGACTCGTAGGCAGCTCAGGGGTTCACTTGAGGCCAAGCAGTCCCCAAGCTTCCTTGCATGAGATGCAATCCCGGGCATCTTGAAGTCCCAGAAAATCCTACAGGCTAAAAACCTTAGTCAGCAAGCCCAAAATTGGAATTCCAATGCCCAAAACACTAAAGACCAATCCTAAATGTTGAAGCCTAATGGCCTAAGCTCAAAGGCCAAAGCCCGATGTACGAATGCACAAGCTCGAAGTCTGAAGCCCGAATGCCAAAGCCCAAACCCAAAGAGTCATGCCCAAAGCCCAAAGGCCCATGCTAGAAGCCTGAAGCTTGAAGTCCTAAGCGCAAAGCTCGAAGACCAAAGGCCAAAGCCAACAACCTAATGGCCCAAGCTTGATGCCCGAATTATAAAGGCCAAAGACCAAAGTTGCAATACAAAAAGTCAAAGGTCCATGCCCAATGCCTAGAACCTGAAGCCCAAAGTTTGAAGGCTTTGCCTAAAGCCCAAAGCCTAAAGCTTAAATCTCAAATCCCGAAGGCCCAAGCTCATAGTTCGAAGCTCGAAGCCTAAACATCGAAAGCCCAGGCCCAAAGATCAATGTTCAAAGCCCAGTGCCCAAATCCTAAAGACTGAATCATGAATCTTACAGTTTGAATCACAAAGTGTGAAGGCCAAAGGCTTAAGCTTGAATCTTGAAGGTTGAAGTTTGAAGGCCCAAGCCCAAAGCCTAAACCCCAAAAAAGTAAGCCCGAAGCCCAAAGCTTAAATCCTGAAGCTTCAACCTCAAAGGCCGAAGTCCCAAGACAAAAATTCAAAGCCTGAAACCAAAAGCCCAAATGCCTAAGCCTGAAGCGCAATGCCCAAAGCGCAAAAGCCCATGCATGAAGCTCAAATCCTGATGGCCTAAGCCTGAAGGTTAAACCCTCTATGTGCAAACTAGAAGACGAAATTCAGCAAGAAAACCATTTCCAGAAACCTAAAGCTCAAAGGTCGAAGGCTGATGGCCGAAGCTAGATGCCCAAATTCTTAAGCCTGAAGCCAAATGCCCGAAGCCCAAGCCCGAAGCCACAAGGCCTAAACTCGAAACATAAAGCCCCAAGGCCCAAGCATAAAAGGCCCAAGCCCAACCAAAAAGCTAAAGCCCAAAGCCCGTAATTCAAATGCTGATGGCCAAAGCCAAAAGCGTAAAGACCTAATCTTGAAGCAAAAACCTTGAAGGCCTGAGCTCTAAGCCATATGGCCTAAACTCGAAGGGTCTTGTAAAGCCTGAAGCTTGAAGGCCAAAAGCTAAATGTTAGAAGGTCGAAGACCTAATACTGTGCCCGGAAACCGGAAGATCAAAGCTCAAACCCAAAGTTCGAATCCCCAAACATGAAGTTCTAAGCCTAAAGCCCAAAGTCCAAAGCTTAAAACTTGTAGGCCTAAGCCGGAAGCATGAAGCACAAACCTCGATGGCAAAAGGTCAAAGCCAAAGTTGAAAATGCCCAAGCTCAAACAAACCTCGATGGCCTAAGGTCTAAGCCGAAGCCCTAAAGCCCAAAACCTAAAGCCCAAAGCTCGAAGAACTAAGCCCAAATCCCGAATGCCAATGCCTAAAGCTCTATGCCTGAAGCCTCATCACCGAAACCCAAAACCTGAAACCTAAAACCTGAAGCCCGAAGCTCAAATCCCAAAGCCTGAAACTCAAAATCCAAATCCCGAAGCCTAAAGTGCGAAGGGCCAAGCCAGATGCTCAACCCTGAAGTCGTAAACTCAAAGCCTCAAGCCCAAATCCAGAAGCAAAAAGATGTAACCTGAAGCCTCTTGATGATCGACGATCAAAGCTTAAATCTGGAAGGCTTAAGTCCGAAGCCGAAAGCTCGAACGCAAAAACCTCAAAGCAGAAAGTTGAAGACCAAAGTTCGAAGCATATGGCCCAAGTCCCGTAGCCCAAGCACAATTAGTGAATCTGAAGCTCAAATCCTAAAGCCAAAGCCTGAACAACGAAGGCTAAAGGCTGAAGCCTCAAGCCAGGAATCGGATGGCCTAAGCCCAAAAATCGAACCCCGAACCAGTAAAGACTGAGCTTAAAGGCCGAAGCCTGATGGCCTAAGCCGGAAGGCTAAAGCCCGAAGCATGAAGCCCAAAGTCCAAAGTTCGACATCCAAAGCACAAGTTTGATGCCTAAATCCTATAGCCCAAAGACTGAAATTGTAAGACCAAAGCTTGAAGGTCCATGCCCAAAGCTCATAACTCGAAGCCAAAGTTCGAAGGCTAAAGCCCAAACCGTGAAGCCTAGAGCTTAAATCCCAAAGCCGGAGGCCCAAGCTCGAAGTCCGAAGCTTGAAGCCTAAACATTGAAGGACCAGCCCTAAAGCCAAAAGTGATGCAGGACCGAAAAAGATGCCAATGATATTTTATATTTATATTCAGCAAAATTAATTAGCAAATTATTTTAATTAAGAAAAAATATTTTTTAAATAAATTATATGATAAATAAGATTTTTGAATCCCGTAAATTAAGATATTTTAAAAAAAAAATTAAACTAGATCGTATGATAAATAAGAATTTATCATCTTAGATTAGGGCGAAAAATTAAATTCAATAAATCAGATCCGAGGTTCAGGAATTTAGGACAGACGTCTCACACTTAAATACAATAGTAATTGACACACAGAAAAATCGGGTCACACAATTAGAGCTAAATAAATAATCCAAGTCAAGCGAATAATTTGTGTTGAAGTCAAATAATCAGCTTAGTGGAGTTTGAGAAAGAATTTACTAGTGATTTGAATCAGAGAAGAGTCACTAACGATGATTAACTGATCTGATCGAGTACGGGCGATACGCGAACAAAGCACAAACTGCACGCGGGAGCGAGCACAGGCGTGCACGGGGGCTGGCGTGGGCGNGGGTAGGCGGGCGCGTAGGCTGGCGGGCAAGCGCGCGGTCGAGCACACCGGTAGGGGCGCGGGTAGGCGCACGAGCGGGCGCTAGGGCAGGCGTGCTGGCCGGCCCATTGGAAGAGTCTCGTAGAACTGCACGGCGCTGCAAGCGGAGCGAGCTTCGGAGGTAGGTGAGTGCGCAAAGATTTTTTTTATTTTTGAAAAGTGGATAATTTGGCTAATTTGAGGATTCTAACCAAAGGCTAACCCTACCCTTTCCTTCACCAGAATATCGATCTCTTAACCCGAATCTAGGCTTTGAGAAATCTCAAATATAATTTCATTGATCAAATGCTATCTCTTTACAATGCAAGGCGACCTCTTTATATAGAGAGATCCCATGTAGAAATTTGAAAATACAATATTAAATACAGAAAAAAAAAGATCAAATAAATAAAAGTAAATATGGAACTAACTCTATTACAATAAAATAAAATCAGCTCCAAATGTGGTGAGTCTTCAAATCTTCAAATATACTATGAATCAAATCAAATCAAAATAAAGGTAATATAAAAATCTCTAATAGTTGTAATTAATTTGAATTTGAATTTTGATTCAGCATATGACATCATCTTAACCATCCAATTCGCTGTTGATCTGTGTCCCCACCAATTCTCCTCAGGTGGGAGGAACTCGACCCCGTCGAGTATGGGTCATGCGACTCATGTGTCTCCGAGTGGGTCAGATCAGTTGTAACCTTTGAGCCTCCTAAAAAGGTAAAATTCTCCACCGAACCAAATATCACTAATAATTGAATTCTATTAAAATTACTTGCTTTATAAGTTTATTCAATTAGCTCTAAATAATTATTGAGGTGGATTTTGGCTATGGATTCTCGTGAGTAAAGCTACACTCAAAGGGAACAAGAGGCTATTGCTTCACTAGGTATTACTGTTGTATCTTGATAATTAATAGATCTAAAATATTAAAAGTATCAACTATTCTCATGATCTAATAATAATATTCAAACTTATTCAATTGACCCAATTTAATAAAAATTTTAAAATAAATTAAATTAGAGATTTAATTATCTTAAATTATCATAATAAAATATTTAGAAAATTTTTCTACACTTAATTTTATTAGCTCACCATTAAGTTTACTAATTTTATTTACTTTATAATATATAAATAAAGAAACTAACACATGCAATGAACTAAAATAAAATACAAATACAAATACTGACTAGACTCAAACCTAAGATATTTTAAAAAAAAATGAAATATATGCAAACTAGATTTATGAACTTACTAATGCTTACGAGATAATTAATTCTGATTATAGGCATAGAAAAAATATGTTAGAGTCACGAGAGATGTGGTTCCTAATAGGTGCCATAAAGTTCTCCAGAAATATCTGGCGAACCGTATAGCACACCAGTTAGATGTTCTCATAGCCCACCACTCAATCTCATGCGTCATCTGCCTACATTGGTCTATAGGTGTTGAGTTTTTATAAAATCTAGAATATGCATAAGTATGCTTAACTTGATCGAACATATTGACCTCATAATGATTGTGATGATTGTAGCATATAATCATCTCAATGTGATCGATAGTATTATCAATACAGTAAGATGATTTAGTGGTTCTTATAGAATCTATGATCTATTTTTCTTTATGACTCAGCTCTATGATTATTTTCTCAACTTGATTTTTAACTTCTATCATATAACTATCTTCCTCATGCATCTCATTCTCGTACTTTTTCTACTCTTCGACTAAACTAGGATCTGCTATATAAATGGATATAGGTACGGAATCAAGTTTCAATGCTTCAGGAAGAATGAAAGTCCCCATGGAGAACTCATTCAAAACTTCTTTTACGAAGAAACTAGATTGGTCACCTATAGTCTCAATAGGTCAGGCAATGAGAGTAGAAATTGGAGCAAATGGTACTAATCTAGGGTCATGTTATTTATTAGGTCTGGATATGCGGTAGAACCTTGCGATAAGCTCAGATAATATAGTTTCTATTTTAGAATTCATACTCAAATGATACTTATATTAGACAACAATAAATAAAATTATAATACATAATATATAAAAATGATCGAATAAAATGCCTTTACCTAAACCATGCTCTGATACCAAGTTGATGCGGGATGAAAAAAGATGCCAATGATATTTTATATTTGTATTCAGCAAAATTGATTAGCAAATTATTTTAATTAAGATAAAAATATTTTTAAATAATTTATGTGATAAATAAGATTTTTAAATCCCGTAAATTAAGATATTTTAAAATTAAAATTAAACTGAATCATATGATAAATAAGAATTTACAACTTAGATTAGGGCGTCAAATTAAATTCAATAAATCAAATCCGAGGTTCAGAAATTTAGGAGAGACATCTCACAGTTAAATCCAACAGTAATTGACACACAAAGAAATATCGGGTCACACAATTAGAGCCAAATAAATAATCCAAGTCAAGCAAATAATGTGTTGAAGTCAAATAATCAGCTTAGTGGAGTTCGAGAAAGAATTTAACAGCTATTTGAATTGGAGAAGAGTCATTGATGATGATTAACTGATCTGATGGGCTACGGGCAATGCGCGTACAAAGCGTAAACTGCACGTGGGCGCGAGCACTGGCGATCGCGCGGGCNCTGCACGACGCTGCGAGCGGAGCGAGCTTCGGAGGTAGGTGAGTGCGCAAAGATTTTTTTTTTATTTTTGAAAAGTGGATAATTAGGCTAATTCGAGGATTCTCACCAAAGGCTAATCCTACCCTTTTCTTCACCGGAATATTGATCCCTTAACCTGAATCTAGGTTCTGAGAAAACTCAAACATAATTTCATTGATCAAATGCTATTTCTTTACAATGCAAGGCGACCTCTTTATGTAGAGAGATCTCATGTAAAAATTTAAAAATATAATATTAAATACAGAAAAAAAAAAGATCAAATAAATAAAAATAAATATAGAACTAATTCTATTACAATAAAATAAAATCAGCTCCAAATGTGGTGAGTCTTCAAATCTGCCAAATATGCTCTGAATCAAATCAAATTAAAATAAAGCTAATATGAAAATCTCTAATAGCTCTAATTAATTTGAATTTGAATTTTTATTCAGCACATGATGTCATCTTAGCCATCCAATTCGCTGCTGATCTGTGTCCCCACCAAAAGCCAAAAGCCCAAATCCAGAACTTATGGCACGAAGCACAAAGTCCAAAGGCTTAAAGCCTAAAGGCCTACAGCTCGAAAGCCCAAGCCCGAAGATCGAAACCCAATGACTAAAGGCCTAAGCTTTAATCCTGAAGTCAAAAGTTTGAAGGCTCAAGCCCAAAGCCTGAATGCCAAATACTGTAAACTAAGCTCGGAGATTGAAGCTCAAATCTTGAAGCTTCAAAATTAAAGGCCAAAGTCTAAAGCCTAAAATACAAAGCATGAAGCCTAAAGCCCCAATGCCTAAGCCCAAAGCTTGAAACCCAAAGCGCAAAAGCACATGCCTGAAGCTCGAATCGTAATGCCTTAAGCCTAAAGCTTTAACCCTCTATTTGCAAGCATGAAGACCAAATCCCCAAGACCGTATCCCGAAGCCTGAAGCTCGAAGGCCGAAGGCCAATGGCTCAAGCCAGAAGCCTAAATTCTTAACCCTAAAGCCAAAATCCCGAAGCCCATGCACAAACCCACAAGGCCTAAACTTGAAACCCGAAAGCCGAAGGCTGAAACTCAAAGGCCCAAGCATGAAGGCTCAAAGCTCGAATCCAGAAGCTCAAAGGCTAATGGCCAAAGCAAAAGCCTAAAGACCTAAGTCAGAAGGCCCAAGTCCAAAGCTTGAAGGCAAAACCTTCAAGGCTCGAGCTCTAAGCCAGAAGGCCTAAACTCGAATGCCCAAGTCCGAAGCTTGATTGCTAAAGCTCAAAGCCCAAAGGCCAAAAGCTCAAAGTCAAAAGGTCGAAGACCCAAGACCGAGCCTGAAATCATGAACGTTGAAGCTCAAACACAATGTTTAAAGGCCGAAGCTCAAATCCTGAACCCCAAACACCAACTAAACCTAAAGCCCAAAGCTCTAATCCCAAAGATTCAAACTCAAAGGCTAAAGGCCCAAGCCCAAAATACAAAGCATGAAGCCTAAAGCCTAAATGCCCAAGCGCGAAGCTTGAAGCCCATAGTGCAAAATCTCGTGCCTGAAGCTCGAATCCCGATGGCCGACGCTTGAACTCTATTTGTGCAAGCCTGAAGACTGAAGTCCAAAGACCGTTGGCTGAAGCTAAAAGCTCAAATTCTTAAGCCTGAAGCCAAAAGCCCGAAGGCCCAAGCCGGAAGCCACAAGATCAAAAGTCAAAGCCTGAAGCTCGAATCTCTAAGCTTGAAGGCGCAAGCCTAATGTCTGAGATTAGCCCCAACCCAAACCTCGAAGCTCAGAGCCTGATGGCAAAAGCCAGAAGCTTAAAGACCTACGTTTGAAGCCAAAAGCTTGAAGGCCTAAGCTCTAAGCCAAAAGGCCTTAACTCAAAGGCTCAAGCCCAAAGCTCGAATGCTCGAAGGCCAAAAGATCAATCCCAAAAGTTAGAAGGCCCAATACCAAGCCCGAAATCTTGAAGGTTGAAGATCAAACCCAAAGCCCAATTCTGAATCTCCAAGGCTCAAGCACAATTCCCAGAGTCTAAAGCTCAAATTCTAAAGCCAAAAATTGGTATCACAAAGTCTAATGGCTGAAGCCTCAATCCCAAAATCAGAAGGCTAGATCCGAAATATCGAAGCACAATCCACTAAACACCAAGCCTAAATGCTGAAGCGCAATGGCCTAAACCCGAAGGCCAAAGATGGATAGACGAATGACCAACCTCGAAGCCTGAAACCCAATGCCCAAAGCCAAAGCCCAAAGGGTCACACCCAAAGCTCAAAAGGTCACTCCCAAAGCCTAAAGCTTGCAGTCCCAAGCTCAAAGCCCAACAGACAAAGGCCCACTCTCACATCCCGAAGACCCAAGCTTGATGCCTAAATCCTAAAGCACGAAGACCGATGCTGCAAAACTAAAGCTCGAAGGTCCATGCCCAAATCCTAGAATAGGAAGGCTAAAGCCTAAACCTTGAAGCTTAAATCTCAAAGCCCAAAGGCCTAAGCTTGAACTTCGAAACTCGCCTAAACAACAAAGTTCAAACATCGAGTTTGGGCATTCAGGCTTTAAGATTTAATCATCAGGCTTCAGGGTTCTAGGCTTTGAGCATGGACTTTTGAGTTTTAGTATTGCAATTTTGATCTTCGGGCATTAGGATTTAGGCATCAAGCTTGGGCCTTCAGGTTGTGACCTTTTGGGCTTGGTCTTTGGGCTTCGAGCTTCAAGCTTCAGGTTTCGGGCTACGGTCATCAAGCATGCACATGGAGGGTTCAAGCTTCAGGCCTAGGCTATCAGGATTTTAGCTTCAAGTAGTGGCTTTTGTGCTTTGGGTTTCAAATTTTAGGCTTGTGCATTTGGGCATTAGGCCTTATGGTTTGTATTTTAGGCTTTGGCATTTGGCCTTAGAGTTAGAAGCTTCGAGATTTGAGCTTCGGGCTCCAGGCATAGTCTTTGGTGTTCAGGCTTTATTATTTTTAAAGATAATTATCTAAATTATGTTATATATTTGTTTGTATATATATGTGACTATTACAGAACAATAATTAATAGATCGATCATGGATGAGAATGGATAGACGATCAGCAATAGAGTCAACAATTTCATAGAATTTGCATTGAATAATTCAAATTTATCTCAAGAAAATATGAGGTGTCCATGCGTAAAATATGGTAATATGAGACTTTTCAATGCATCTACAGTGAAAGATCATCTTTTCTTTCATGGAATTGACGTAACTTATGAAAGGTGAATTTGGCATGGAGAAGCTCCAATAATTAAAATTAATAATAGGCTAAGAAGTTCTTCAATAGTTACTCCAGAAATTGATACTAATGTTGAAGACAGTTGAAGTGGATAGATTGGATAATTTAGTTAAGGATATTGAAGATAATTTTACCCATAAGCCTCAACAATTTGAAGAATTCTTAGAAGATTCTAGAATACTTTTGTTTCTCAGTTGTAATAACTTTATTAAACTTTCAGCATTAATGCAACTGTATAATCTGAAGGCAGCTAATGAATAGAGCAATAAAGGTTTTTCTGATTCATTACAATTACTAAAAAAAATATTACCTGCGCCAAATCAACTTCTGATTTCAACGTACAAGGCAAAGAAGATAATTTGTAAATTAGGGATGAACTATAAAAAAATCAATGTATGCTCTAATAATTGTATTTTGTAAAGAAATAAATATATTGATTTAAATCAATTTTCCACAATGTGGAAAATCAAGATGGAAGTTGTGTGCAGATGGCATCAAAGAGAAGCATGGTGTTCCGGCAAAAGTTATGTACTATTTGTCACCTTTACCACATTTTATGCTATTATTTTGTAATAATAAATATGCAAAGAATCTTACATGGCATGCTGATGGTGAAGGTCGCATATGTGGTCAGATGACGCGGCACCCGGCAGAGTCGGCACAATGAAAATCTTTTGATTTTATATATGAAGACTTTGCTGAAGAACCCAGAAACTTAAGACTTGGTTTGTGCACTGATTGATGTAATCCGCATAGTGTTCAGAGCAGTCAGTAAAGTTGTTGGCCAGTTCTTTTAATTATATATAATTTACTTCATGTATTATTTATGATTTAATTTTCTCTTGTTATGTGATTGTTGGGCAAAATTATTAGAATCTTTTACCCTCACACAGCTATATCATATTCTTATTGTTCATTTTGAGCATTTATGTTCAACTTCTGGATAGTGTATTTGTGATTTCTAGCTTAATTTGTGTCTCATATTATTTTGATCCAAACACAACTTCAGCTCTGCATCTAAAGTTTATAGAATTGTGTATATATATTTTCAGTTGCAATGCAAAATTTATTATTTGATATTATATTTGTAATTTATTGATTGTATGTATATGTGTGAGAATGGATACATTAATCTGCAATGTAGGTTTTAAATAATTTAATAATTCAAAAAAAATTTGTAAAAAAAAAATATAATATATACAGTGGTTGTTTTAGACAATCGCTGTAAAAGATCTACCTTTTACAGCAGTTTTGAATCGCTGTAAAAGGTCCGTACCTTTTATAACACGCACAAAAAAGCCGTTTGTTTGTGGCATTTTACAATGTTTTTTAACTATTATAAAATGCCTATATTCTACTAGTGCTTGGGCTTCCGGCTTTGGGCATGGATCTTCGTGTTTAGTTTTCAGGCTTTAGGCTTAGGCCATCAGGACACGGGTCTCAGGCTTTTAGCTTGGCCTTTCTAGCTTCAGTTTTATGGCTTTGGGCTTCGGTCTTCGACCTTTGGGCTTGGGGCATCGGGCTTTGGGATTTGGTCTTGGTTCTATGAGCTACCAGCTTCATTATTCAAGCATCGAGATTAGGGCTTCGAACTTCAGGCTTTCGGATTGTGCTATCGACCTTTGAGCTTGGGGCTTTGGCCTATGAACTTGAGGGTTCAAGCTTGGTCCTTTGGCCTTGCAGCTTCAAGAATAAACCATAGCCTATGGGATTCTTGCTTTGGGCCTAAAGCCTTCGGCCTTTGGAGATTAGACCTTCTTCGACCTTCGGCATTCAACTTTTAGTTTTCGTCATTCAAGCTTTAGGTATGAGCCTTCAGGGTTACGGCTTTATGGCTTCAGGCTTCGGAGACACACCTCCAAGATATGAGCTTTAGAAATTAGCCTTTGGACTTTAGGCTATGAGCTTCGAGCTTAGGCTTTTAAACTACAAGCTTTAAGCATTAGGTTTTGAGCTTCTGGTTTGGTCGTCGGGCTTAGGGCATGAGCTTGTACTTTTGGCATTTATCTGACGCTCTATTAGCGGCTCTGTATATATGAGATATTCTATATGCCTTGAAGGCGCAAAAAAGGTTGGTGATATGGGCCATAGTCTTGTCTAGAGGGTGTCCTATGGCTGCCCGGTGAAGGTCTGCAATAGTGATGGCTGAGTCTCCCTCTATCCAAATCCCGTCCACTGTATCCGCCCACTCCTGGGTGGCTGTCATCATGATGATGGCTCCCATCACTTCAGTTGTAGGAGGGGCATGAGTGTAGAGCTTAAAGCTAGTTGCTAGAAGGAGGTTGCCACAGCGATCCTGCACAACCCCCCCCCAAAACCCGCGTCTGCCACACCGTTTTGTTTAATGGAGCCGTCAAAGTTCACCTTAATCCATCGTGCGGGTGGGGGATCCTAGTGGGATGCAGAGGGGTAACAACAGCCTTTGAGGCTGTTGGGATCTCAGTTCCCTATATTAGATGAAAGTTGTTCTTGGGCCTCGCTAAAATGAACAAGTATAGCGATTACTCTAGGCAACAGGAAAGGTTTGTTGTGGACGCGACTGTTGCGAGCTCTCCATGAGTGGTACAATGCCGCCACCATTTTAATTGCCTGAGGGTTAGCTGGATTTTTTTGGACACATGACTGCAGGTTGCAGCGAAAAAGCTTCAACAAAGGAACATTGCAAGCGGGAGGTGGTAGATTTCCCTCAGCCGGAGCAGCCACTGTAGCTGAATGCGATGCTGCAGCAACAGCAAGAATGCATCCTGTTGTTGCTGCTACAGGAGACGCTGCTGCCGTAGCAGCAGCAGCAGAATGTGCTGCTGCTATCGCAAAAGCAACAGCAGCAGAATGTATTGTTGTTGCTGTAGCAGCAATAGGATATGCAGTTGTTGTCGCAGCAGCAGGTTTTGCTGCTGCTGCTGCTGCGGCAATAGCAGGTTTTGCTACTGCTGCTGCTGCGGCAACAGTAGGTTTTGCTGCTGCTGTCGCTGCTGCAGCTGCTCGGGGCTACGCTCCACAAGAATCGGCTGCTGGATGTCGATTCCGCAGTTCCGGTCTTGTACTGGATTCGCCATCGTTGCAACAACCTGCAGAAAAAATGTTAGCATAAAAAGAATCTCTACTGTTACCAGCAGGTCTGGGTGTTTTTCGTCAGAATTTCTCTCCTTCATCATGCCAACTGAGAGGGCTCAGAGTGGTAGGTACAACATCGCACTTTCTCTTAGCCTGGTTCTGCCCCGAGCCTTGCAAGGTAGGGAGAATTGTGGTGCTAGCAGGACAGAAATTTACAGCTAGAATGGGGACTGCGAGATGCACTTTCTGCGCTTTCGCATTCGGCAAATCTGTGGTGGTAGCCTTTCTTTTGTTGCACTTCCGACTGACTGGGCAATGCTGCGAGGGGGACAAGGGGCTAACCTACAACTCACCATTGGCCTCTTCTGGCAGCACAACATCAATCCCTATTGCTGTTTCTGCCCACTTCCATTATAGGGCATCAAAGATGGCACATGTAAAGTTACATACACAGACAAAGTGTTGCAAGTCCTCTTCAACAGAGCAACCCCAAGGGCATCTGTTAGACTCTCGCATACGCTTTCGCTTGAGCCAAGAGAAAGTGGGGATAGCATCACAACAAATCCTCCAGAGAAAAGTAGCGGGGCTGTGCTCGCAACTTCCAGACCCAGCTATGTGCGATTTCTCTACCACAAAAGAGATCTCTATATAGTGCTATGGTGGGGGATTTATTAGAATCAAATTTAAGCCAAATTAGGTTGTCCCTCTTCTCCTTGTCGAGCCTCGGTAGTCTACCTATTCTCAACACTAACTCCAAGCCAAAGAATTTATTGAGCTCAGCTTGGTTCCATTCACCGTTCACCTTGAGGAGCTGATGAACGATCAAGGGGGGCAGTTCAGTAGTGTTGATGAAGGTAAGCCACCTCATGAAAGGATGGGGTCAACCCAAGCATCTTCCATAACTTTGGTGCTGCCACCACTGCTAATTTTCCACATGGAGTTTTGTAAGGCTGTTGTCCCTCCCTGACAAATAAGTTTCCAAGCCCACGAATCACCCCTCTTGGTGGATAAGATAGTCTCTCTGTTTTCGTACTTGGCCTGGAAGCATTTGACCCATAAAGTGTCCGCATTACTTAGAAAGTTGAAGGCAAGCTTGGCCACGAGAATGGAGCGCCACTCCTCAAAACAGTGGATGCCCAACCCTCTAGCATTCTTCAGTTTGGTCACTTGCTCCCATGCCACAAGGTGAGCTGCATTCGAAATGAGGTTACCACTCTATAGAAAGCATCTGACTAACTTCTTAATTTCTACCAAAAACATTATCACGCACAAAGGTGTGGGAAAGGGAGAAGATTGGAATAGAGGTGAGCACGCTATTTATGAGTGTGACTCTGCCAGCAAGTGATAAGTTTCTGGTGCCAGAAGAAGAAATTTTGTCCCTCACAGAATCAACAATATGCTAGAAGTCAGCTTTTACTGGCCTCCTACTGATGAATGGAATGTCCAAGTACTTGCCCTCAGCTTGCTTACGGAACCCCCACTTGTTAGCAATCATGCGCTTCCTGCTTCCCTTCATCTTCTTGCTAAAATAAATAGAGGGCTTAGCCTTATTGATATTCTGTACAGACCAGCTGCAATAAGTATCAAAGATACTATTTAGGATTCTGACAGCTCTGCAGGTGGCGGGGCAAACATGAGAATATCATCTGCAAATAGGAGGTGGGTGATAAGAGGCCCATGTGCTGCAGTTCTGATCCCCAGCAGATCATCTCTATTTTGGTGTTGGTTGATAAGGAGGGAAGGCAATTTAGAGCAGAGAATGAACAAATACGGAGACAAAGGGCATCCCTGTCGGAAGCCACAAGTTACTTCTATCCAGCTGGATCTCTGGCCATTTATCATCAAAGCAAATCTCGGGGCTTCAACACATGCTAAGGCCCATCTGCTCCAGGTATCGGGGAAGCCAAAGTGCTGAAGCCTTTTTTGTAAAAGGTCCCACCTCATTCTATCGTAGGCCTGCTCCATATCCACTTTGACGGACATATAGTTAGTGGAGGACTCAAATGAGGCTAACCTCTACATGATCACCTGTGCTATCAGGCAGTTGTTGGCGATGCCTCTGCCGGGAACAAAGGCCCCTTGCTCCTGAGAAATGAGAGAGCTGAGGACGTCCTTCACCCGATTGATAAGAATTTTGGCGATGACTTTGTAAATAGTGGTGCAGAGGCTTATGGGTCTGAACTGGGATGGAAGTTCAGCGCCCAACACTTTGGGAATAAAGACCACTAGTGTGTCCTTCCAACGCTTTGGCATGGACCCATGTCTAAAGAAATGATGAACAACAGTCAAGACATCACAGTTGGTAGCACTCCAGTAGCCCTTAAGGAAGAAGCTTGTTATGCCATCGATGCCAGGAGCCTTGTTGTTGCTAAGGGAGTTAATAGCTGCTACAATCTCCTCATTGCTGACAGGTGTGCTGATCCTGAGTGCATCTTCATGAGAGATTGTGGCTCTGGGTAGGGGGATGTTCAGCTCAGGCAAAGGAGGAATGAGTTGCTTCCATTTAGAAGAGAAGTCGCCAATCAGCGCAGATTGGATCCCTTCTTTATCTGTGATTTCCTCCCCATTCTGCCCAAATAAGTGGAGGATGTTGTTGGTATGCTTTCTACAAGTAGCAACTTTATGGAAAAAGGAAGTGTTGCGATCCCCACACTTGGTCCACTTCACTTTGGCCCTTTGTAGTCACCAAGTTTCCAGTCTGCTGAGAGTGGTGTTGTATTCTGCAACCAATTATAGTAGGCAGTCCAACTCACTGCCAGTCAGGCTAGTGCTAATTGACTCCCTCAGCTGAAGCTTAGCAATTCTGCTTTCTAGATCTTTGGCTTTGTCGTGGATATTCCCTAACTTGTCCCGACTCCAAATCTTTAAAGCACGAAGGGTGTGGGCAAATTTGTGGTTGAGAATGGTAGGCGGGTTACCATGAGCGGGTTTTTGCCATTCTCCAACCACAATCTCCTTGGAAGCCTCTTCGTTAAGCCAGACATCTTCAAATTTCAGGTTGCTGCCTTGCGGTTTGAATTCCAAGTTTCTACCTTGAACCAAAAGCGGGCAATGATCTTACCCAATTCTGGTAAGGTGAGTAACAACAGAGCCCGGGAGAGCAGATAAAGCCACTGAGTTGAAGCAAACTCTGTCCAATCTAACCCACATACGAGCTTTGCCCTTCTTGTTATTGCACCAAGTGTAACGTTGTCCACCATTCCAGTCGTCATGAAGATTGTTGTTGGCTAGGAAGCTTGTAAATTCGTTGTGGGCCTCCGCCGGGATAAATGGATTGCCCCCTCTCTTGTCTTCTTGTGATAATATGCAATTAAAGTCACCTCCCACGAGGGCCGGAGTCTCCTCATCTAAAATTGGAGAAATGGTGTTCCAGACGGATCGATGCTTGATGTAGTTCTTGTCGGCATAAACAGCACACATGTGCCAAATATATTTATCCATAATCATAGCTTCGGCAACAACAACTTGCTTACTAGTGTGAATAACTTGGAGTCAGGCGATGTGGTTCAGCCAGCACACAATAATACCACCCGATTTACCTACTGATGGCTCCACATGAAAGTCCCATTGACGCCCCATGAGTCTATCTACTTCTCTTCTAGAGAAAGATTGGACTCTGGTCTCCAAAAGACAGATCACCACTGGCGAGTGCTCCCTGATTAAAGCCTAAAGGTGATTGCGCGAAGCCGGCTTGTTAACTCAGCGACAATTCCAAAAGATTGCTTTAATCATTGGGGGGAGAAAGGTTGAGATGGGGGAAGGGAGCCACCCTCCATATCAGTATCGCCTCGGATCTCCCTTCTTCTTTTGATTAATTTGCCAGCAGATGCGTGAGTTGAACTGCTCTTGAGGATAGCGAGTTCCCTCTCCCAATGTTTCTTTGAGATTCTTTCCCTACCCTGCGATTGTTGGTAATGGGGGAGAGAAGTTTTTGCAAGGGGGAATTAGGTTTCAACTTGCTAGCAGAAGAGGGCGCATTGGTGTTTTAGTGGGTGGATGGATATCTCCTTCTTCCAGACTCATATCAAGGACAGCAAAAGGGTTGCTGTGCTGGACGAAAGGCATCCTACTGTCTCTAGCTTCAGCCTCAGGTGGGGTGGCTAGAATACGATCCCTGGCTCTGTTAGGCTGCTGTTGATCAATGGCTGTGCTCAAAACTGCATTTTGTATACTGCTGACCTGAAAATCTGCACTATTTTGTAGGTCTGCGCATCTAATCAGCTTACACTACGACATTTCCTACACTGTTTCTTGTTGTCCTGAGATTGCATACTGCTGAGATGCTTCAGTTTGCTGGCAAACTGCACTGTCCTGCATTTCTATAGTGCCCTTCTGCTTGTTCTGCAGCAGCCCCTGCATTGCTACTGCATTGTCCTGCATTTCTACACTGCTCTTCTGCTTATTCATGATGTGTAGGTGGCTGTGTTTTGATGTTTTAGGTCCTGTAGGTTGCTGTCCTACAGCTCGATATTGCTGGATTGCAGGTTGCTGTTGTTGCCTAGCTAGTTTACGAGGGTGGACAGATTTCGGCTTGTTGAGAATTTTGCTTGCCGTAGGGGTGGGTAGTTGTCCAGCCAATCTTAGTGGTTTCCTGTGCCTATTGGTCACAAGCATCCATGGACCAACTTGGTCCTTCTCCGCATCCCCCGAGTGGCCGGGAAGGCTGTGCAGAGATTTGCCTTCAAGGGGGGAATTGTTGACAGGAATGCTTTCAGTCTCAGTAGTGGTTGTGATGCCAATGGTAGTGTCCATCATATCATCAGAGGAAATCGGGGAAGGGCGGGTGGTTGCAGGAACTTGTGTTGTCGGCCTAAAAAGGGGGCAACTCTTGTCCTGATGGCCAATCACACCACATTTAAAACAGATAACGGTGATGCCTTCATACTCAACCCTTTGGAAGAATTTGCCTTCGGCCCGTTGATCCACACACCCGGTTTGAGGGGTTGGGTAAATTCTTGCGGAAGCTATCTTCTCCATATTAGCGGTGATAGGGGCTAGCCAAAGTGGAGCACCAATCTCCGATAAGATTCTAGCTAGGTTCTCCATACCCCAACAATAAAGGGGGAGTTTAGGCAGTCTGATCCAGAGTGGTGTTGAGGTACCTGCCGAAGAAGGGTCAAAATCCAATGACCAAACATCAAGTCCTAGGATTTGACCCGCTACCGTCCACGGTCCCTATCCGCTTTGTTTTTGAAGTGACAAATGAAGCTGTCCTTGCTGGCATCGAGGACTTTGAAGCCATCATAGTACTCCCAACATTTATGGAGCTCAGCAGAGAGAAATTGGAACGGCAAACGCCTCCCAAATATTTTCCTGACTAATGCGGAAGCCAACTTAGATTGCATATATGAAATTGAAGCTTGGTCAAGTTGGACCACTCCTTCATGAATGTGGGCTAAGTTTGAGAGATCAACGTCGCCAAAGCTAACATACTCCTTCTGAGCCCAGGCTGAGCTAGATGCAGGTGAATGTTGAGGCTGCTGGTTTGGCGGTTTGCTGGAGTTAGGTTGTTGCTACAGAACATTCCCTTGCTGTTTGTTGTGAACTGCATGCGACTTATGCAAATCTGGTTAGGGAACTTGCTGATTTTCACTGATCCGAGATTGTAGGGGGCTGTTGTGCTTGCCAGAAGAAGCAAAATTTTGTAGAATGCTGGCTGCAGCATTTTATCGAACAGTTGGTGGGCAATTTTCGCTGCTAAGGTTGTTTGCTGCAGCGGAATGATCGGGTGTTGCTGAAAAATAAGAAGCAGGCTGCACGTAATTGACCTACATACTGGACTGCCCTAAGGGACCTCTTGCATCCTCACCAGGAATAGATTTCGCATCATCACAGGCAGTTGAATGTGCAGCCACCCCCCGGGCCGCAGGGTGGGAGAAATTCATACCTCGTTTGTGTCCTGGAAGAGAAGCTTGCTGAGAGGGGAAGGAGACCAGCAGTTGGGCATCATTCTCCTTGCGATGGCTGGAAACCAGGCCATCATTTGTGTTGGCGCTGCTGTTGCCCACAATACCAACACCTGCTGCTTCGTTTTTGCTTGAAGTTTCAGCGTTTTCAGTAGCCCGATCTGTGTTTGTCACTTAGGGAACCTCCTCTATTTTGCTGGACTTGTTGCAGACTATAGCATTTGGAGTGCTAGCTGCTTTTTCTGTGCTTTGGCTAGCTCCCAGCACTCCATTCACGCAATTGCTGCTATTGTCTGTGTTTCCTGTGTATCCTGCGACTGCAATCTCCTCTATTTCGCTGGATCTGCTGCATGCTGCGGACTTCACAGTTTCAGCTTTAGTGGCCAGCATGGTTTGCTCGGAAAGGCCATAGGAGAGGGCCAAGGAATGCTGGTTTTGACTGGCCATCCCCTGCGATCTGCCGGGCTTTCTGTCCTGCTCTGTTAACAGCGACATGGGCGTCGCCGAAGGGGAAGATGATCGCTATTTAGGTAAGCAGATCTGCTTGGAGTTGCCGCAGCCTTCCATTCTAGCTATAGCGGTAGCCCTCTTCTTTGCAACGCCGGCCATTGGCTTCTTGTGGGGAGGCCGACCTTCGGCCCGTACGCTTGTTTCCCAGCTCTCCTTCCCTAGTCAACCTTGGTCAAACTTGCAAATGAGAGCTCTCCAAAGTTTTTGGGTTCCGGGAAAGTTTTTTGGTTCAACGCTCAACTCTTTTGGAATGGTGATCTCTACACCCCACCTCTGTACGAAGTTTCCTACCTTTAGCGTTGTTGTCACTATTAGGGGAGACCTCCGGCAGGCCACCCAATGTTTCCAGATCTCTGCGTAGCTCATTGTTGACCAGCTAGACCTAAGGGAGTCTTAACCTGTCATACCATAAGAAAGGGTTATCAATGTACCAGTAAAGGGAGAATGTTCTTCTAAAATTATAAATATATCTTCTTCCATGAATGCAAATCAACAAGCAGGTGTTATTGCTTTGCTTTTTGAGTATATAGATGTCTTTACTTGGTCCCCCGAAGATATCTCGGGAGTCGATAGAGCTTCCTGTGAGCATCATTTGCATGTATCTACTGATGCCACTCCCACGAAGCAAAAGAAAAGGGTCATGGCATGGAAAGAGAAAGGCAGAGCGCTATCAAAGAAGATGTTAACAAACTGTTGAAGGCAGTCTACATCAGGGAAGTCCGATACCTACAATAGCTTACTGATGTTATCATGGTAAAAAAAGCCAACGGAAAGTGAAGAACATATGTAGACTTTCGAGCACTCAACCAAACTTATCCCAAAGATGCATACCCTCTACCATGCATCAATACAATGGTGGATCGCACCTCTGGGTACAATGTGATGAGTTTCCTGGATGCCTTCTTAGGATACCACCAAATCTGAATGGCCAAAGAGGATGAAGAAAAAACTGCCTTCATTACGAACTTTAGCATGTATTACTACGATGTCATGTCCTTTGGTCTTAAGAATGCCGATGCCACTTATCAGTGCATGATCGACGCCGTATTCAAAGGGCAAAGGGGGAGAAATCTAGAAGCATACGTTGATGACATCTTGGTCAAGAGTCGGAGCATAGAGGAACATCTTGCGGACCTCAGAGAGACTTTTGACACTCTCTGAAAGTTCAATCTCAAGCTCAACCCCGCCAAATGTACTTTCGGTGCGGCTTCAAGAAAATTCTTGGGCTACCTAATATCGGTCAAGGGGATAGAGGATAACCCAAATAAAATCACGACGATCTTCAGCATTCCTTCTCCCCGATCACTAAAGGAGATTCAGAAGCTCACAGGACGAGTCAACAGTCTAAGAAGATTCATCTCCAAAGCTGGCGATAGATGTTTACCATTCTTTCAGTGTCTTCGTAATGGCAAGAAGGGCCAATGGACTGATGAATGTGAAATCGCCTTCACGGAGCTAAAAAAGTACCTTACCACAGCGTCAATGCTTGTGGCACCAAAAACAAAGGAGGTTTTGTCTGTTTACCTAGGAGTATCAGATGAAGCAGTCTCGGCTATTCTCATAAACGATGTTAAGGGGATCCATCACCCTATCTTCTACATCAGTCATATACTTCTCGACATAGAGACCCGATACCCCAAGCTAGAGAAGCTTGCTCTCGCTCTCCTGATGGTAGCAAGGATGTTGTGTCTATACTTTCAGTCGCATACCATCCAGGTGGTCACTGACTAGCCTCTCCTAAAGGTATTGCACACCCCCAAAGTCTTGGGAAGGCTCCTCAAATGGTCCATCGAACTTGACAAATTTGATATCAAATACACTCCGCAATTAGCAATCAAAGCTCAAGTGCTGGCCAATTTTGTTGCTGAACTTTCCACTTTAGAGTCAACGCCTGCAAAAAGCAAGGTTATTCCATGGTCTCTCCATGTTGATGACGCTTCTGGACTTCAATCTTAGGAAGTTGGAATTCTTCTCACCAGCCCCATGGGAATCACCCTACATTTAGCGGTAACTCTTCAGTTTAAAGTTACCAATAATCAGGCAGAATACGAAGCTCTCATTGTAGGACTGGAGTTTGCCCTTAGGATGTCAATAAAGCACATACAAGTGTTCAGTGACTCTCACCTGGTTGTCAATCAAGTCAATTGCACCTACAAGACAAAGGATAAGGTTTTAAAGAAGTATCTGGTGAAGGCCCAATCCTTGCTCTCCCAATTTGATGAATTCTCCTTGACACATGTTCCCCGAGAGGAGAACCAGGTGGCAGACCATCTCGCAAATGGGGGCTCCCCGACTTTCATCAGCATCAAACATTCAAGAAGCCCAACTATGATTGTACAGAAATCCATAGCTCTCAGCAAATGTTGTGCTGGATGGATAGAATTATCAACTATCTAAAGAACGAAGTTCAACCCAGCAATCGATAAGAAGCAAAAAGGTTGAGGCTCGACTAAGCCAAATACGTTCTTATTGGCAAAGAATTGTACAGAAGATCCTAAGCCAGGCCGCTCACTAAATGCCTGAGGCCCGAAGAAGCTCAAGAAGTCATGGAGTCCATCTATAAAGGGGAATGCGGAACTCACGCTCAAGGTCGAAGCCTAGTCATGCTAATCTTGTGCCAAGGATTCTTCTGGCCTAACATTCACAAGGACGCTCAAGCATTCATGAAGAAGTGCCCTCAATGCCAGTACTACACTAACATGCAGAGGCAACCTGCTAGTTACCTCAGGCCCATCAACTCATTCTGGTCATTCGCTGTCTGGGGGCTCGACTTTCTGGGGCCGATGTTTACGGCCATCCGGAGCTACAAATGGGTACTGGCCACTGTTCACAAAGTGGATAGAAGCAAAACCTCTAGCTTAACCTACTGCCCAGAATATCGAGAGCTTTCTATGGGAAAACATCATCTGCAGATATGGGATTCTCATGGTAACGGCACTCCTTTTGCCAATCAGCTGATCCACGACTTCTGTGGCAAGCATCAGATCAACCTCAAATATGCCTCTATATGGCATCCTCACATGAATGGCCAAGCCAAAGCCACCAACAAAAATATCCTGAACATCTTGAATAAGCACCTTGATAGTGCCAAAACTCGTTGGCCAGACGAACTGTCGGGCACTCTCTGGGCCTATAACACCGCCCCATTCGAAGTCACCCAAGAATCTCCTTTCTCCCTAGCCTTCGGGATGGAAACTGTCGTACTTATCGAGCTGGAGCATTACTCCCCTAGAGTGGAGGCAGCTGCCAACTTCGATCCCAAAGATTTGCAAACTTAGATGGATGAGAACGATGATTTATAGCGGGTTGATTTGGATCTCTTGGAACAGAAAAGGCAGTTGACTTCACTCAAATGACTGGAGCATAAATGCCAAGTTGAACGATACTTCAACCACAGGGTCAATCCTAGAGACTTCGCTCAGGGCGATCTGGTGCTCAAGCGGCGGCTTCTTGCTAGCAGCAACATAGGGGTTCCTAAACTTGAACCCAACTGGGAGGGCCCATATATCGTATGCGAGGTTGCGGGACCTAATGCTTATTATCTCATGGCTTTCGAAGGTATTCAACTCCCCAGAACATGGAGTGGGGATGATCTGAAGAAGTTTTACACTTAAATCCAAGAGTCCATTATTTCTGTTCTTTACATATGGGATTCATTTGTACAAATTCATCTAGGATTCATTCGCACGAGTCCATCAAATTCTGTTACACCAATATATACATCCAGAAACTCGCTTGTTCATGGTCTTCTGAAGTTATACTGCTGGTCATAGGTTCTTTGTTCGGACATTTTATGTCCTAGAATCATTATGCTGCTCATTTTCGCGCTCCATTGCCATCAATGATAATTCGTACCAAGGCACGACTAGCTTACCATCTATTGCTCAAGCATCGTGCGACAGATATGATCTAACCTCAAAACTCCAATCATCGAACCCGAGGTTATATCACCTCGTGCATGATGGTTCATTATGTTCACAACTCATATATAGAGGTATCCAACCCTAGTTATGCCTAAGGCAAGCGGGGTCTCCTACAAACATCTGGAACCCTTCCATAAGCCCACCTAGCTAGTGGAGGGCTAGAAGGCCTACTCGTAACCTTAGGGCAGTCCCTGCTATCTCCTCACGATACAGGTCCCCCCTAAGCAGAGTGCTTCGCCTCTCACTAGGATTTATTACTCTAATGGAGGTAAACCTATATTTCAAGTACAAATATCGTTCATTATGTTTCAGACGATCTAATTTCTTTTGGCATCAGGCCAGATAACTCCTCCTAGGCAAGATCTCCCCTATTATCATTGCTTCTTTTCTGTACAAATTCGTAAAGAAGTGCGACTACGAAGCTCCATATTCCTTTTCTACTCAATTAGCACATGCCTCAAGTACGAGCATCATTCATGATGTTTTAGACGACTTAAGTCCTTTTGGCAGCAAATTTGCAAAAAAGTGATCTCAGACTTAACCTAGAGAAATACTCTATATGATTCAATTCGTTTATTGTGAATTCATTATGGAGGATGTTCTTATAAATTGGCTCTTAGAATCAGATCATTTCAAATTCCATGCAAGGTACTTATTCATTTCATACACATCAGAATAAACAGGTATGCAAAAGAAAATAGACTTCTCATTCATTCATTTTCAAAGTACAAAATTGAGGTTACATGCACTCATCTTACATCGAAGTGGGTTATTTCTTATTGGCTTTATCCAAAAGATCAAACATCTATTGGATAAAGTCATCAGTTAGGTCAACCGCTCTTTCTTTAAGTAGAGGATCAGCGGCTAGGCAAGGAATGGGCTCCACTTCCATAAAGTCGTTCGCAGTGAACTTGCCCTCTTGGATCAAAGTGGAGACCACTCCTTCCCACGCTCTCCTGATACCCTCCAACCTCTCTTTTCTGTAGGGCAAGCTTATTTTGTAGGCCTCGACAACTCCTGTGGACTTCGCCACAATGGTGGCCTGCTGGTCTTCAGCGACCTTATTCAACTTCTCTCACAGGGCCTTATTATTCGTCTTTAGTACGCCCATTGCAGACTTATGGACTGCAAAATTCTCTTGCAATTTAGCCTTCTCCTTCTGCGAAGCATCTTACTGAGAAGACTTCACTGCAAGCTGGACCCTTAAGGCTTCAATTTCTTCTCCCTGCTAATGAAGCTGGCGTCCTTGCTTGAGCACTTGCTCCTCCATCCTCAAAGTCCTATTCAGAATCAGAGGCAGACGAGCAAGCGCCTAAAAAACAAAGTGGAGTTAGCACAACTCAGCCAGACAATTATCAGGGAAGTGATGAGTTATGAGAAATCCTTACAGCGATCATCCTGTTGGCTACATGGGCATAGGCATCCGATGTCGAGATTTTCTCAATCCTCTCCTCCAGATCCCTGGTGACCAAGCCACCTCCTATGGCTAGTCTCATATCCCCTAAGACTGCATAGCTTTGTTCGAACGATTGTTAGGAGAGAATCGTTAGTTTCCTTGCATTTCCTCTCCCCCACATCAATCCTCGAAATGTCATCCCCGAACCTCCCTGCAAAGTTGATGCAATAGGGGGCTCAATGCTCTACTGCCAGTCCAGCACTCCCTTCACAATCGATTGACCTTCCTCCTCGGCCTTCCCTTTCTTCGAAGGGTGCTCTGGACTCCTTTCTGAGAAACCCCTCTTCCTCTTGGGAATTTCCCTCGGCACAAGGTCCAGGTAGGGGCCCGCGGTCGCCCCTTCTACTTCATCTCTTGGGCTTCTCCTTGGCCCTTCTCTTTCTCTTTTTCCTCTTTCCTGTCTCCCCTAAGTGCAATGCCCTTATTGTTTCCAGGAACCGCCTTGGGCTTGGCTGTCGTTGCAAGCTCCTTCTCTTTGCCTGCATCTTCGAGTAGCTCAGCCAAGGTCTTTCCGTCTTCCCTGGTATCCTCCGAAGAAGATACCACGTCGACTGCGGTTCTGCCACAAGCTGGCTTCGGAACCTTTGTTTCTCCTAGCCCCTCCACCACCTCAGTAATTTCCTTGCTGAGTTGGATGGCTGGGAGATGCCCCCTCCTGGCCCTCTTCCCTTGCCAGGGGGTGGAATCATCTCCTTGAAGACAGTATACCCCAACGCTTGAGCGTACATGGAGATGTTGTTCTTCACGTGCCTGAGGAAGTCCTTTAGGGGCCAGTTTTGTCCCTTCAGCTCCTCTAGGTTCCTCAGAATTCCTTCCCCAGCCATCCATCAGGCATCTCCGATCAACTCAGGTGGGCATACTCTAGGCTTCAGGGGGATGCTCAAATCCCCTCCTACGAAGAAGTAGTAGCCCCTCTAGTCTGAGTAGGAACTACTCGCCCCGAAGAACATCGCTTTTCTTGTCTTTGACCTCAGGGCCAGACATCCTTCATATTCGGGCACCGCCATCTAGCTGAACAGTCCCCTGAACAGCGTCATACTCCAGGGAATCCCCTGAGCCTATAGCAGCTTCAGGAGAGAGTAGATATATGCGATGGCATTAGGGGAAAGCTGCTTCGGCACAATCTGGTATGAGTTAAGATCTCACCAAACTCTGGGTGTGGAGGGAGCATCAACCCATACTCCACTTGTGCCCGGTAAACGCACATCGCTCTGTCAGGGGGTCTGTTTGGTCAGAGCTTGGCGGCGGGCTGGATGACCACGAGGCTGGGGTTTTCTTTAAATTTTCTTGTTGTGTTGAGCACTTCGTGCTCCATCTGGAGACTATTCTGGTAGCTAGAGTCATTCTCAAACTGTTCTGCTAGCTCAGCCCATTCAGGCAGAATTCTTTTTTAGGGTTTGAAGACAGACAAATGTTTCAAACTTCCCTCCTTGAAAAGACTTTATGGGGAACATTTGTGCCCTTCATCTTCTGGCTGTCAAATCTTATCGATCGACGTGCAGGCCCGATCTGGCTTTCCTTTTTTCTAATAGTTTTGAAATTTGAAGCGGTGCACGGATATCGAAGCATCCCTCTTCCTGCACTCGCCTTGATGTTATGCATAATGTTTCGAAACATCGAACTGCGTTGTTTATTTTACTTCTTCTACTACGCTAATCGATGTTCCACGTACAGATAACATCGTTCGCGATGGTAGTTGTTTCTTATTGCAAGAGACCTTAACTCAGAGTTTATCATTAAATTTATACCTTCCTTATTAATTCTCATTCTATCCTTTCTGATCTCATGATATCTTCTTCAAACATGAAAGAGGAGACAAAAGAAAGAAAAAATACAAGCAGAATTCATTCAAAACAAGTTTTCAGAGGAATATATTTCATTCATCGTAAAATTTGATACAAATTTCATTTCTTTATTCCCTTACATGTTTCTTTCTAAATACAGGGCATACAACAAAATTAAAAGAAAAATACAAGGCCTTAGAACTTAGACAACTAGAGTTATAGTGTCAATCTCAAATATGAGAGGGACCTCCCTCCAGACTGACTTATTGCTCTCCTCACAAATCAGCGGCGCGCCCTCAAGATATGACTTGGGACACCTTTCTTCTCCAGTCATTCCATCAACTTTGTTGATGATGAGTCTGAGGATGAAGAACAGGAAGGAAGAAAGTCATGGCAAACTCTTGGAAGAAGAACCTTAGCCTTTATCAGGACCTCTGCAGGAGAAATCAGGTTGGTATCTCCAATCGGCGTAGGTACTGATGGGCGGAATCTCCCCTGAGCCGTGGCTTCTAGTATCGAAAAATCTATCTGGACCCTAGGGGCCACAAAAAAGAAGAAGGGCTGGACCTCTAATGTTTTCCTGATTCAGAATACTTACATCAATCAATGCTTACAGAAGGACATCAAAGGCTGCCTGACTCTTCACGTGATGACCTACGGCTGAGGCGCTGACGATATTCACCGCTCTCCTCACTGCCTCCTCAGGATCCTCCATGCATTGCCCTCTTCATCCCAGACCATTATCTATCAAGGAATGTATGGAGCATATTTCAGACTTCAGCAGCTCATCCCGACAATGAACCTCGAAGGCCATCTGCTTCGCCTTTGATTCTACTTTCTTGGAGGTCGCAACCTTATCCCTGAGCTTATTTCTATCCCTTCTCAAAGCCTCCTTCTCATCATCCAACTCCCTTATTCTTTTTTGGAGGTCTTTGATGTGGGCAAAATGGGCTTGGCCTATGTCCGAAATAGTGCGATGGAACTCTTCCCTTGCAACCTCGGCCCTGCACGCCCACTCTGAGCTGCTAAGGGCTAGGAAAGCCAATTTATCTTCCAACTTTGTACAACTTCCCTAGCTCCTCCCTGTGATTAGTTTGAGAGTGCTTTGTGGCCTGCGACAAAGCACTCTCTAGCTCTGCCACCCTCCGAAGATGGTGAGCTTCCCCTTCTTCTAGACTTTATAAATTTTTTACCACCTCCAAGATTTGGGAGGTGTTCTTCAGAATCTTCTCCTATTCTCTCCTTATTTCAAACAATCTCTCCCCTAGGTTGCCTCCTTACCCTTCAATGCCAAGTGCAGCCTTAAGCACAACCTAGGGAGCTCCCTCTTTCTTCTTAATCCCCTCCTCCGTCTTGTCTCCTCTCTTCCTCCTGTCCTTCTCTTCCTTCTTCTCACCATCTTGAGTGCCTACTGGAAGGAAACAAGAAAAGGAAGGTTTTACTGTCTTAATAGGGAGAGGGCTCAGTTTGCCAAGAGGAGCGAGACCACAAATCCTTAGGGAAGATCCGCTCAACGTCTTCATCTTTGAACAGAATCTTCCCTGGGACTAGTTTTTCTCCCGCGAGCCTCTGCCGTACTATGCTCAACTCTCTCCGCCCCCAGTCTTCAGAGATGCCTTGACCGGGGAGTTGAAGATATTCACCACCTTTGCCGCCTCCTTATTTGTGGGACCTTGTTTAGACTCCAAAGTTCTTGCTAGAACCCTAGCAACCTTGGCCGCTGGCGTCTCCTCTAGCAAAACTGCAGCCGGAGTTCCCGTTTTCTCTTCCTGGAGCACTATGACAGCCTTCTCAGCTGCCGTTTTAGGTGACCCCTCAGACAACTCCGGGCACCTTCTCTTCTCATAGGTAGGTGCGTCGACTAGAGGACTATTGGCCCTCTTCTTTTTTAGTGGAAGACCATTCAGGATTGCCCATTTTTGGCTCTCTGCCATCTCTCTAATGATCTCCTCCTCTCCTTGTAATATTTTCAGAAAATTGGTGGAGGCGAATACGAATCGGCAGGGCACTGCTCCAGCTTTATCCTAACAGGCCTTGGGTAGCGCATCCACTATCACGACAGTTCGCATTCTAGGACCCACATCAAATGTTTGCACCCTGACAATGCAGGGGGCTGATATTAACACGTGGTTCCAGAGCTTCATCCCAGCCTGCATCCCAGCCGGCACTAATTTCTTATTTATTTATTATTATTCTCACAGGTCTCTTACCTCGGCCACGATGGTTCGGCGAAAGATCGTCCATGACGAGTCAGAATCATCCCCTGGCAACATCGATGATGATATTCCCTAGCTGCGCCTGTCGCTGTCGACGTGACCCAACCGCCCCATTTCCAATATAGCATGCTTTTCCCAGTCACGTAAATCAAGGACCTGTATACTCCATCCATCACAGATCCCTAGAAGAAATGTCAAGACCAATAAGTCAAGCTCTTCTTCCACTACTTCTGGCTCCTTCGATGGCCAACAGCAGTGAAGCCACCAGCGTGGGTTTAGCATTTATTTACTCCATCCTCTTCCGAAAAGCCAGGACTGAGCTCTACTATCCCCTGCCTATAAATACCTTCGAATAAGCTTCGAGAAGGGAGAGACTTTTTTCCCGGATTGGAATCATAGGATTTCTCTTCTATCATCCTTGTATTAAGAGTTCAATAGAAGAAAGCTCTCCCTCTTACTCTCTTCTGTTAGCTCATTGTACTGGTCCTTGCGGCCACCGCCTTTTTTTTTCTAGTGAAATCATTTCTAGCTGATCGCTCGGTGGACGTAGGGGATTTCCTCCTTGAATTACCTTAAAAAACTGTGTGCTATTCTGGATGCATATTATTCTCATTTAAGCCTCAGTCAACGGGCTTAGCTCACTGCGTGTCGCTGTCTCTCAGAACTCTCTCTCTCTCTTTCTTGGGACCCCCTGCTTCCCACATCAACAAAAACAGATGGAGATACAGATACATACAAGAGAGATACATGTAACATAAAAGTTAGAAGAGAGATCCCTAGACAAACCTCGAGGACGATGTTTGTAATCCACCCTCTAAATGAAGAATTCTCCTTCCAAATTTTGTAGTTTTCACCATGTAATTTGGGAACATCACATTTGATATCAAAAAAATTCATAGATCGTGTAACTGCATAAAATAAACACACTTATGTTACAAAATTGAGGATAATAAACATATAACATGTTTTACCAATGTAAATCTTGTCTTTTTTTATACATGAATTAAACGAGGTACAAAAACTGCCTGTGGGCTAATTTTTCTAATTCAATTAAATTCTTAAACCCGAAATTGATTAACTATTATATTATATTCCATTTTTTAATCCCTGCGGTTAAATTAAGAAGAGAAATACTATGATATTTGATCTTAATTAATCATATAAATATAACAAAATTCCTGTGGGATTATATTAAGGTAATTAATTACAATTAATGTCATTTTCTATATGTGATCAGAGAATACTAATATATAATTTAGTATAATTGGAGGTGCTGTGGCTAATCTCCAATTAACTAAAATTATACAAATCACTAGACATTAATTAATTTTATGCATAAAATGTTCACACAAGATTTGTATGAATCAAAAGCAACATAAAACAGAATTATGAAATAAAATATTTAAATTTTAACATTTACCAAATCCCTGTATGTCATACGAAAAGAAGAGTGAAATAAACATAAATTTTCTTCTTGATCATAATCGTTGGAGACTGTATGCAGAAGAGAGAAAAATTGGTTATTCTTTTGTATCTTTTTCTCAGCTTGTTTCTGCCTAGCGGACTAGCTAGTTGATGGATTTACAGCACGCTATGCGAAAACTTCAATGTCTAGCTAATTAATGATAAACTCTCCGGTCATGATTTTCTCACAATCTTCATGCACGTTGTTATGACCAAGTCACACAATTTTAACCGCATAAATTCCATACTCTATATATCGATTATTCAAATTAAGAAATATCAAGGCAAAGAAAAAAATTAAATCTAGCTCGGAGACCAATATTTAAAAGAAATATTCCTCTTATAGAACGGTATAGAAATGTAAATTAATTAATATTTATTTATCTTGAAACAAGAAATTATAAAATGATAATTTCTAAATTTATATACATAATCAAAATGTACATATGATCAAATGCAGAAACCAAATTAACTGACCTCCAGCTATTGAAATTTAACCTCTTTAGAATAATTTGTAATACGATGGTGCTTCCAAGCCTTTCCCAACTTTACATGATAGTGTAAAAATCTTCAAAATGAGCAAGGCCGAGGATGTTAATATATACTTTGATGATTGTTGACGTAGGATGTGGGGGTCCCAGGAAACACCGAATAGAAAGAGAGTTCCGGGAGACGGCGGCGCGCAATGAGGGGGTGAGCCTGTTAATGAAAGCTCAAGGAGAGAAACAACTCAGAAGCAACCAGAGAAGCACACAGAGGTTTAAGGTGATTCAGGGAGGAAATCCCCTACTTCCACCGGTCGATCAGCGAAGAAGTTTCACTAATGGTTGGAGGTGGCCCTGAAGGCTAATACAAAAAGCTTACAAGAGGAAAAGAGAGAGAACAGGAGAAAGAGAGCTTTTCTTCCTCTCAAGCTCTTGTTTTATAAGAGGTGGTGGATGAGCTCTGCTCTTCTTGGGGCCAGTCCTCCTCCTTCGTTAGTCTTGGAGAAGGCCGGTGTTGGTGGAAAAACCAGTGACCCCTCTACAGCTGGGACTGTTCAATGATTTTTATAGCCGCTGAGCACGCGTGGCTTCGTCCTGGTTTTCCAGAAAAAAGGTGATGGACGAGCTCTGAGCGCCGTTTGTCTGTCACTGGAGAAGTCCGCGGCTGTACGAGGAAGATGGTAGTATTAAATGCTGGTACCTCCTCTGGAAAAGGGGTGTCTGTACGGAGAACGGCGGGGTTAGGTGAAGTTGATTGTGACGGGCGGTGCCTTGTACCCTCGTGCCCGAGGTTACCAGATTTGCCCTGGGATTGAGGCTGAACCCTCGCGCCCGATGTTACCAGGTTTGTCCTGGGATGTCGGGAACGAGGCCAGGCTGAATCTTCTCGTCCGATGTTTGACTTGGTCAAAACCTGAAGCTGAGTCAGTAATTCAATAAATAAAAATAAAGGCCAACTAGGTGCCACGTGTTCGGTCTGGATGCAGCGCAGGAACCACGTGTTTAACATCAGCCCCCCGCATTGTCAGGGCGCGAATATTGATATGGGTCCTGGAATGCGAACCGTCGCGAGGGTGGATGCGCTGCCCAAGGCCTGCAAGGATAAGATGGGGGCGGCGCCTGCCGCTTCGCATCCCCCTCCCTTGCCTGTTTGAGTTCTGCAGGAGAAAGAGAGCTTTTGCGGAGATGGCGGAGAGGAAGTGGAAGATCGCGTCAGGTTTCTCTAAGAAAAAAGCCGGAGCACCTGTGGCCGACTCTCCTCCAGAGAAGAAAATGCCGGAGGCAGGTGCACCTTTGGAGGCAGAAGCTCCTATGGCTAGGGTTGCCGTTGCCCTGGCGCAGATGTTGGAATTTCTTCGGGGTCCGGCGGGCGCTGAGACTGTAGAGGCGGTGGTAGTCTCTGATTCTCCGGTTAAGCCGCCTCCGAAAGTTAAAGAGTTAAGGGAGGTGATTTTGGTAGGAGAAATAGCCACTGGAGAGAAGCTGGCACCGGGGAAGATCATGCTCAAGGACGAAGAGTTTGAGCGGCTCCTTCCCGGGGTCGGGGGTTCTGATGAAGGTAAGGGGAAGCTATCCCTAGTTGTTGGTAGGCCTACTCCCCTAGGAGCCCCAGTTCCTGCTTCTGATGTTGCCTTTGGTTCCGAAAGGTCGCGGGGCATATCGGGAAAAAAGTTGGTCGAAATGAGGGGCAAGTCTCTCCTCACTGCCTCTGGTACTGGAGGGTCAGAGGTGGAGAAGGTGAGGAAGAAGAGAGGAGAGGCCTTCCAGGCTATCTCCAGCGCCCCTTTTGGTACCGAGGGGGCCTGGAGTATGCTGGGAGACTGGCTATGTGAGATTCGGTGGGCGGAGGAGAAGATCTTGGGGAACACCTCCGAAGTCCTGGAGGTGATTAAATCACTGAAGGGCAAGGAGGATGTGGAAGCCCGCTGCCTCCGAGAGGTGACGGAATTGGAGGGCGCTTTGTCTCAAGCTACAGAGCGCTCTCTGGCCGACCAGAAGGGGCAATTAGGGAAGATGTATCAAATAGAGGATAGGTTAGCTTCCCTAGCTCAGGTTAATGCGGAGTGGGCTAATAAAAGTGAGATTGCGAGGGGGGAGTTCAATCGCAATCTGGCAGGTGTGAGTCAGGCCCATTCTGCCCATGTCAAAGACCTCAAAAAAAGAATAAAAGATTTGGACGATGATAGGGAGGCTTTGAGGGAGGAGAGGAGGAGGTTGAGAGAGGAAATGACCAAGGCCAGGGAGGCCTTGTTAGGGGCGAAAGAGGCGGTCTCCGAAGCTTATCGCCGGGAGGAGTTGCTGAAATCTGAAGTCCGCTCTCTGCGGGCCTTGGTGGAGAACAGCTCCGGCTGGCGGGGGCGACGCATGGAGGACCTGGAGGAAACGGTGAGGAGGGCAGTGAAGATTGTCAGCGCCTCGCCGGTGGGTCACCATGTGCAGCACCAGGCTGCCTTTAATGCTCTTCTGCAGACATTAGTTGATGTAGGTATCTTGAACCAGGAGAATATTAGGGACCCAACAGTTCTTCCCTTCTGTGGTCCTAAGGGGCCAGACAGGTTCTTCAATGCTGGGAGTTGTCGCCCAAATGAGACTCCTTCCCTAAGGTCCTACGGTTGGGGAAGTTGGCCTCCTCTGCGCGGGACTTCAGGAGAAAGCCCTGTGACTCCTCTGGAAGCCAGGTGGTTAGGCCGGCGCAATCCCTCTGGAAGTCGGCAGGAAGAGCGTCAGCTGAGTCAGAGGTGATGGGTCTTCTTCCTCAACCAGCTCCTTAGCCTGCTAGAAGATTCTTCTTCTTCTGAGGTACTTGAAGGATCCATTTTTCGGATGGACAACCTGCAGAAAGAACCCAGAGAGGAGGAGACCTTGAGGAGGAGGAGCCCTGGTTAAGAGGTCTGAATTCGTCAGACCAGGTGTTTAAGTTCTGAAGCCTTGTATATTTCTTTGTTTTTTCTGTACTCATGAGAGGAACATGTGAGGACAAATAGAGAATCTATAACAAAATCTATCTTTAATGAAAATGCCTTTTTCCTTCTCAGAAGCTTGCTGTGAATGAATTCTTGTTTTGTCTCTCTTCTTTCGTGCTTTTGAAACAGGTATCATGAAGTCTTAGAAGAGAATGCATGAATCCATAAGGGAAGGTAAAGAATTCAAAAAGTAAAGAAAAATTCTAAGTAAAAGAGATGAAATAGCTACCCTCGAACCCTCGTGTACGATATAGCAATATCGAACACCAGGGAAAGGATAATCTTTCCTCGAACCCTCGTGCACGATGGTAGGATATCGAACATCAGGGAAAGAATAATCTTTCCTTGAACCCTTGTGCACGATGGTAGGACTCCATAGGCGTACGACGGGATGGGGAGTGACACTTCATAAATCATGCGTCGCCTCGAGGCCCGTGCACCACTTTGATTCCTGGGATTTATCAGAGGGAACGAGCGGTCGGATGATGCTCGTGCGCTGATCAAAGAGATCAAATGGTCTGAAGGTGGAAGGCCGCAGTTTGCCTCCCATAAAGGCTCCCTTTGGGAGGAAATGGAGCACTTCGCCTTCCTCAAGAGAGACAAACCCTAGTTTTGAAAGAGAACACCTGCTCCATTAGCTTTGAAAGGAAAACCGAATCAATGGGAGGGAGAGAAATCGAGTGGGCCGATCTGGCCGAGCAATTCCAGAAGGATACTAGCTACCAGGAGTCCCTCATGATGGAACATGAGGTGCTTAACATAACCAAAGGGTTCAGGGGGAACCCTCTCTTGATGGTCATTCCGCCTACCTCCGACCTTCGGCCAAACAATCCTCCTGAGGGGGCGGTGTGTGTATACAAAGCCCAGGTAGAATATGATTTGATGATGCCGCCTCAACCAGAGTTCAAAGAAGTCTTGAACTCATTTCAGCTTGTGCCAGCACAACTTTCCCCCAACGCTATCGCCTACATGTACTCCTTCCTGAAACTTCTGCAAGCTAGGGGGATAGCGTGGAGTCTGACGTTGTTCAGAAATCTATTTAGCTGGATGGCGGTACCAGGGTACGGGGGGTGTCTGGCCTTACGGTCGAGGTCGAGGAAGGCGATATTCTCGGGTGCTAGCAGTTCCCACTCGGATTGGAGGGATTTTTACTTCTTTGTAGGCGGGGATTTGGGATCCTCCTGACGCCTGGAGTCTGCCCCACTGAGTTCATCGGTGATGCTCAATGGATGGCAGGGACATCCGTCCAAAAGAACCTGGAAGCTTTGAGAGGGCAGAGCTGGCCCCTGAAGGACTTTTTAAAGTTGGTGAGGAACGACGTGTTCCTGTATGCCAAGTCACAGGGATATGCTATCTTCAAGGAGGTTGTTCCTCCTTCTGGGACAGTCCTGATGAGGAGGGCTAGAAAGGGGCAGCCCCCGGCCACTCAACTTAGCAAGCAGATTGTTGAGGGGGAAGTGGAAGAAGAAGTGGAAGTTCCAGAGCCTATTTGCGGCGGGATACCTATTGACGTGGTGTCCTCGCCGGACAATTCTGGAGATTATAGGAAAACCCTGGCCGAGGTGATGGAAGAAGCAGGTAAAGGAAAAGGACCTGCATCACTGGCCAGGCCTAAGGCAGTCCCTAAAGGTGCCGAGGGGATTACCATAGGAGGAAAAAGGGGGTAAAGAAGAGGCCAAAAGTGGCCCCGGGAAGGAGGTGGTGGAGGTGCCTCGTCCGGAAGAGGAAGCAGCGGTCACCTCCTGCCAGGCTTTGGTCCCCAGCTAAGCCCTTAGAAAGAAGAGGAGCCCCTCAGAGGGAAACAGCCCAGAACCCTCTTCGAAGAAGGGGAAGAGTACCGAGGAGAAAGAGGATGCCGATGAGTGGGAGAAGAGTACGAAGCCCCCGTTCTGTATGAATTTCACCGGGGAGTTTGCAGGTGTGGGGACGAGGGTTATTGTGAGTGCGACGGAAGTGGAGAGGAAGATGACCGTCGTCTCACAGCAAACCTCAAGTCAATTCAACCCCGTTCGAGGGGATCTGGGACTGATTCTGGGGGGAGGTCTGGCGACTGGGGATCTGGAAGAGAAACTGGAAAGGTCCTCCACGACGGATCTTTACGCCCAGATGGCCAACAGGGTGGCAACAGTAAGGACCTATTCTAACCTTCTTCTGACTAATGCTCTGTAGATGCTGACCTTGCTTCTATTGTAGGTACTCACCCGTTTGCCCTTAGTTTTGAATAGGGCTCTGAGGGTGGAGGAGCAGATGCTGGATCAGGCCGGTCAGCTGCATCATCAGAATGAAGAAATTGAAACCCTGAGGGCCCAACTGGCGGTGGAGTCTTTTCGGCATAGTGCCCTTCAGGAGGAATTCACGATTTACAAGTCCGCGATGAGTGCGCTGAAAGCAGATAATAAAGCTCTGCGGGAGAAGTTGTCCAAGGCTGACGGCGACAAGGAGGCTGCGATCGCGAGTAGCTTTGTCGCGGCGGTGGAAGCCTATAAATGAGCTTACCTTGCAGGAAGGAGTGATTAGATGGGATCAGGCGGGCCTGGGAAGGATTGGCCTCCACTTTGATCCAAGAAGGCAAGGTTACTACTGCCGATCTTGGAGAAGTGGATCCTTTTCCTTGCATGGCCGTAGATCCAATTTATAAGGAAGAAGGCTTTGACTTGACCGACGATACCATCCAACAGCTTTTTGACCTCTTGGATGGAGTCAGTGAAGGTTAATCTATTTTCTTATAAAATGATGTAATCTTTCTTGTAATTTTTGGGAAATGAATAACAAGGAAGTTCGTTTATTACATACCTGTTTATTTTGCTGTGTATGTATATGTACCTTTTTGTAAGATTTGAAATGTCCAGACTAATTATGATAATAAGGAGCTTTTGAGCCGCATAGCAATTGAGTTTAAGTTTGGAACTTTCCGAAATCTTGGGGATCCCCTTTGGTAGAATTATAGACATTCCTTTGCGAACCTGCACAATAAAAAAGTAGTGATAGTAGTGGAGATCCTGCCTAGGGGAAGTTATCTGACCCAATGCCAAAAGGACTTGTTCGTCTGAAACATCTTGTATGATGTTTGTACTTGAGGCAAGGGCTGACCCTCTTGGAATGGTAGTTATCCTAGTGGGAAGCGAAGGCACCCTGCTTAGGGGGGACCTGTATTGTGATTCGATAACAGGGACTACCCTAAGGTTACGAGCAGGCCTTCAGACCTTTCACTGGCCAGATGGGCTTACGGAAGGGTTCCAGTTGTTTGTAGGAAACCCCGCCTGCCAGGCTCTGCTAGGCTTGATGATCACCGTATTAGTGAAGGTTAGCGAGTATCATCGTGTGTGAGGTGCGGAACCTCGGACATGATGATTTGAGATTTTGAGCATTTAGATCATACCTGAGCGACGCTTAGGTCGTTATCAACGCCTTGATACATAGGGGCAGAGGGGATATGCGTTCCGAAGTAATAATATGGAGAAATCCAGATATGAATAACATGAAGGCGTACAGGTGTTCTAGAGAGTAATCCTCGAACCTGATGTTTGAATTCCATGTAAATGAACTTCTGAAAGGATCTGTACAGAGCGAAAGATGTATAAGGAGTATTTTGTGATGAGGTGCCCTTGGTTTTTAGGCAAAAAATTTCTTCAGGTCATCCCCACTCCAACTTCTAGGGATTTGAATGCCTTCAGAAGTCATGAGATAGTAAGCATTAGGTCCAGCAACCTCGCGCACGACGTAAGGACCTTCCCAATTCGGCTCAAGCTTGGGAACCCCCAGATTGCTGCCGGCGAGAAGTCGCCGCTTGAGGATTAAATCACCCCTGTTGAAAGTTCTGGGGTCAACCTTCCGGTTGTAGTATCGCTCTATTCGTCATTTGTCCTCCAAGCGTTTTAGTGCTGCCAGCTCTCTTTTTTGCTCCAGAAGATCCAGGTCAACTCTTCATGAATCATTATTTTCGTCTGCCCATGCTTGTAAAGCCTCGGGTTCGAAGCTAGCTGCAGCCTCTACTCTGGGGGAGAGGTATTCCAGCTCAACTGGTATGACAGCGTCCATTCCATATGAGAGAGAGAAAGGGGACTCCTGGGTAATCTCGGAAGTGGCAGTATTGTAAGCCCAGAGAGCTCCTGGCAACTCTTCCGGCCAGCGGGCCCTGGCGCCGTCTAGATGCTTCTTCAAGATATTCAGAATGTTTTTGTTAGCGGCCTCCGCCTGACCGTTGGTGTGGGGATGCCAAACAGAAGCGTACTTAAGGTTGATTTGGTGCTCTCCGCAGAAATCATGGATCCTCTGATTGGCGAACGGAGTGCCATTATCTGTGATAATTACCATCGGTATGCCGTATCTGCAGAGGATATTGGCCCAAAGGAAGTTTTCGACGTTTTGGGCAGTGGGCTGAGTAAGTGGATTAGCCTCAATCCACTTTGTGAAGTAGTCGACCGCAACTAGTATCCACTTGTAGCCCTTCATGGCCGTAGGCATCGGTCCTAGGAAATCCAGCCCCCAAATGGCGAAAGGCCACAATGAGTTGATAGGCTTGAGGTAACCTGCGGGTCGTCGTTGCATGTCAGCATAGTACTGGCATTGAGGGCACTTCTCCACAAATACCTGAGCGTCCTTGTGAATGTTGGGCCAGAAGAAATCCTGGCGTAGGATCCGCATAACCAGGCTTCTGCCCCGGGCATGTGTTCCACATTCCCCTTGGTGTACTGCTTCCATAACCTTCAAAGCCTCCTCTGGCCTCAAACATTTAGTGAGAGGTCTAGCATATGATCTCCTATAGAGTTCTCCGTTGATAAGGGTATACTTGGCGCAAGCAAGTTTTAGTTTCTGCGCCTCTCGTCTGTCATCAGGCTGAGTCCCACTCTTCAAGTAATCCAGGATCTCGTCCATCCAGCACGGTGGTTGCTCCTCAGAAGAAACTTCGATGCATTCAAAACTAGGTCTTTCGAACACCTGAGTCCGGTGGAGGTCGGGGAGCCCCTCTTTTGCGAGCCGGTCTGCTACCTGGTTCTCCTCCCGGGGTATGTGCGTCAGGGAGAAATCCTCGAATAGAGAGATTAGGGACTTGGCCAGTTGCAGATATTTTTTTAAAACCTCGTCCTTTGTCTCAAACGCCTGGTTCACCTGATTGACGACCAGTAGGGAATCGTTGAACACCCGTATGCGCTTTACGGCAAGGCTGAGCGCGAAGTTCAATCTTGCTATGAGGGCTTCATACTCTGCTTGGTTGTTGATCGCTTTGAACCGTAGCGTCACAACCTGATGGAGCACAGCCCCCATTGGGCTGGTTAGGAGGATCCCAGCCCCCTGAGATTGCGATCCGGACGCACCATCGACATGAAGTGACTAGAGGTCTGCCAAGGTTTTGGCTGGTGGTGGTTCCAATGTAGAGAACTCAGCGACGAAGTCGGCCAGGGCCTGAGCCTTGATTGCAGTCCTCGGGATGAACCTGATGTCGTATTCTCCTAGTTCGATAGACCATTTGAGTAGTCTTCCTGAAACCTCGAGAGTATGCAATATTTTTAGGAGCAGTTGATCTGTGACGACCTGAATAGTATGGGTTTGAAAATAAGGTTGTAGCTTTCTGGCAGTCATCAGAAGGGCCAAAGCGAGCTTCTCCCGAGTGGAATACCGACTTTCGGTGTCTAGGAGTATGTGACTGGTATAGAAAATGGGATGTTGAGCCCCCTTCTCGCTGTCTAGGAGGACCGCCGAGACTGCAGTGTCAGATACTCCCAGATAAAGAGATAGGATCGTACCTTCCTTTGGTGCTACTAGTATCGGGGCCGAGGTTAAGTACTTCTTTAGTTCGGCAAAGGCGGCTTCACACCGATGTCCCACTGTCCTTTCTTACTGTTACGCAGACACCGAAAGAAAGGGGAACATCGATCGCCGGCCTTTGAGATAAACCTGCCCAAGCTGTTATCCGCCCAGCTAGCTTTTGGATCTCTTTTGCCGTCTTCGGGGAAGGCATGCTCAGAATGGCTGATATCTTATTGGGATTGGCCTCTATCCCTCTGACAGAGACTAGATATCCTAAGAATTTCTCTGAAGCAGCGCCGAAGGTACACTTAGCAAGGTTAAGTTTAAGGTTGTACCTTCGGAGAGTATCGAGTGTTTCCCGGAGATCACCAAGATGTTCTGTTAAGGTTTTGCTCTTGACTAGGATGTCGTCTACATAAGCTTCGAGATTCCTCCCTCTTTGATTCTTGAAGACTGCGTCAATCATGCGCTGATAGGTAGCACCGGCATTCTTGAGACCGAAGGGCATGACCCTGTAGCAGTAGGTCCCATAGTCAGTGATAAAAGTTGTCTTCTCCTCATCCTCCTTGGCCATCCAGATTTGATGATACCCGGAGAAAGCGTCCAGAAAGCTCATAACCTCATACCCAACGGTACGGTCTACCATCGTGTCGATACGGGAGAGGGGGTAGGTGTTTTTAGGGCAGGCCTGATTCAAAGACCTGAAGTCGACGCACATTCTCCACTTCTCGCTGGCTTTTCTTACCATCACAACGTTGGTTAGCCATCGGGGATACTGTACTTCCCTGATGTAACCGGCTCCTAGCAGCTTTGTGATTTCTTCTTTGATGGCATCCTGCCTTTCCCCTGCCATTACCCTCTTTCTTTGTGCAATGGGGGTGACGGTCTGAGAGACATTCAGGTGGTGTTCGCATATAGTCTTGTCCATGCTTGTAACATCTTCGGGGGACCACGCAAAAACATCGATATAATCTGAAAGCAAGGCAGTAACTTCTGCCTGCTGCTTCTCATTCAAAAAAGATGAAATATTTACAATTTTGGAAGAGCCTTCACCTCCTAAGGCTACGCTGATGACCCCTTCCTGCAGTGTGACCGGTTGGGTTTCCCTGGGATCCATTTGATCGACTACAATCTGCGTCGCTATCTGAAAGCAGCAGGTAGCTTGCATTGCGTCTCCTCGGATGGTAACAACACCGCTAGAGGTCGGAAACTTCGCGCACAGGTGGGGCGTGGAAATCACCATCCCGAAGGAGTTTAGAGTTGTCCTCCCCAGGATGGCGTTGTAGCCCGATTTAGCTCTGATGACTGCGAAGTTGACCATGCTCATAGCGTGGCCGTTGTCATCACCAAAGGAGACGGGAAGAGTAATGAATCCAAGAGGTTGGACCCTTTCACCGGAGAAACAGAGTAAGGTAGTCCCAGCGTGGAGGAGGTTAGTCTCTTTGAGTCCCATCTGGAGGAAGGCGGACTCAAACAGGATGTCGGCGGTGCTCCCAGAGTCGAGGAGTACCCGCCGGACATCGAAATCAGCGATGCAGGCAACAACCACGATCGGATCGTTATGCAAGTTGCCCTGCTGGGGGAGATCTTCACTGCAGAATGTAAGGGGGATGGATGAGGCATGATGCTCAGAGATGCCGCCAACTCCTGCTCCTTGGCGCTGAGTGGTTGGATCAATGCTGAAGATAACATTGATAGTTCTGGTGGCCGGAGGATACGGGCGCCCTGGTTGGCCAGGGCCTATGGGTGCTGGGGCCTTTGTGGGAACTTCAGCCACCTCAGGGGCCTTCCCTTTCTGAGCGGCAGTGAAAGTTGGGGCCATCTGCATGAACTCTTCGAGCTTGCCCTGATTCATCAGCTTCTCAAGCAAGATCCTGAGGCCTCGGCACCGGTGCAGCCTGTGCCCATAGTTTCCGTGGAACTCGCAGTAATCATTGGGATCCACTCCAGGCGGCGGCGCTGGCCTAGGTCCCGTAGGTCGTATCCATCCTTGCTTGACGGCCACCGCATAGACCTCGGGGAGGGGCCTAGATAGAAGAAGTTTCGGGGGTTGAGCTTGCCGGGGCCTCCCTTCTTCTCGATCGCGAGGTCTGGCCATTTGTATCCTTGTGACCGGGGGTTCGACACCCCGATGTTTCCTCTTGTTTCTTTTCCCGGAAACGCCTGCGGGGGAGGATTCAGCATCCTCCAGGAGCATGAACTGACTGGCCCTAGCCACCAGCTCTGGGTAACTCCGAGGTTTGGCCAACTGTAGGGATTTGGACAAGTCCCCCACCTTGAGCCCTCTCCGGAAGTTGTGCATGGCTACTGCAGGCTCTACGTCTTCAGCTTCAGCCGCAGCGGTGAAGAAGCGGTTGGTGTAATCCCGGAGGTTTTCTCTCTCGCCTTGCTTGATGTTGGCGAGGACCATGTCGGACACGACCATGCGGGTCTGCCCGATAAAACGGGCGATCAGCTCCCACTTCAAGTGTTCATAGGAGGAGATGTGACCCCTGGGCAGCTTGATGAACCAGCTGAATGCTGCCCCCTTCAATGTGTTGGCCAGAAGGTGACACCTAGTGGCTTCGTCTGGCCGGCGGTATCGGACGGCGGCCTCAAACCCCTGCACATGCTCACGGGGGTCTGTTGCGCTTCTGTAAACCTCCTGCCTGGGTGGCCGGAAGTCTTCTGGGATGGGGGCAAAACGGATGGCATCGGAAAAAGGGGCATTTCCGTCCATCGGCCCAAAGAAGGGATCAGGTCCGTGATAAGGAGCCTGAGTGCCAGGAAAGAGGGGGTCTCTTCCGGCTAGAAATGGAGGGAAAGCAGGTGGGAGAAAGGCGGGTTGTGGTAGTGGACAAGGTGGAAGAGGGTTTTGATGAACCTCCTGGAAACGAAAAGGACGTATGGGTGGTCTGGAGGAACCAGAAGATTGGATGGAGAGTGGTGCGGCCTGGGGCACCGGTGCAAGGACTTCGGCCACCGCGGGAATCGGAGGGAGCGGAGCCGGGGCCGCTGCGGGTGGCGGAATCGACTCTGGGATCGCCGCAACCGGTGGGCGAGGAACAGGGACCGCCGCTACCGGTGGGGGAGGCAGTACTGCACAGACCGGCTGAGAGGGTTTTGAAGAAGAAGCAGATTCGGCGCGGCGCCGGGAAGTAGAAGCTGAAGCTCCGTCGTCTGGTGCTTGAACAGAGGGTTCTCCTGGATGCAGACTGCGGGCAGCAGAGTTGGTTTTGCGCGTTCTGGCCACCATCTTCCAAGGTCTCAATGAAAGCACCAGAAGATGTTGACGTAGGATGTGGGGGTCCCAGGAAACACCGAATAGAAAGAGAGTTCCGGGAGACGGCAGCGCGCAATGAGGGGGTGAGCCTGTTAATGAAAGCTCAAGGAGAGAAACAACTCAGAAGCAACCAGAGAAGCACACAGAGGTTTAAGGTGATTCAGGAAGGAAATCCTCTACGTCCACCGGTCGATCAGCGAAGAAGTTTCACTAATGGTTGGAGGTGGCCCTGAAGGCTAATACAAAAAGCTTATAAGAGGAAAAGAGAGAGAACAGGAGAAAGAGAGCCTTTCTTCCTCTCAAGCTCCTATTTTACAAGAGGTGGTGGATGAGCTCTGCTCTTCTTGGGGCCAGTCCTCCTCCTTCGTTAGTCTTGGAGAAGGCCGGTGTTGGTGGAAAAACCAGTGACCCCTCTACAGCTGGGACTGTTCAATGGTTTTTATAGCCGCTGAGCACGCGTGGCTTCGTCCTGGTTTTCCGAAAAAAAGGTGATGGACGAGCTCTGAGCGCCATTTGTCTGTCACTGGAGAAGTCCGCGGCTGTACGAGGAAGATGGTAGTATTAAATGCTGGTACCTCCTCTGGAAAAGGGGTGTCTGTACAGAGAACGGCGGGGTTAGGTGAAGTTGATTGTGACGGGCGGTGCCCTGTACCCTCGTGCCCGAGGTTACCAGATTTGCCCTGGGATTGAGGCTGAACCCTCGCGCCCGATATTACCAGGTTTGTCCTGGGATGTCGGGAACGAGGCCAGGCTGAATCTTCTCGTTCGATGTTTGACCTGGTCAAAACCTGAAGCTGAGTCAGTAATTCAATAAATAAAAATAAAGGCCAGCTAGGCGCCACGTGTTCGGTCTGGATGCAGCGCATGAACCACGTGTTTAACAATGATATATATGTAACCTTTCTCAAAAATCACAATCTTTTATGAATGATGCACCTTTTCATACATATCTTTGATTTTAGTGATCATATGTGATTAATAAATTAATATTAAATATATGAACTACTTTACGTGAGTATAATTAATAAATTGTACTTAAAAGGGATGTTTAGTTTAATATTATCTAAGTATTATATCATATAATTATTTAGATATTATGACATCTAAATATATCTTTTGAATGATAATAACATAATTTTTTAAGTCTTTTATATTTTTTATTAAATTAAATAATTATTTTCTCTAATTAACATAATATAGTACTAAAATAATATTGAATCAATCGCCTACATAATACTTTTATGATCATACTTAGTATTGTACTTAGCATTATGTTTATTTTATATACTATTTTACTTCATCAGTTGGTAAAGTAGATGCATGTAAGCCCGCAATAGCCATGTGGTGCTATCTTATTGGCCATTGAAATTATGAGATGGTATATAATCCGGACGTAATAATTTTTTATTTATTAGCATGGTTGAAAGCAGATCGGGCATGACTATTGCATAAATTCATGAATTTTCTTGAAAATAGCATGCGGTAGAGGTGAGAAAATGCCATCTAGAATTGCCCTATCTGCCAATAATGTGCAGATTTGCTCCACAAAAATCATGTCTGTGCGTTTAACCTATCTAAAATTTCACCTTGTGATTATTTGTTAAACTACATAGCAGTTTTTTTCTTTTTAAGTTGCCGATCGAAATAAAGACCCGCTTTTTATGATAAAAAAAAAAAAAAAAACAAGACAGGTTTGACGCCTGCAGTCTGCAATGCGTACGGAGAAACAATTGCCGGCAGATCAAATCATGTTTTTTCCAAAATGTGCTAAAAGACCACGGGTTTTGTATCTAGATGTGTTTCCGCTCCGCGTCAGAAGAATATTGTCCAGGTTCAATGAATGAACCAGCAATTGCGAATTAGTAAGTGCTGCCAGGATTGAGTCTGGTCTAGACGAAGATTTTAGTTAATTAGCTTTTTCAAAAGACTCAACTACATAATATAATAAATGCACAAATTCATAACTGGCATGTTATATGAAAAAATTCATATCTGAAAAAGCAACAAAATCAAGAGATAATAAGATACTAAAATGAATCAGATTATACATTTGACAATTAAGTCTATTTTTCCTATTATTAATATCTGAATTTGACATTGAATCTCAGTCATACACGGCATGTAAAGATTTTACGAATCCAATTTATTTATCATCGTGCACGATATTTGTTTCGTCGCCTATAATATTTGACTAATTATACTTTGCTTTTGCAAAATTTCCAACCATCGGCTACGATTTTTGATCATCCATAACTTCCTGTAACATCGGCCATGACGTTTGGTCACCACAACTTATTGTAACATCAGCTACGATGTTTGGTCACCACAGCTTCTTGTAATATCAGCTATGATGTTTGGTCATCCACAACTTTCTACAGTAATATCGACCACGATTTTTGTTCATCCATATTGCGCTTTTTCATAGTCTAATGAAGACTGCTACGTCAACATAATTTTCACTACAGAACCCTTCGGATCACTAGTTAATTAAAAGTTGCAAGTTTCCAGTCACTAGTAGCCGATCATCCAGTTCCCAACATCCCCATAGATCAAGAACATGCCCTTGCTAATATCAATAGTCTTTTTGGAGCCGACAATATGGGGTCGACAGTATGGAGCTGACGGTTATAATATTTCAGCCTAAAAACTTACTAAACACCACTATAGCTCATCTATAAATACCTCTGGGCAGAGCTCCAAAGAGAAAAAAAAAAGAAAGCTGGCGATCATTAAGAACGAAACTTGTATTATTTTTCTTTTTTCTTGTATTAGTCTTCTAACCAAATATTTTTTTGAACATTAGTGAAATCATTTTCTTTGACTCTCCGATGGATGTAAGAGAAGCTATCCTTGAACCACCTTACATCTTTGTATACTTTTCTGGATAATTCTTGGCTCCTCCGTGTCAGTATTCTGGGTTAGAAATGTTGTATGCTGCTAATTTTCAGGACTCTATCTCTCTCTGTTAACATTTTTTGGTGTTTCAATTAAGAAAAAGAAGATGATAGGCAGAGTGGCAAGACCAAATCTTTGGCCTAGAATGCTCGGATCGCTGGAAAGCCTTCTGTTTGGACTCCCAGAGATGAGGGTTCAACCTCTACCTCTTGTTGTCTCGCCAAATTGACTTCTTCATTAAGAAGCACCAAGATGACAGAGTTGCATGAAATGCTGGCAAATTTCACCAATTTGGTTACTGGACTCACTGCTCAGTATGCTACTATCCTTCAATAGACTCAAGTGTTCAACACTGTTACTGATCTAGTTTGCCCGCTGGTTGTGGCGGTTCCTACTCCCACTCCGTCGGTTGCAGCGGATCCAGTTCAAGTCCCATCGCCAAACACGGTAGTCTAAGATCAAAACCCTCCACCGATTGTGATGGTTCTTCCACCACCTTCACAAGAACAGAGGTGGGCTCCTCTTCCTTCAAGAACCCCCTCTGTTGAATCTTCTAGCTTCTCTCAACCTCGTAGGTGAGATCTTCCTCGTTATGAGGCTTAACCCGATCTCCCTCCTCTTCCACCTCTTCCTTCCTGTCCTCTACTTCTATAACTTGCTCTCCTTTCCCTTCTTTCTTAGCTGGCGGGAATCCTTTCTTTTTTGGTGTTCATACTCCCCCAATATAGGCCCGACCCTTCATTGGTCCTCTTAATAGCAATGCCCTCTTTTGTGAAGCTATTTGTCAGGCGCCTATCCTAAAAGACTTCAAGCCACTATGCCTTGAGAATTACAAGGGAACTACACCTTGTGAGCATATAGAGGGATTTGAAGCTATCCTTTGTTATCGCCATCCTAATTAGGCAATAAATTGTCACTTTCTTACCAATACTCTAAAAGGGAAAGTATTCAGCTGGTTCATTAAGTTACCCAGAGGCCATTATGCTCTTATGAGTACCTAAAGTCGAAATTGATCACCCGTTGCATTGGGCGAACACCATGTTAGTCTCCAATATGCTGCTCGCTAATATTAAGCAAGGAGAAAAGAAAAACTTGCGGGATTATACTAATCATTTTTTTTCTGCTACAGTAAAAGCTGAAGACATTGACCTTGCCATCGTCATGTACAACAACTGCAGGGGATTGAAGAGTGAAGACATGTATAAGTTTCTATAACTTGTGAAGCTTAGAGTTATCCTGAGTTAGTGGCCTGAGCTAACCAATTTGTATTCTTAAGACTCTATTTGGCAACTGATTAAAAAAAGTGGCTTATTTTAGCCATAGTTAAAATCTTAAATTTATTTTAAAAAAAACTTTAAAAATTATTTTATATCTCATCCTACACAAATTTCAACATTCAATAATTATTTTATTTCACATCCAACACAATTTTTAATATAACTAACTCATTTTATTTCACATCATACACATTTTTTTAAAAATTTTCACAAAATTCTTTCAAAGCATATTTTTTCCTCCATCCAAACAAAGCATAAGGGACGCGGAGAACTACCCCCGAATGTTATCAAGCCCAAAACTGATCAAGGAAGAAAGAAAAGGAAATATCGGGTCGATGAAACATTGAGCCCGAAGTAACAGAAAAATGGCAACCACAACAAAGACAAAAGGCCTTGTCGATTCTATGAGTAGAAACATCTCTTCTCGAAGTCGCTTACTGAATTCTATGCAGTGGCTATCAAGCAAGGATGGATTCGCCTATTAGGACCTAAACTAGCACCTCCTACTAGGGTAGATCCTGATAATTACTGTGAATTGCACGGTAACTACTGACACAGGCTCTATAAATGTCACATTCTTAAGGCAGTGCTTGACAAACTAGTTAATCAGAGAAAGTTAGAAGAATTTTTGTTCATGATCTGCATCTCTGAATTTGGTCAGAAGGAGAGGTCCCACGATGATGCCTCAGGAATTGCAGTGCAAGTTCCTACAGCTGCACCTAGTTTGGATCCTCCAATCCAGATGTATGCCCCAGTCACTTGAATTATCATCGCAATCTTCAACGTTCACTCTAATGTTGTTTACCGCCAAATCTCCGAAGTTGGTGGTATATCTTAGCAAATTTCTACTTTTATCTATCTCACCTTCTCAGATCTCCTCTACATTAGCAATTCTTACAATGACTACATTATAATGACTGCACAAATCAGTAATTTTGATGTTCGATGAGTTCTGATTGATTCTGGAAGCGCAACGAATATCTTATTTGAGTTTGCCTTTCTTTAGATGGGACTTAAGGAAACAAACCTCTTTCACAAAGGCCTTACTCTTCTGGGCTGTTCTGGAGAGAGGGTCCAGCCCCTAGGCTTCATCTCACTACTCATGGCTTTTTATGACAACAATGGGCATGCCATGAATATGGTGAACTTTGTCATCATGAAAGCCAAGTTTGGCTACAACACAATCTTTTGAAGGAGTACTCTGAATTCTTTTAGGATGGTAATTTTTATGCTATATCTATGCATAAAGTTCCCCACTTCTAGTTAAGCTGAGATCGTAGGAAAATATCTTAAGTTCCTTAAGGTATTTAGGAATTTTTACCCAAGGACCCAACCTTTCCCTTCACCAGGATATAATACACAATAATCAAACTCACAATAATTTCATTTTAGGATTCAAACCAAATAATACTAGTCCATGTCTTTATATAGACCTATTATATTTAAAATTCAAAATATGGAAGTAAATGCTGAAATAAATGAGGAAATAAAAGGATTACAATCTTGCCAAACACGAAAGTCTAAAAAAGAAGTAAATAAATGAAATTATCCCAAAAGTTTGATTATTCTCATTCAAATAAAAAAATTAATTTAAATGGGAATTTCTAATCTACTGATCAGCCACCAATCATACGTGCAGCCAAATCAATAGATATCAATCCTCCATCCAAATCAATGCCACGTGGTGAGATCTCGGACATCGAGTGTGGACCCTGCCTGAAATAGATCGACGGCCTGATGTCATCATATCCCCACCAACTCTCCCTGGGTGCTAAGACCTCGACCCCGTCGAGTTAGGGTCAACTCCGTTGTAGTACCTCTCAAGTAAGTTTGGATCAAGCTGCTGTAGCTCATTTCTAGTTATTCAAAAATCCTCTGATGATGACAAACCTTTTCACCTGACCAAATATCTCTAATATCCTTAATTTTTAGTTGAGATTATCTAATCATCAAGAATCTATTCAATTTGCTCTTTTTTTGTGAAAGGCTGTGAAAGTGGACACTCAGAGGTAGGTTCTCTCTCAATAGGTGAAGAAGGCTCAAATGGATCACTGGGCATTACTGTTGGTTCTTTGTAAGCCACCAGATCTAAAATATTAAATGTACTGATCCTAATATCTGATGGTAAATCAACCATATATGCATTTGACCCAAGTTTTTTTAATATTTTAAATGGACCTACCCCACGAGCTTGTAGCTTCTTAACGACCCTTAAAGGGAATCGCTCAAGTCTAACCAAAATCATCACATAATCACCTTCAGAAAATTCCTGTAATCTTTTATGAGCATCTGTTAATTTTTTATAAGCCTCGTTATTGAGACTTATTCTTTTACTAATTTTTTGATGCAATGCCTAATATGCTCAACAAATAATTGTGCGGACTCGAAAACTCTATGGTGTAGTGGTAAGAGAATAAGATCAGTGAAGGTTCTAGGCTTATAACCATGCACAACCTCAAATGGACTCATACCTATAAACCTATTAACAGAATTATTATATGCAAACTCAGCCCTAGGTATGATCAGATCCCAATTCTGATCATTTTCTCCTACCAGACATCTAAGAAGATTTTCTAGGCTCCTACTGACCACCTTGGTTTAGCCGTCAGTCTAAGGATGATAAGCGATTGAGAATTTTAACTTAGTTTCTAGAAGTTGCCACAGAGTCTTCTAGAAGATGCCATAGAGTCTTCCAGAAATAGCTTGTGAATTTTATGTCCCTATCCAAAATCATACTTTTAGGTAGCCCATGCAAGCGAACAATCCTATCAAAGAAAAGGCAGGCTATCCTAGAAGCGTCAGAGATCTTCGAACAGGAAAGAAAATGCGTCATTTTAGAAAACCTATCCATGAGAACACAAATTTAATTATGTCGTGAAAACGTTCAAGGCAAACCTAGAATGAAGTCAATACTCAGGTCCTGCCAAGTTCTATCAAGAATAGGTAAGGGCGTATATAACCCGGTATTTTGCTTCTGCTATTTTGCAACAGCACAAGTCTGACACTGGGCAATGATCCGAGCTACATCTTTCTTTAGACTTAGCCAATAAAATGGACTCTCAACTGCTTCGATAGTCTTGTTTCACCCAAAGTGATCAGCGAGACCACCAGCATGAAGTTCCCAGATCATAAAATCTCTCACAGAAGTCTGGAGCAAGCATAAGTGATGATTGCAAAAAAGGTATTCATCTTGGACGAGATAATCTGGATACTCACTAGTCGGTCCCGAACTTAGCGTCGCGTGAATAACTCCAAAATCAGAGCAATTAATATAAATCTCCTTCAGCTTGTCAAACTCGATAACCTCAATGCTCATCATAGTCAACAAGGAGACTCGACGACTCAAAGCGTCTGCTACTTTATTCTCAATTCTTGGTTTATGCTTGAGTACAAAAGTGTACTCTTGAAGAAATTCAACCCACTTGGCATGTCTCGGGTTGAGCTTCTTCTATGAATTCAAGTATCTCAAAGCTTCGTGGTTAGAATAGAGAGTGAACTCCTGGGGTAGGAGATAATGCCTCCAATGTCTGAGAGCCTGAACCACAGCATAAAATTCTTTATCATAGATGGAGTATCGTTACCTAATGCCATTTAATTTTTCACTGAAGAAGGCTACAGGATGACCTTCTTGACTTAGGACTCCACCTATACCAACTCTTGAGGCGTCACAGGATACCTCAAAGACTTTGGAAAAGTCTAGGAGTCATAAAACAGGAGCTGCAGACATGCAAGCCTTAATTTCAATGAAAGCTTTTGCTGCTGCCTTCGTCCACTCAAAAGCTCCTTTTTGAATACAGTCCGTAATAGGTGCAGTGATGGTCTAAAACCTCATATGAATCATCGATAGAATATAGCTAGGCCATAAATGCTATGAACGTCATGGATGTTCTGAGGTTTGGGCCAATCAGATATGATGCAAACCTTCTCAGGGTCAACTGAGACACTGTCTAGGGAGACGATGAATCCCAAGAAGACTATATGGTCAGTGAGAAAGGCACACTTTTTAGGATTCACAAACAAACTTTTCGCTCTAAAAACTTGAAAGATTTGGCGAAGATGGTCTAAGTAGTCCTCTCTAGTGCGACTATATATCAATATATCGTCAAAGTACACGATAGCAAAGATGCCAATGAAAGATCATAATACTTATGTCATTAAACGCATGAACATGCTAAAGGCATTGGACAGCCCAAAGGGCATGATTATCCACTCATATAGCCATCTTTCGTCTTAAAGGCTGTCTTCCACTCGTCCCCAAGCCTGACTTAAACTTGATGGTAACCACTCTTTAAATCGATCTTCAAAAAAATAGTGGCTTCAACCATCATGTCTAACATGTCATCTAGGCAGGGAATGAGAAAGCGGTACTTCACAGTAATCTTATTAATGGCACGACTATCTACGCACATCCGCCATGAGTCGTCTTTCTTGGGAGTAAGAAGGGCTGAAATAGCACATGTGCTAAGACTCTCTCTAACAAATTGATGCAACGCGGGGATCGGTTTAAGTCGATCCTAATGCTACTAATGTTAAGTTAGCGCCTAAGTTTTTATATTTATATAAATAACTAAATGCAAATGGAGAGGAGATTAAATCAAGTTTTCTAAATTATATTAAATATAAATATTTGCATATTCACATAAGCATCATGAAATAATTGATGATTAAAATGCTATCCAAACAAATTCAAATAAACTTATGCAATTAAGATAATAAACTTTCGAACTTCAAGATGAATTACCACATACACTGTTACCTTGAAGTTCCTACACATGATAACTTTCCAAACTATTCAACATATCAATAACTTCACCGAATATGAGTTTCACAAGTCGATTTAGAACAAAGGTGTAGTATGGTTTAAACAGCGAATTGAATCAACCCAATAACAAGTATCTGAAATTTCAACATCAACTATGGCTGAATGTGAAAACCATAACATAAGTTCATGAATAAGGAGTGAATCAGAATTGAAGGGAAATATCTAAACTGAGGAATTCTTCGTAAAAGTGGCATGAAGTTGAAACAGGGAAAACACATAGCAATAATAGGAAAATTCAGAATCACTGTAAGCAAACCAAGGAACTCCGCCTCTGATCCTAAAGCCTCAGCCCTCTGCCTTAGCCTCAGACGAAGCTGAATCATGCCGCAGCCCCCTGCTTGGCTCTGACCAGTGGAGAAAACGCTGAACATAGCCACAAGTCGAAGCCTCAGCCCTCTGCCGAAACCTCAGATCAGTGGAAGAACGCCGAATGCAGCCGCCTACTGCCTTGCCGACGACAAAATCCGTGACCATCTGTCCGGATCTCTGAGTCATTCCTAAAATGAAGCCGCAGCCACCTGCTCGGCTTGAACAAAGGATGAGAAGGCCGAACGCAGCCACCTGCTGCAGTGCCAGCGAGAAATCCTTGGCCACCTGCCCGGATCTCTTCGAATCTCTGCTCTGAGTACAATCGCTCACAGAAAATTATCAACCGCCTCCTCTTGCCGTCGTCCCCATCGGCCATTTTATACGAGCAGAAGAGCTATGGGCGGAACTAACTATATACGAAGCGGCGGAGGAAGATCCCAGTTGTGGAGAACGTGGCCGATGACGTGCGCGAGTGCTGCGGAGAGGCCAGCGACGTGCTCGGAGAACCGCTGGTTGGCGCGGCGTAGAAGGAAGGAGTGGTCTGGCTCGCCGTGAGGAGCTCTGCGAGCTAACAGAGAAGCCCGAGCCTTTCATAAAATTAGGGCTGCTTTCTGATTTATTATGTAAAATTGCATTTGAGTCTTCCAGTTTCTGCTCCTTCACAAACAAGCCAATTTTTTTTTTTGCCCCTTCACCAAGAGAGCAAAATATGTTTAATTTGAATCTAATTTGATTCGAATTGAATCCAACTCAATCTAATTAGAACCAAACTGACACAAAGTGACCCTAATATGACTCATTTTGATCCCAATTGATCTCAATTGAACTTGACTCAATATACCTCAGTTCAATTGAATCAAATTCAAACTAATTTGATTAATTTGAATTTAATTTGACTCAAATTGAATAATTCATTTTGAATCTAATTAACCCAAAATAATTACAGGACACCAAAGTGGACATTCCCACCAACATAAAATCATATTGCTTGACTCAACAATAACCCAAATAAAATATGCTGAAATGAAGATAACTATATACAAGACTAGAACTGCTATAATTTAAGTCCAAGACCGTAAATTATATTTATGGTGTCGATGTGTTTGACCAAGCACTGCATCACGAACCCTTTCCGTAGTAGGTCATCAACTTGCCTCTTCAATTCCGCATGTTTAGTAGGATTAAGGCGGTAATGAGGCAAGTTCAGGAAGGTGGATCCCAGAACAAGGTCTATAGCGTGCTGAATGTCACGCATATGAGGGAGACTATCCAGAAGATCGTTAAGGGAAGATCTCAGCAAACTCACTTAATAGTAGGATCACCTCAGGTGGGTGCTCAGCAGTGGGGGCCTTTTGAAGTTCATGAATGGCAATGACCCAAACACACCCTCCTGATGTGATCTCTCTCTTGACCTGACTAGCGCTAATCAGGTGGAGTTTTTTCTTCTTATCAGGCTTTTTTGGTGCGATTGTTGCTCACTTTGAGGTCAATCGCGGTGGCGATGGGCCGATCACGATACGATCACCCTTATACTTAAAAGTATAAGAGTTCGAGCGACTAAATTATGTTACATCTAGATCATATAGCCAAGGCCGACCTAGAATCACACTTCTTACCTCCATTGGTAGTACATCACACCAAATGTCTTCTTGATAAGAATTGAAGCAGATAGGAACTCGACACCAATGCTTAACCTTGATGGAGGAAGCATCAATCCATGCTACTCGATAAGGATGTGGGTGACCAACAGTGGTCAACCCCACATACGAGACAGTCTTAGTGGAAATCACATTAAGACAACTTCCACTATCAATAAGAACTTTGCAGATCTTTTCATTTATTTTAATATATGTATGAAAGATTGAAGTCCTATGCCAGTCCTCGCTTTCCTTAGGCTATGCCGGAGAACACCTAACTACTCCCAGAGGAGGAGAATTAGTAGTATGATAGTGGACATCTTCCTCGTACTCCTCAAATTCTTCCTTATAAGCGGGATCAGCTACATAAGTCAGTTCTATACCCTCAGCAAATAGAGGAGCATCCTTAGGGACCTGCTCTATCATCAAGGCTTTGGAGGTGCACTCAGCAGCGATGTGACCAAAACTTTGGCACCAAAAATAACGTAGTGGATGTCCAGTATTACCATGTGAGGACTTACCGACTACAACCTTGCCCTTTTCTCTTTAAAAAGAGGTGGGCGGCTAGTAGGAGCCGAAGTTGCAGATGGCTTAACACCAATAGATGCTGGCCTAGTAGAGGTATATCTTTCCTAAGAATTAGTACATCGAGGGATAAGAGGCTTCTGAAATTGCTCGTAATCCTAGGCCATTTGATAGGCTTCCTCAAGCGTAACGACACGACATAAATATAGCTCGCATTATATATCCTCCCTTAATCCAGCTCTAAACCTGGATAAGGTAGTCGTGAGACTCTCAACCTCACCACAACGCATCATAAATTCATAGAATGTAGCGATGTACTCAGTCACAGAGCGAGTTCCTTGAGTCAAGCATTGTCACTGATCAAAGAGTCGATCATGATAAGTGATGGAAATGTATTTTTCCCGCATGATCGCCTTGAACTCATTCCAGTACTCAATTGGCTCTACGCCACGGCGCTGGTGCAAACTCTCAACATTGCTAACGAAAAGTCTAGCCTGCAAGGTGAGCTTCATTTTGGCAAACATGAGCTTTCTTTGCTCACTCATAGTATACCACTAAAAATAGTAGTTCATTCCATTCTCTCATTCTAAGTACGCTTTGGGATCTAATGTCCCATCAAAGTTAGGGGCTTCCACCTTAATACTACACATGTAATTTTCGTCAGGATCACAGGGCTCATATGCCTGACCAGTAGACTGGTGAATAGTCCTCCTAACAGTAGGCTCTCTCTTAGGCTGATCTACCTCAATTTCTGAGGTATGGGTGCATCGCTCAACCTTAAGGTGAGCAACTCGATCACTCATCTCATTCAGTTTATTTTTCATATCATCCAGACAGTCAGTTCTAACTGTGAGAGTGGTCAATATAGTCAAATGATATTTAGTAAATTTACCACTCTCAAATAAGAACTATTTATTCATTTAACTCTTAAAATTATATATTTATGTATATCATCTTATATTTTAAATGCATAATTATAAGTTGTACTTCTTTCATATTAATAAATGATTAAATCATTATCTCTCTTAGCAAGTCATATAGTTAGATTTTCTATGATTTGATAGACGGGATAAATTAATGGCAACTATTTCTCAACACGTCAAAGCTAAGGTACGCAATAAAGGGTGTTCTCACAACAAAATATTACCCAACAATAATTTAGTCTCACAATATTATTCGGATTAAACAGGTGAGCAAATCAAGCAGTTCCAACAACAAATACCACAACAAAATCTCACAAGATTTTCAAAGTATTCAGTTGGCGTTCGGGTTTACCTCGATAGGAGATTTCAGTTCTCAAGGCTGAATTGCTGATACATCGTGAACGATATTTGTTGGCGACTAGACTAGCGGGATCGAAGTTCGAGGTCTTAGACTATTGTGGGCTGGAGCACGAGCATTGACTAGTCACACATGATGTTGCAGTTAAACATTGTGCACGATGTGTAGTGGAAGGCCAAAAACAGTGGGATCAATGTCCGAAGTCTTGAACAATGGATGTGCTTGAGCGCAAGCAGTGAATGATCGTGCACGACATTTCATAAGCAAACATCATGAACGATGTTGAAGAGGTCAAACCGATAGGGTCGATATATGATGTCTCGAACGACGAGGGGATGCTGGAATGCGAGCAGTAATTGGTCGTGCAGGAGGTGGCAAAAGGCCAAATGTCATGCATGATATTGAGGAAGGCTACTGGTGTCAGCGGCGGCACGAGCAGAGCCCACGGGTGGGGTTGTCGCCCTCGCCAAATGCCGAAAAGCTGCCGGAGGTGATGGCAGCATGAGAGAGACCCACAGGCAGTGCATGTGGAGATTGCAGGGTAGCACAAGACCTCTGAACCGGCAAAAGAAGGGGAATGCCTAGATTTGTTAAGTTGAGATCGTGGTTTAAACAAATGCGGGAAAAATTGGAGAAATACTCTAAGTTCTTAAGATATTTAGAAATTTTTACCCAAGGCCCAACCTTTCTCTTCACCGGGATATAATACACAATAATCAAACTTACAATAATTTTATTCCAGGATTCAAACCAAATAACACTAGCCCATGCCTTTATATAGGCTTATTACATTTGAAATTTAAAATGCAGAAGTAAATACTGAAATAAATGCGGGAATAAAAGGATTACAATCATGCCAAATACAAAAGTTTAAAAAAGAAATAAATAAAATCAGCCCAAAAATTAGACTATTCTTAGTTAAATCAATAAATTAATTTAAATGAAAATTTCTAATCCACTGATCAGCCACCATGCCTGCTGCCAAATCTATAAATATTAATCATCCATCCAGATTGATGCCACGTGATGAGATTTCGGATGTCGAGTGTGGATCCTGGCTGAAATAGATTGACGGTCTGATGTTGTCGTGTCCCCGCCACAAATAGAACATGACAAGGAAGACAAAGGAGCTAGAGATACATGTAACTTGAATCTCCTTAAAAAAACCTCAAGGGCGATATTTTTAATCTCATCTTGTACTGGTCTTCTGAGCAAATCCTTTATTTTTAGTAAAATTTTCCTCACTGATGCCCTGGTGGACGTAGGGGAATTTCTTTCTGAGCCATCTTAAATTCTTGTGTATTTTTCTTGATGATTGTTATTTCTCTAACACTGATTCTGGGCTAGAAACCGTACATGCCGTTGATTCTCGGGACTTTTCACTTCTTCCAGTCAACAGCATTAAAATTTATTTTTTAATTATGAACTATACATGATACATGTGCATCATTTACATTATTCTAAAATAGTGGACGAAAGCTTTTATCATTTGTTTCAGGATTGTAAATTAAGTAAGGTAGTTTTCTGTGCCATTGATAATATTCCCATATGGGCTTCAGTGGAGGAGGAGGAAGGTGATCCAATGGGAGATGCATACAAAGTTGAGTCTAGGAGAGGGGAAACTTGACAGTCATACCTAGAATGCACTACAGTAGTCGACAATATATGCGATAGGCCCCTTTATTCTTATCACACTACTTGGAAGGCTCACCTAAGGGCATGTTGTAGACCTAAAAAAAAATTCTATATTCCAGAAAGAGAATCAACGGAATCGGCCACAAAGCGGCAAGCTTGCATATATTTGCCTTTTGAGGGGAGAAAGGGGCAGTTGTGACGGACTTGGAGATTCAGAAACCCGAAAAGGGCTTGTGGAGCTAGGTGCACAAATGGGTTTTACCATGGTGGGAGAGTCGATTAACAGAGGCAAGAAACATCGACAACAGGCCATTGTGGTGCTTTCACTCTCCGCCAAGCCCTTGCAATTGAAGGACAATGGCTCAACCAGAAAAAAGATGAAGTAGATAGGGGTAGGCCCCATTGATCCCCCTTGAAGGCTCAGGTGCTGCTAATGAAGTGCCTCCTAGCTCTTGTGTTGGCAACTCGTACGATGTGGCAAGTGTAGAGATGAACTCTATGTCCCCCGTAAAGGTAATATTAATGGAGAGTTGGGGGCTGAATCTTCAGAGATAATAGCTAACTCACAGGTATGGGGTGCCATGAGTTCATCTTGGGATTGAGGAAATAGGCCACCGAAGTGACGTAAGTACATCCCAGGAGGTCACTAATTTCAGTGCTGCTCTAGCTCAAGCACGCTTAATTATAGAGTTTTCTATCATTAGCCTCACAGTTTTGCCCCAAAAGTGTCTCTACTATTTGAGATCATGTTATTCACTTATACAGCTTAGGATCTCCCTCCTTTTCTGATGTAGCATAATTTATTTTTGTGCTTCTCTCATCACTCATTATTAGACCTAGAAGCTTGTCAGGATTTGCACTTTATCTCAATAATTTCTTTTTCTTAGGATATTAACTGACAATTCGACCACGGGAGTCATACCTTTTGTCTTATGGTGGTCCGTGGTCATGTGCTATATTTAAAGTGCAAGAAATGCCAGAGTACTCCACTGACAATACGCCATGTTGATGACCATTGTAGCCCATATTTGCTCAAATGTATTCCAAAGTAGACTTGACTGCAACTCAGAGAACTGGGATCCTATTAGCCCATGTGGCTATGGTTATCCTCTTACCTCACTGGGATCTCTCCCCTAGATCTAAGTTAACTTTAACAGCTTTGTACGAGCAAATGGAAAGGCCGGTGCTGCAGCAATTCTTTGTGACCACCATAACTTCTTCTTCAGAGTTGTGGGTATCAAATTATTCATGAGAGCAGTCAAGAAGGTACAGACCAAATGGGCTCTGAAGGTGGCAAGATTGGCTAGCACCTAGGTAGATAGATCACAGGGTACATGGCTAGAAGCATATTCTACCATCATCATAATGGACATTCTGCTTTCTTTACATTTAGAAATTGCTTATTGGCTGAGTTTTTTAAATTTTTTGTGTGCCTAATTTAAGACACATAGGATTACACAATAAGGCGACTGACTTTGTAGCTTATTCTACTTGCATAGCTGATACAAGATGAAATAAGAGTACACCTTCTCCACTTGACCTTTGCACGATTCTTGCTCATAAAAATCACAATTATTTTATTTGATACAGTTATTTTGTTTTTTATAGTATTCTAGGCATTAGTCGCTCACAATTAAATGCAAATACGTAGTTCCACGAGCAAAGTATACAAAATGTAAACAGAATGTAAAATTATATCAACTTGGTTAATGTTCGAAATTGGTTCTGGATGCAAGAATATTAGCCTCTTGATTCAGATTAGTTCTAGCAAATGTGTTGTTGGAATGGACTCTGGCTTTATTTGGCGCGAAGACCAAAATCAAAATCAAAATAGTATTGATTTAAAAATAATAATAATAAAAAAAATAATTAATTTTTATTATATTCTATATAAATTTTGATATAAAAAATATTATTTTATTTCACATATTCAATTATTTTTAATAAAATTATTAACTTTATTTTACATTGTAAGTTAAAATGATTTAAACTAATAAAAAATAATATAGTTTTTTTTTTATTTTTATCAGGAGCAATGCAAATGATGCGTTCATAAAAGAGGATAAAAAAAATGGTACTATTACAACATCAAAGAATTAAATTGAAATTTTTAAAAATTAGAATAAATTTGTAATGCAATTGTGAGTTTGGGAGCGGTAGTACGGTCAATGGGATGCTGAAGCAAACTGTGCAGCATATTCCTCCTGACTCCCCAAAGCATTTATTTCACCATCAATCACAACCATCTTCTCATACTATGCTTTATCTCACTCGCGCGTAGTACGACAAACTACAAAATCACCAACCTCCTTCTCAAAGAGATAAAAGATCATATCTGATCAAGGAGAGGGAGAGGGAGATCAGGGAGAGGGGGAGAGAGAGAAAGAGAGAGAGATCTACCTTTATGGCTACTATGGCTTTAGAGAGAGAGCAGGGGCGCAGGCGCTACATGATCTCTGCTTCGTGCTGGGAGGAGAGAAGAGAATGCGTGGCATGGGTGGAGAAGTACTTGGAGGACTGTGTTTGCGACCTCAAAAGCAAAATTTCGTTCAGTCTGGGGATAGTGAGCTTGGCTTTCTGGGGAGTGGCGGAGATCCCTCAGATCCTTACAAACTTTCGCACAAAGTCTGGTCACGGTGTCTCCATTACCCTGCTCTTCACTTGGTTCATCGGGTATATGAAAGCGTGCAGCCCCATTACTAATCGCTCATATATCCACTCTATCATTTACTAATTTGTCTAGATTGAGATCATCTGCCTAATTTATATATTTATATGTATATATACATATAAACTCAAACTTCCCCATTAATACATCCACAACCATTTTCTCATGTACGGATGCAAACTAATATATATATATATATCCCCTTCTCACAAATATCAAATATATTGTACGTGCAGTGACATATTTAACTTGATCGGATGCCGGCTTGAACCAGCTACGGTAAGGCTTGATCCATAATCACCTTTCGTTAATTTTGTTGTCTTTGATTTACAGGGGAAAATTTTCTTTCTTTGTGTACAACAACTATTCCTAATTTATAAAAGAAATGATGCCGTTTAATTTGACGTTTTAATGTTATTTTTATGCATGCAGCTACCCACCCAGCTCTACACAGCCATGGTAATTAATTTTAATTTGCCCATTAGAATTTAATCAGTTATATATCACTTAATTAAAATGAAAAGGTGAAACATTCCTTTGCAGTTATACACCGCGGTGACAGCAGTCTTGCTTTTGCAAACCCTCTACTACGATTACTTTTGCAGGTTTCAGGGAGGGACTACTTTCAAGAATGCTTACAATAACATTCTTGATGAACATATTGATGACAGGGTACTTATAATTAGCCATTAATGGTTAAGCTAAATTCTCTGTTCAACACCTCCTATATATTTAATTTGCAGTTTAATTAATTTGTCAACAGACTAGCTAGCCTTTCGTTGATGATCAGGTCAGGCCTCTAATTAATTATTATGCAGATCATAGAAGGAAAGAAGCAGCCATTGATTGACCCAAAGGCCAGAGAAAGAGCCAAGCCTGTACCCACGGCCGGCCAGCATTCCTCAAACAGAGCCTCTCCGCGCACCGAGTTCTATTTCACGTACGTTAAACGTTGACCTTAATTGGGCACATACAACTAGCTACAGTAGAAACCTCCCTCGCTAGCTGCCACAAGCCAGCTGGCCCTACGAATATGCTCTCTCTCTCTCTCTCTCTCTTCATATTCTACGCATATGATCTCTTGAAAAAAATTTCATTGGAAAAGCTTCGTGTATATTTTTATATATATTATGTGATAAATATATGTATATATATATATATATATATTATGTGATGTATTATACTTGCAGAATGATCTACAAATATTCGTTAAAATGCATCAGTACACTGCATTTTTGTATCAATTTCCGATTAAGGATTAATTGATTATTCTATATATGTCAAAAGATATTGGATGAATGAAGCATGGAATGGAAATTAATTAGTTAAGATGCGGCTGGTTGCACGCATGCAGGTCGGCTCGGTCGCTGGCAAGCAGCGGCGGAACGCCATCGCACCAACAACTGTATTCAACATATCTTGGGAGAGTTGGCAGCGGGCCATCGGCTGCAGCTCAGCTGCACGACTCCACTTCCGACGATGAGGATTCAGCCCAGTCCCATAGCTATGCCCATCATCGCCCATCAACCAAGCCTAAACCCATTTTCTCTCACTCTGTGAGTTCTCCAGCTATTAGCTTTTTTTATTATTTTTTTCTGAACAACCATGCTCATTAATTTGATCGGTTCTGTTTTTTGATGTTGCGTTTGAATTTGAATTACTTGTATCGATCAAATTAAAATTTAATTAGTCATAAATAATGAAGAAGTAAGATGACGATGATAAGATAATTAATCATTTATAGTCTTCCCGATGATTTAAATTAAATTCAAAAAGCTACATATAAATTGTGATTCTGAAGGGAGTGTCTAAATTTAGTTAAATAGGTTGCAGAATTATATCAAACACCATTAGTGAATATATTTAGTACTTTCTCAGTAACAGCTTAAATGAAATATTTGGATATATCATATATATATATTCAAAATTGTAAAATGTGTTCTTAATTATAAACTAGTTGTTGATGGAAAGAAGTGCGAGCCCTGAGAATCGGCGGCACACAGCGTGTTTAGCCCAAGGATTTGATTATTAAGGGGTATAATAGTCATCCAGAATAACACAGAAATTTAAAGTATTTCAGCGAGGAATTCCCCTATGTCCACCAGCGTGTCAGTGAGTGGTTCCACTAAGAAGAGGTTTAGTCAGAAGATCAATATAAGGCGGATTACAAACATCGTCCCCGACATTTCTCGGGGGAATCTCTTCTAGCTATCTACTGTTACATGTATCTCCTCCTGTATCCTACTCTCCGTTTGTCTCGTCCGGAGGTATTTATAAGTGGGCTGAGTGAGTTTAGCGGATTCGCCAAAAGAGTACGCTGAATATTTTGTCTATTGAACCCATACTAGCAGTCCCATCACTGTCGGCCTTCAGAAAGACCGCCGGTAGTGGTCGGAGCATGCGACTTCTTGATCTTCGCAAAATATGAGAATTGGAAGCTATGCTGACATTTGTCTATTGAGCCCATACTAGCGGTCCCACCACTGTCGACCTCCAGAGAAACCGCTAGTAGTGGCTGAAGCACGCAGTTTCTTGGTTTGCATGACTGGTGGAAGTCCGTGTTAGTAGAAGTTGTACTAACATGACAACAACGACAGCCAGAACCAGGGAAATATTGTATCCAAAGTTATGATGCTGTAGTTTAAGAATCGTAACCGATGTTGCGGGGATTCTGTAGCTTAATTATCGTGATCGATGGTATGGAGGATGCTGTTGACTTAATCATCATGCTCGATGTTGTGGGGATGTTGTAGTTTAATCATCGTGATTGATGGTATGAAGGATGTTGTTGGCTAAATCATCGTAGCCGTTGTTGCGGAAGGCCGCACCAGCGGGATCGAGGTCCGAGGTCTGCAAAAGAGACTTGGTTAATTATCATTGATGATGACAGAGTAAGGTTTGAGGGTATTCCTCTGAGTGTCACGTGTATGGCTAAGATGCGACGACGAATCCAGGTGTAAACACCGGTATGGTTGCAATCTCATCTCATTGCATCTACTTAAATATATTATGCATAATTAAGAAGTTTTTTTAAGAAATTGAAGGTTAATATATATAATATACAATTATTTGTAACTATTATTATTTTTATTTAATAGTTAATTAATTACCTTAATTCTTTGATATTATTTTTAATTTTGAAAATTTACATGAGATGGAAATTTCCCACTTAATTCTTTTGCTACTTAATTAAGCTTATCAAATTCATTGCGTCATTTAATTTTGCTTTTCTTTTTTCGGACTTGTCCATTATTGCGATATTTGGAGCTATCGTTGCTTTGTCGTTTAAGTCAAGGTTTTGAAAACCGAGTCCGGCTTCAGAATCGGTAGACTAAAAGGTTCAAGGTTCAATAGTCGAACCGTGGTCGAACCGGGATGAAGTAAAAATTAAAAAAACTAACAATATATAATATAAATATAGTTAAGATATATATAATTCACACATCAATACAATAATTAGACATAAAATGAATATTTAATAATTAAATTTAATAAATAATATCTTATGTCAATAACCGAAAAAATAATTCCAAGCAAATCGAAATAACAATAACCCAACAAAATATTCGCAAATCACAAATTGAGTATAATATTTAGTACATCATTAAAAGATCTGAACAAATGTATGATTTATCAATATTAAAATACTAAATTATTTTATCATTTCATATCACTAAAATACTAAAATAATAAATCATTTCGAAAGGATGGGGGCTGGAGAGGAGAGTGCGAGGCAAGAGAAATCGCGAGTTCGTGACTGTTGCGCAAGTAGAGGCCGCAGACCGGAAGCTGAGTTAGGGACCCAGAGTTTAGGAAAGTTTTTTTTAAATTTTAAACTCAATTGGTCCAACCGTACTGGTTCACCGGTTGACTGGTTGAACCGCGGTTTAGATCGGTTCTGGCCAGTTTTAAGCAGATCCGATTATAAAATTAAATCGGACCGGTTGGCTGACCGGTTCACGGTTCGATCGGTTGAACCGGCCGGTTCAGTCCGATTTTTAAAACTTTGGTTTAAGTATCCTGAACATAAGGAATGGGTGGCAACCAAAAGAGAAAATAATAAAAACAATATCTCATACGTGGTAATAATCTATTGTAGCTATATAAGGATGGAGGTTTCTACAGTCAGTTAATGTGTAGGGTTTGTTTGTTTGAAAGGTTAAATTTAATATGGTTAAAATTAAACTTGAATAGAGATATTTTTTATTGAAAATTGTGAATGATGTGAAGTAAAGTTAGTTATTATATTGGGGTGGGTGAGGGATATGATATAAAATTAGTTATTATATTGGAATATGTGAGGAATGTGATATAAGTTAGTTATTATTTTAGTAATGTGTGTAGGATGTGAAATAAAATTAATTTTTAATATTAAATTTTATGTGTGATGTGATATGTCAGGTTAAAATTAAACCAGGTTAATTTTAAACCGGCAAGCAAACAGGGCCGAGTTAATTTCTCATCTCCTTTGATTTTCCTAGACTCGGAGGACGTTTCACAAAGATGATGAGAACTCGAAAGATTTAGGGGGCAATTGATTCAATGTTACCTTGATATTATATCATATTATTTTGAGTAAATAATTATTTAATTTAATAATATTTTAAATAATTTTCTAAAAAATTATATAATCACCACTCAAAAGATGACAGTTAGATAACATGACATAGCATCAAGATTACATGAAACCCTAAACTCACTTAATCCATTTACAATTTTTAACATCAAGAAAAAGAAGAAATTAGAAGAAAAGGGACAAATCAATTTTCTTTTATTTATATCTTCTTTTGTTAAAATCTAATGTTAGGGACCTACATTTTGTTGAGTGTGACTTGAATTTTTTAACGATAATGTTGTTGCAAAAAAGCATCCAAATGGGATAAAATAGTGCGTAATCGAGATTACAAAAGAAATAAAGCAAAGGCACTAGTTTTTACATGTAAACCTAGTGTAGACATCATAACACTAGAAAACTAAAACAAAGTTGGCCGGACCAAGTCTGAGTTGACTAGGCGCATTTACTCGCTTTGGGGTGATTTGACATATGTCCATTAAACTGATCATAACTTTTGCTACGGGTATTCATTTTCAGCATTCAATCCCAATCTAAAAGCTCTTTTGGAGAGAGATCCACCATTCAATTGATGTTTTTTTTTACACCAAATTCAATTATTTAGTCCAACAAAATTGAAACTTTTTGTATTTTTTTATTTTTAGTAATTATTGATGATCAATTTAAGTAGTCCAAAGAAACTTGAATTAAGCTAGTTTTTATGTAATGTGTCATGATTTAAATATAAAAGTATTATCTACTTTGGCTTTAGGGATTGAACCGCGTGACTTAAGTACTTCCAACTAGATTATCCATCCTAGTACTACTATAGTACATGGTTAATTATAAAGTTTCTCATCATTAGCCTCATAGTTTGTTTCCAAAAAACACTTCTACCATTTGAGAATATGTTATTTACTTATATAACTCAAGATCTCCCCTTTTTGATATTGAACGATGCCACCATCACGTGCATGCATAAATAATGATAGATTTATGTATATAAATATATACAATAATATACACTATGATTATCGATAATCACAATTTTTTTATTGAGTAATCATAAATCTCAATTTTAGATTTACTTATTCTTCACGCAGAGCCACATCAGTTAGAATCATTATTTATTCGATTCAGCTTTCTTGTAATTTTCATTACGAATGGCAATGCAGTTTCAGATAGCCAAAATTTGGTGTCTATTGCCTCTTTAAAAAAGGACTGATAGTGTGATAGTAGTACGTGGCACATACCAGTGCCTGTATTAGTAAACCACAAGAACATTTAAAAATGTCATTAAAATATTTTAATATATTTGTGGCCATTGTACCAAAATTGTAGAAAAAAAGAAAAAAATTAAGATCTTTCTAAAGGAATGAGGAATTCAAACTAGTATAAATATATATGTACCTATTGTTATATAGTAGTGTCTACTTGCAAAGATCATGATCCATAAGCCAATTGGAAATGTCGTCTTTGACAGCTTTGAGATCATTAAATTGTTATTTAAATCTAGGTTAAGAGCCTGTATTTTTCGGCGATATACATCTTCTCACAGATAGCATCGACAATATTTTACACCTAATATTCGAATAAATTTCTTAAAATTCTCTCGCACATGTCGTAAACAATACCGATGTTGATCCCAAGGAAAGATCGATGATATTTTTCTTAGTAGTCCTATATGCTTATCACTAATGATGCATAAATATTCCCTAATACGTATCAATTCTATAAGATCTTACATATTCATTAGGAATCAAACCCACTATTTCAGATTTCACAGTTGCAAATGCGAGCGAAAATATTCCATTGTTAGCATCAATGCTAACTACAATAGGAAGAGTTCTATGATATTTACCTATTAAAAATATTCCATAAATCTTATAACTTGCTGACAGTATGTCTATCCTTCAATACATGGTCTAAAACTCTAGAAAAGTCTTCGAAATACACTTGCGTCAGACCTCTGAATAGAATGCACAGACCTTGTGAGAGAAATTATTGTACAAGCGAGAACAATTTGTTAATTTAATTTACATTGTAAATTATAGAGTAAATATTATCTGGCATCACTGCTCTCAATGTTTCGCAATATCTGTATAAGTATTTGTTAAACTCCTCTCAACCACCAAATATGAATGTTATTGCATTCCGAAATCATTCCCAAGCTTTCATGTAGCCAATATCTAGTCTATATTTTGCTTTGATGCGATCAATAATATTCTTAAGACGTATGTCTATCTCAGTCCTAAGGTCAGGTGTGATAAATCATGTAATGAATCGTGATGTACATTGCACATATTCATTTGCAAACTTGGATTCAAGCAAATATGATCTTTATCAAAAGTTGTCGAAGGGCCTAATGCTTATTATCTCATGACTTCTGATGGTATTCAACTCCCTAGGACATGGAGCGGGGACGAATTGAAGAAATTTTACGCTTAAGTTCTAATTTCTCTACAACATCATTCATGAATTTTGATTCCTCTATACCTAGAATTCATTTGTGTAGATTTGTCAAGGATTCTTTTACAATAATACACATTCAGAAATTCTTATTTGCTCATGATTTTCTGGAAAATTATATTGTTGGTGTTTTGAATTTAGATACTTCAGTTATCCCTGAATTCATGACACAAATGGAACATGATCATTGCTGCAACAATTAACAGAGGTTCTTCTCTGATACAAGATCCTTTGTTCGAGCATCCAGTATTCTGGAATCTTTTTGCGGTTCATCTTCAAATATATTTCATTATCACAATTGAAGGGATCTCTAATCCCGATATTGATAGTAATTTATTCTGGGTATTTATATCATTTAAATCATGATCATGATGCCTATCATTCATTATTCAGGCGCACCAAGTATGATTGCACAACCCCAATTCTCTAACCATCGCGTTCTAGGTTTAGTCACCTTGCGGACGATAGTTCATTATTGTCACAATCTATATACAGAGGTTTCTGAGCATAGTTACTCCTGGAGGCAGGAGGGGTTCCTCCAAATACTTGGAACCTCTCCATAAGCCCACAAGGTTAGCGAATGGCTAAGAGAGCCAGCTCGTAACCTTAAGGCAGTCCCTGTGATTTTCTCATGATATAGGTCCCCTTTAAGCAGAGTTCGTTTGCCTCCCACTAGGATCTACTACTCTAACAGAGATTAGCCTATGCCTCAAGTACAAATATCACCTACGATATTTCAGACTATCTAGTCCTTTTAGCATTGGGCTAGATAATCCCTTCAAGGCAGGATCTCTTTTATTATCATTACTTCTTTTCTGTGATAATATGCGTAAAGGAGTATGATTTTAAATTAAATTTAGAGAAATGTTCTATCCACTCAATTCATTCATTCTGAATTTGTTATGGAGATTATTCTCGCAGATTAGTTTTCTGAATCAGATAACGTATTACATCAAAATTTCAAATACATCTCATATATTCCAAAGTTATTCAAGGTACCTGTTCATCTCATATACATCATAATAAGCAGGTATGTGAAAAGAATTTCTCATTTATTCATTCTCAAATTACAAAGTTCAGTTTACATTACTGCAATTATTGGCATCCTATATTTAGGAGGGTGGAATTCTGCTGACATTATCAAAAAGGTCAAACACCTGTTGGATAATTTCATCAGTGAGGTCCAACTCCTCCTTCTTATTGAAAGGATCAGCGGCTAGGCATGGAAAGGGATCCACTTCTGAGAGGTTGTCCTTAGTGATTTTACCCTCTTTGATCAGAGTGGAGGCCAAACCTTCCCAAGCCCTTCTGATTCCCTCTAACCTTTTTTTCCTACATTCTAAACTTATTCTGTAGGCTTCCACTGCTGCTGCTGATTTTATCGCAATGGTGGCCTCCTGGTCTTCGTGGACCGTATTCGGCTTCTCCTTGAGGGCCGCATTATCTACTTTCAGCACCCCCATCGCTGATTTATATATTGAAAACTCCTCTTCAAGCTTTGTCTCCTCTTACAGGGCCTTATGCTAAGAAGACTTCGCTTCAAGCTGGGCTTTCAAGGCTTGTATCTCTTCATCTTTTTGCTGGAGGAGGTGGCTCTGTGCAACAACTTGCTCCTCCGACCTCATAGCCCTGTTCAGAAGTAGAGGCAAGCAGGCAAGTACTTGGAAAACAAAAAAACTAATTAGAGCATCTTCATCAACAAAATTATCAAAAAATCATGGGAATTAAGAGAAACCCTTGCAGAAGTGGTCTTGTTGGCAATGTTTGCGAAGGCATCTGGCATCGGAGTATCCTCAAATTTTTGCTCTAATTCCGTAGTCACCAAACTGCCTCCTATTGCCAGCCCCATATCTGTTGGCACTGTGAAGCCCTGTTCTGATGTTTGCTGAAAGAACACTTTTAGTTGTTTCTTGTTCTCTTGTACCTCCACAACAATTTTCACCCTCACTCCCATAGGCTCCTTGGAAGTTGAGGCTGAAGTGGGGCTTCATGCTTCGCTTTCATTCATAAGCCCCCCCACTAGGCAGCTTTACTTCCTCAGTATTCTTGCCCTTCTTTGGGGGGAGGCTCTAAGGTTCTCTTTTCTGGGAGATCCCTTTTCTTCTTGGGGATCTCCTTCATCATTGTATCTAGAGTGGGACCCGCGGCGGCCCTCTCTTCTCCTTTTTCTCTCCCAAGAACAATCTCTTTTTTGTTCTTTGAGATTGTTTTGAGTTTGGTCGCTACCGCAGGCCCCTTTCCCTTGCCCGCTTCCTCAAATCTTTGGGTCAAGGATATATCCTCATCAGTGGTATCCTCTGAGGAGGATACCATGTTTACCGAAGCTCCACCACCAACCGGCCCTGGAACCTCTACTTCCACTTGCTCTTTCACTACTTCAGTAATCTCCTTACTGAGCTGGACGGCTGGAGGCTATCCTCTCTTGGCTCTCTTCATCAAAACAATGCTCAGAGGAGGGGTTATTTCTTTGTATACGGTATATCCAAATACCTTTGCATACAGAGATATATCATTCTTCACATGTTTTAGGAAATCCTTTCGGGGTCAACTCTGCTTCTTAAGCCTCTCCAGGTTTCCCAAGATCCCCTCCCCCGCCATCCATCTAGCATCTCCTATAAACTCAGGTGGGCACACACCAAGCCTCAGGGGGATGTTCAGTTCACCCCCTGCGAAGAAGTAGTAGTGCCTCCAGTTATAGTGAGAACTACTTGCCCCAGAGAACATCGCTTTCTTTGACTTCGACCGAAGGGCTAGGCATCCTCTGTATCCAAGAACCGCCATCCAGCTGAACAGACCCCTGAACAACGTCAAGCTTCATTATGGAAGCTATTCATTTATTAAGAAAAATCTATATTAAAAAGAGAAAGAAAAGCCTATATTTAGTTTTATTTATTTGAAAAGAGCGTATGATAAAGTTTCAAAAGAAATATTTTGGAGAGTTTTAGAAAAAAATGAATTTATACTGCTTATATTTAAGTTATTAAAGATATACATTTATTGATTTGAAAAAAATTATGATAAAGCTTCAAAAGAAAGACTTTAAAAAGTTTTAAAAAAGAAAGAGATTTGCATTGCTTATATTTAAGTTATTAAAGATTTGTATAAAGGAGTTGTTACCTGTGTTTACACATAAGAATGTTTGACTAAGAATTTTTTTATTACAGTTGGATTGCACCAAAGCTCAGCCTTAAGTTCGTATCTTTTTGCTTTGATTATGAAAGTCCTGACTAGACATATCCAAGATGAGGTGTCTTGGCGTATGTTCTTTAAAGATGATATTATCCTTATTGATAAAACTAAAAAGAGAGTAAAAGCAAAACTCAAATTTTAGAGGAATACTTTAAAATCTAAAAATTTGTATCTCAATAGATCAAAAATTGAACATATATAGTACACATTTAGTCAAAAAAGTATTTATATTAGTGATGTGATAATTGATGATCAAATTATCAAGAAGAGTGAACGTTTTAGATATCTTTGATCAATTATATAAAATGATGGTGAAATAGATAATAATGTTATTAGCAAGATCCAAACAGGATGGATTAAATTAAAAATTATTTTTAGTGTGTTGTTTGAAAGAAAATTTCATCTAGACTTAAGGGTAAATTTTATAAAACTGTAGTAAAACCAGTAATGATATATGGTGCTAAATGCTGGCCTGTAATATAAATAAAATAAGTATTGCAGAAATGAGAATGCTAAGGTGGATGTGTGGATATACACGAAAGGGTATAATGAGAAATGAGTATATTTAAAAGAAGTTGGTGTTACACCAATTGAGGATAAACTTAGAGAAAGTCGACTTAGATGATTTAACATATAAATCGTAGGCCAATCGAAGATCCAATTAGAAAAATTGAGTTATTAGATTTTGTCCACATATAAAAAGAAAGAGGGAGAGCAAAGAAGACATGACAAAAAATTATAAGAAGTACTCTTACTCATTTAGACCTAGATAATAATTTGTTAATTGACAGAGCTCAATGAAAACAAAGAATTCTTGTAGCAAACTCTACCTAGTGGGATTAAAGCTTGGTTATTATTATTATTGTTGTAGATAGCTAAGATCAACACTACCAAACTAAGGCATCCCAAGACCTGGTGTAAAGTAAGAGAAAAGGTTATAAACTTGATCTTACAATAAGGGCCTGTTTGATTTACCGCTTCAACTGGTTTCAAGCGGAACGAAGCCGATTTAATAAAATTAATTAGCCAAATAATTCTGATTTATCCCATAAATCTAAATCCGTTTTAGAAGCATGAAACGACTTCAAGGCCACAAAACCAAAACCACCGAAACAGTGGTTTCAGACTCGTGATCGCTTCTTATTTTTTTCCAGATTTTCAGAAAAATATATCTGGGGATAAATTTGGTATTTCTCTTAAGGCTAAAATTAAATGATAATTAAATCTGATAAATTCAAAATTTAAAGAATAATAACAAATCATCTTTTGAGTCATAACTATATCCCTTAAATATCTCAAATATTAATATATATTTTCGTGAAAATTTTAAATTAATAAATATTCAAATAAATTATAAAATTTTGAATAAACATTTTTATTTACTTTTATTATAAATTTTATGTATTTTTATTATTTTTGAGTTTTTATTGTTGATGGAGTAGTTTCTAAATTAATACTCATCCAAACAAAAATAAATTAAATTAGATTCAAAACTAGTTTCAAGCTACGTTTCATTCAAACAGAATTTAAGTTTGAAACTCTTTCACTTATCTGAAGCTATTTCAAACTTTAAATCCGATTCCATTTATTTTAAATCTGAATTTATTGTTATGGAAGTTCTGACTTGACACATTTAAGAGGTGACACCGTAGTGACTGCTTTTCACAAATGATATTTTTCTTATTAATAAGACTAGAGATGGTATTAAGGCGAAACTCAAGCTATAAAGGAATGCTTTGGAGTCAAAAAGTTGACTTAACAGATCTAAAACTTAATACATGAAGTGTAAGTTTAGCCAGAATAAAAGTATTTGTACTAAGGAGGTGCAATTGATGATAAAATTATTAAGAAGAGTAAGCTGTTTAGATAGCTCAGATCAATCATATTGGATGGATTAAATAGAGGAATGTATCTGATATTTTGTGTGATTAAAAAATCTCACACATAATGTAAAGATAAATTTTATAAGATAATAGTAAAATTATTAGTGTTATGTGGTGATGAGTGCTGACCTACAAAGTAAAAATATATGAATAAAATAAATATAGTAGAAAAGATGATGCTAAGGTAGATCAGTGAGTATACACGAAAGTATAAGATGAGAAATGAGTACATTCGTAAAAAAGTTTGAGTTACTTCAATTAAGAATAAACTCGAAGAGAGGCGATTTAAATAGTTTAGACATATATAGTATAGACTTGAAGCTTTGATAAGAAGATTTAGGTTATTGAATCTTACCTATGTAAAAAGCGGAAGAGAAAAATAAAAAAAAGGCACGATAAAAAATTATAAAGAATGATATTGCATCTTAGAGTTAAGTGAGGAGCTCTTATTTGATAGAGTGCAATGAAAGTAAAAAATTCATATAGCAGACCCCACCTAGTGAGATGACTGTTGCTTTTAGTTAATATTCTACTAGTAGTATTTTGTGAGCATATTAATTTATGTCTTAAAATGGGCTGTTTAAAGAGCCAAGTGTCACTCCCCATCTACTCATGCAAAATTTTCAATGATATCCTAAATTTAAGTTTCCAATTTCATGCATATCATGAGTCGTCCCATTGAATTATTCCAAGTTACTTGTATCATTTGTATTTGTTGGCTTCTTGACTTCATTTAACTTCACTTTTGACCTCAACAATAGTTTGTCCTGCATTTTGAGTTTTTTATCATCAAATATCACAACTTTATTGTCAGCTTTTGGAGCCCATGATCTCCCTCTTTTTGATGATGACAAATTGAAAAATGGTGTGAGAGCAGAGATTTATACATCTCTCCCTTAATAAATATAATTCACACAATAAGCATAAAGCATGGACTAAGATCATTAAATAGTCTCATCAACAAACATGAAACCTATCATTACATTACTAAGACATGGATCTGAATAAGCTTCATACAAGATAAAGTAGAATCCAAAGATCATTCATAGTCTGACATTCATTACATTACTAACGCATCGATCAGAATAAGATTCATATAAGATAAAAGTAGATTCCAAAGAGCATTTGTAGTTGACATTTTAAAGCACTTCGCCATAATTGCGTTCATAGATATTACAATAGAGATTGCTCATTCTTAAACAAATAAATTAGACTAAAAAAGCTAGAAAAGTTGCTAGTAAAGCTCTCAATCACTTCATTCTCCCCCTTTTGGCATCATCACAAGAGGCACTGAATTATTCTTGGGAGCCTTTTGCACCATAGTCTGACCTCTCGCTTCAGGCAAAGAATTGGTTCCAAGTGGTGCCATTACTTTTGTTGTCACTCCTCAATGCATGCCAGACCATGTTTGCGCTTGACCGTCTGATGGTGAACTATGGCAAAGTTATTGAGCATCAAGTTGAGAGGAGAAATTCGTCGTGTAGCCAGCGTAGATGGTGAGCTTGTCAAAGAGACAAGTTTCAAACTCAACAAACCGCATATTAAAGTAGTCTTCATATATGGATGATTGAGATGTGTGAGAAGACAGTGGAGATGCTCATTAAGGGATATGAGAAGTAGAAGCTTCTTGGTGTAATGGCTGAGAGGGTGCTTCAGAATCCTTTGCAATATTGCTTGTTCATTCATTGGTTCCTCGAGAAAGTCTAATTGTTTTTGATGTCCTTAGGAAGAAATGAGATGTAGATTGGTTTAATTGTTCTGAATAGTCAATATCATATTTCTTCTTGACAACATAGGTGATTAGATGATTGTATGGAAGATTATATTTTTTTCGGGAATGAGGGAACAAAGAGCTTGATCACAGATTCAAAGTGCATGATGTAGCTTGAAGCCTTGAACCACATTGAAAGATTTCCCAGTTACAATATAGTCATTAGTAGGAGAGAGTGATGGTGTAAGCTTATCTTTTTCTCCAACTTTGGGAAATAATATGGATCGAAAGACATATTGAGCCAGATAGACGGCTTTCTTGAGGGATTTGGTGTTGGGAATATGATATCTACTGTCAATATGGCAAATGGCTTAGTTGATCAAAGACTAGTCAAACTCTTTGTTTGTAAGGATAGAAAATAAATCATCACGTTCCTTAGGAATGAATAAATATTGTGCAAGCTCATCAACTGGGAGTTCAATGTTTTTTGAAGAAGATAGGATGGAATTTGAGTAAAAACAATAAACCATTTTACTATGGAATTCAATATTCAGGGAAACAAAGTGCTTAAATGGAGAAGTTTGAAAATTTTAAATGAGGTCAGAAATAGGAGATTCTATTAGATATTTACCCTTATGACAAACGAGATGATAGAACTCTTTGCAGATCTAACTATTTTTGTAACTTACGAATATTTTCTTATTAAAAGGGGGTCTCGTTGATTTTGAGGTCTCGCCTTTTTGATAGGATGGTCTCATACGCTTGAGAAGTTGGAACTCATTTTTGAGCGAGAGATGTAAGCGTAGGGAAATAAATAGAAAAGCATGATGACAAAAAGCAGCTTTAGATTGAGGAATGCTAGGGTTAGGAGTGATTTTTCTTACCTCTATATCGAAACCATGAAAAGATTTTAGAGAGATCTGACTCTAGAGAACTTGCACTATGCCATTCATGTTAGGGTTTTGTGAATTGAAAAGACTGAACCGGTTTTACCTCTTTATGTGAAGGTCGGTTCATGGTGATCAGATGGTCCAATGGTGACTCGGACAGTCCAGTCTTAAATCTCTATGGTTTGTTGTGATACTAGATGATTAGATGTGATCTTCCAGTTAAGTTATTTTAATCAGATGATCTGATCGTGTAACAGATCTTCCATTCTATTTCTTTTGTTGTCTGATGAATGATTGGATGGTCCGTTCTTGTACAGCAAGTGCTCAACGGTCTGTCACTCATAATGGACAGTTTTTATATTGAATTTATTGTTCAAAGCAAGGGCTTTTATAGATTTTATTAATTATAGTGATTGAGAGCAAACAACATTTTTTAAATATTAGGATCAATCATTCCAAGCTCTCCCCTAAGTGAAGTGAACTTATGTTTGGTAGAAGTTGGTGAAGATATTAGCAATTTATTTTTTTGTTGCAATAAACTCTAAGCTTATATGTCCTTTTCTTACATGGTCTCTAATGAAGTGTTGTCTAATATTTATATATTTAATTCGAGAGTATTGTACATGGTTTTTGCTTAAGCTTAGTATTGTCATGCTTAATGGGTATTTTAGCCTGTTTTGTATTACAGTCTATCAATTCCTAGAAGAGCCAAAGAACACAACTACCTAGTGCAATATATTCAGCCTTTAGAGCTACAGAATTTTGTTTGTTACTTGAGCATGAGATCAAGCATTCTCCTAGGAAGTAATAGATATCAAGTCCGCTCTTTCTATCCACTTTGCATCCAGTAAAATCAGTATTAAATATCCCAACAATGAGCATGCTATTGGATTTTTAGTGTACCAAGGACCTAGTGCTGGAGTCCCTTTAAGTTGTTTAAATATACTTGTGACTCTAGGTTATACCTGAAATTAGGCTTATTAGCTGTTAAATATAATAGTGCACCTATCATACCTCTACAAAGTTTCTGATCCACTATATTACCATTTTAGTCTTTGTCGAGCTTCATAGATGTGCTCATTGGAGTCCGTTTTGGTTAAGCTCCTTCTAGCCAAATCGCTTTAATAGCTTCCTTGTATTTGTAGTTTGTGACATCAAGGTTCCATTCTTTTCTTGTTTGACGTGGAGTCTAAGGAAGTAATTTAACTCTCCCATCAGACTCATCTTGAATTCCTTGCAAATCATCTTTGAGAATTTCTTGCAAAGAAAATCATTGATAACACCATAAATAATATCGTCTACATATATTTGTGCAATTTGTAAATCATTTCTAGATTTTCTTATAAAAAGTCGCCTTTTTTCTTTCTTGAGTAATTGTTTTTAAGTAAGAACAAACTCAATCTCTTGTACCATGTTCTTGAGGCTTGCTTCGACCCATAGAGTGTCTTTTTTAATTTGAATATTCTATCTAGAAATTCATGGCTCTTAAAACTATAGGGCTACTCTACATAGACATCTTCACTAATGAGACCATTAAGAAGTGCGCTTTTGATATCCATTTGATATAGTTTAAAACCTCTATGACATGTATTGGCCAGTGGAAGTCAAATGACTTCAGTATAGTAACTGGGTCAATGGTTCCTTCAAAGTCTGATACCCTTTAGCCACTAATTTTGTCTTATTTCTAAAGATCGTTACTTGATCATTTAGTTTGTTTTTAAATGCCCACTTAAAATCGATGACCGAATAATTCTCAGGACGAGGTACTAATTCCCAAACTTCATTCCTCACAGAATAGTTGAGTTTTGGATATGGCAACCCAATACTCATCATGAAGTGCTTCCTATGCATCCATACGTTCTATTTCTAAAATAAAAGTAGGAAAATGTGATTCATGTCTAGTACATGAGCAAGCTCGTATACTTCCTTCCGGATTACTTATGATATGTTCCTTTGTATGATCTTTTATGAACTTCCACTCTTTTGGAAGCTCTTGAGTGCGAGAGTGTAAAGGTTTATCTTGTTTTTGTTCTTCTACATGGATGCTTAGTTTTCCAATACTGTCAAGATCATTATATGAAGTATCTATCATCGGAGAATTAGTGTTAGTGTCATCAAAGTTCACGTGTATGGATTCCTCCACGACAAGTGCCCTTTTGTTGAAAATTCTATATGATTTACTATTTAGATGAATTCCACAGAAAATACCTTCATCACTTTATTTAAATTATTTTTGTTATCTTGAATATATCACTTGCAATGGAAGAGGTGAAACTAGGAAATATTGGATTTCCTATCTTCAAAGTTCATTTGGGTTTTCCTAAAAATTGACATTTTATTTATTCTATATTTATCACATAGTAGGCAGTATTAACTGCTTCTGCCCGAAAATATGTGTATACTATGCACACTGAACATAGTCCTATCCATGTCAATTAGAATCCGGTTCTTTCTCTCTGCTTTGGTGAAGAAAAGGTATGTTTGATTCCATGATTATTTAAATAATTCCCAAAATTTGTGTTCTCAAACTATTAACCATGATCACTTAATATAGTGGTGATTGTATAACTTTTGCTAACTTGTAGTTGCTTCTCAAGTTTCTTGAAAGCAACAAATGTGTCACTCTTATTTGTCTTACTAGTATCCATGTAAACCTAGTATAGTCTCCTACTACAACATTCCCATATTTTTTTCCCCCTAGACTCATAGGCTTGATTTGCCCAAATAGATCTAAGTGAAGTACTTCTAGTAGCCTAAAGGTGCTTACTATGTTTTTGGGTTTAAAAGAAATCTTGGTTTGCTTTCCTTTATGACAAGCATCTCATAAGTGGTCTTTGTCGTACTCATATTTAGGAAGTCCTCTTACTAGATCTAGGCTGTGTTTTTCTAAGTGTGTTCATGCCTACATGACAGTCTTTGGTGTCATAACCAATATTCTTGAGTAAAGGCCTTTAAACGCTTTACAGTATTTTCATGTAAGCTAAACAAATCTAAAACAAACAAACAAGACTAAAGGCCTTTATTTCTTTTGCACTTTATCAAATAAGAGCTTCTCATTTAACCCTTAGTATATTAAGTCATTTGTTATAATTTTTTGTTATGTATTTTTTGATTTTCCTTATCTTATTTTTACATGAGCAAGATTCGGTTACCTAACTCTTCATACTGGACCTTTAATCGACATATAATTTATATGTTCAAACCATTTAAGCTGACTCTCTCTGAGCTTATTCTCAATTAAGGCTACTCTAATTTTCTATGGATGTACTTATTACTCATTTTATTCTTTCGTGTATACTTACTTTTCGCCTTAGTATTCTCATCTTTGCGACACTTATTTTATTTTTATGTTTATACTCTATAAGCTAGCATTTAATTCTATATAACATCACTGGTCTTACTACTATCTTATAAAAATTATCATTAAATTTGAGTGAATTTTCTACTCCACAACACAACAAATGCATTCTTTTACTTAATCTATCCTATTTAAATTCCGCTAATAACATCATTTAAAATAGGTATCTAAATTGCTTACACTTTTTTATAATTTAATAACAAATTATCATCTTTTCAATAATAGTTCTTCTATCTTGATGAAGTTTGTACTCCATATATTTAGTTTTAGGTCTATTAAGACATTCCTTCATAACTTGAATTTTCTTTTAGTTCTATCTGTAGTTTTATAAATAACAAGAATATCATTTACAAAAAGCATACACTAAACCACTTCTTAAACGTGTCCAGTTAAAATCTCCATGATCAATATAAAGAGATATAAATTTAAAGTTGAATTTTGGTCTAATCCTTAGTCAAATTTCCTTGTGTCTGAACATTTTTTGATAACTTGAATATAAGCAATGCAAAATTATTTTATTTTTTAAGACTCTGTAAAGTACTTTCTCTTGGTCTTTATTATATAACTTTTCTAAGTTAATAAAAACTAAATGTAGATCTTCTTTTATTTATCTAAACATCTCATCAATTATCTTAACAAATGAATAGCTTTTGTAGATCTACTGGCATAAAACCAAATTGGTTTTATGATACCCTAGTATTATGATGCAATCTAAATGTTTTGAACATTCAATATTCTTTTGTATATGAACTTTTGATGTAGGTATGACCTAGGTAACTAGATCCTCCTACAACTCTAACTATACCTAATGTAATGTGTCGAACTCAAACTCTAAAGTTGCCTTGTGTTGTTGTTACCTTGCTTTTGAATTTGGCACTTGAATTCTGCTTGTTCTTTCAAGCTTAACTTGAAAATTAAACTCTATGTTTCCAACATCAACTAAAGCATTATATAGTCTAAAACATTGTATAGAGGTTAGAGGAATAGTACCTCTAATGTGATTAAAATTATCAAAATTAATATTATTTTAACACCATTGGCTATGCTAAATCACTACTTAGGCTTTTTAGCATCTTCGATTGTCGATTGAGTTTAGGCGCTTAAAGGGTGCATGAGAAAGTAACTATTTGGGTTCAAGCTTTATGAAGGAGAGAATTCTAAGTGAAGGTGAAGATCTATTGATGTTGCCTTGAATTCAATGTGAGCTTGACTTAGTTATTCACTTCAACATGTGTTGGAGGTTAAGGATCTAAGATCATCCATTAACATTAGCGGTTTGAGGTCTCGATGCCAGATGAAATCTAGCTCTCGATCATCGAGGATCATTGAGGGGTCAAAAGGCTTGAACCCTATTATCATTTGAATGTTGGATTTAATGTCTTAGGACAATTGGAGCTTAATATCTCATCCTGATGTCTTACAATATTGACTAAGATGTCAATCATAATTGTCATATTGATGGAGTCAATGCTCAAGCAGGCAATATCGAGGATGAATCTTAAGGATTTATGATAGCATCTCAAGAATGCTCCTCAAGTGCTGATGATACCATCTCAGGGTGAAAGATAAAGAGTCAACAATTGTTTGATAGCTACAGAAATTTATACAAGTAGTTTTTAGGGTTTCACATTTCTAAGGAATTGTGTAAAAAGCACTATATAAGGGGTAAATTAAGTCCTTTTAGTGTCTCATTGTAATTTCTCTTGCATTGCTTTTTCTCCTCCTCCCTATGGGCTTTCTCTAAAGGTTTTCAAGTAAAATATCTGGTGTGTTTTTTGCCTTGCTTCTGCGATCGATCCTGCAACTTTCTTTCCCTCTCTTTCTATTCTTTCCCTCTCTTTCTATTCTTGTATACTTCACTTTTGCTTGCCATCTATTTGTTGATTTTATTCTTTCACTGCCCGCAGCATTCTTAAACAGAATATTTCTTTTTTATATATATTTTCACAAAACTTAATAGGGTATCATTGTCGTAAAATCTAGTCAACATTAAATTAAGGGTTATGACTTGTGAGAATATCAACACAAGGAATTTTTACATTGGGAAACCCCAGTTCCAGGAGAAAAATCACATTGACTTAATCGAAAACCTTAAAACAAAGTCGAATAAGTTATTAGTACAAGTGACAAAGTAAGAGAGCAGGAGGACAAAAATTAGTTAAGTGTGTATGGTTTTTTATCTCAATGGGAGCTATTTGCCAGTATTCTACCCGTTTGCTCATAGATCCAGCCTTGCATTTTTTTAATAAGGAGAAAAGGAATGCTTTTCATGATGCTGAGCATTGGGTCTGATGTGCATGAAGTTGCTTGATCCCTTCATAAATGTGCCTTTTGTCTCCATGTTTACTTGGATAAGGCGGTAGCTGAAAAGTAGTTAATTACACAACTTTATGTAAAGGATATTGGTTTGCATGGTTGGCACTTGCAAAGATAATTTGACTTAAGGGTGAAGTACTGTAAATCCATTGATGTCTTGCCAACCTATGAAGTGGAACAGGGATGTCGAATAGCATTGTGCAATAAGGATATCAAAGAAGATCTTTTTGACTTGCGTTCTATTCATCTTTGACTTCTGCCTTGATTGAGCATTCCAGAACTCTGTCATGTGTGCAGCGGAGGTGAGGCTGCATTTTCTGGTTGACAAAGTTGGTCATAATATTTTTGCTTGTAAGAATTGCTGGCCATTTATGCTAATTAATAGTAAGACATTCAATATGTAATGTGGCTAGTATGTATTGTGTGTTGTATACAAATGCCCCTTTCTAAAAAATATGAAACTGTCATTCCGATTTAACACCACTTCAATTTTAAACACCTTAAACAATGAGTGAGATCAAAAAGAAACCAAAATCAACTGCAGTTGCCTTTGTGTGATTGGCACTAAACAAGGATCATATCGATCTCAGAAAGGGGTGGCATTCCGAGGTGGCACTCTGTCTGAATTATTACTTCAAATCTAGAATTGCATCAACAGAAAATGAAGAAAAAACAATTGGTTAAACCCAACCTCTTTTTTTGAATTTGATTCAGTGCCATCTTTGAGTGTGATCAACTGTTCTATTATAAAGTGTAAAATGTTGTGATGCTATCTTACAAATCATATTAGATGAGAAGTTCAACCAACATAGACTCACCACAGGTTGCTGATCACTGATCAGTTTGTTGATTCCATGAATGACATGATTATCGTAAGTGTTTAGAAGCATTACTCCTTACAATGACGTTTGTGCAGGCTGGCTATGCAACGTTGATCATTGGCTCAGTTGGTTTGCCTTCTCCAACTACTGCCTTGGTAGGAGCAAATGCAGCTCAGGACTACGGACGAAGATTATTGCAGGTATTGCTTGATGTTAGCTAGATGTAAGATTACAGATAATAGCAGGTATTCATGTATGTATATACCTGACAAGTGATATAACCATTATAGAGCATGAAGTACACTATTGTGAACAAATATAGACAAATAAGCATTATTCTACTTTCTTTTACAAACACAGGTTACAAGATTGAAGACGTTGGAGGCCAATCCTTACGGCATGGTTTTAGGATGGGTCATGGCTGCTATTTATATGGGAGGGCGTCTACCTCAAATTTACTTAAATGTAAATATCATGTTGTTGCTGAGAAAAGTGGCATCTTTTTTCTGTAAATACTATCACAGGCATTATATATCTTAAATTTCAAAATTGGATTCTTATCGTACATTCAACTGATCACCAAACATGCATATTTTTTGTGCAGATCAAACGAGGGAGTGTTGAGGTACACTTGATATGTTATTCAATTGGATCAAATGTGTTTCGCTTTTTAAATATACTGATTCAACAAAATTTTTTTACTTGAGTTTATACAACCATACATGATGCTATGAGTTGGCTTTATTTGTGCATTTTTCAGGGTTTAAATCCTTTCATGTTCATCTTTGCTATTACCGCGAATGCAACGTATGTTGGAAGGTATGTTCTCTTTGTTGGCTATAAACAATACAAAATTTCATGGCATACAAAATTTACTTACAAAAGACAAGAATTTGAAACAAAATATCCTCCTTGTACTTCATAAAAATTCAGTTTGTAAAGCTAAGGTATCATGTATTACTTACGGAGTTTAGATAAGGGTAGCAAGTCAAATATGTGGCACCTAATACCCCTTTATGGAATATTTACAGAACATCTTTTCATAATAATCTAGGAGAAACGCCACAATTCTTTTGATGCACACCCATTTAAAACACCCAACCAAAGATTTCAAAACTGAATTCCTAGGAGATAACAACTACATTAAAAAATTCATTCCTTAAATTCATACTAACGTTTTTTAATTTCAGCATTATCCTTTAATATCATGAAAGCTTTTTGCATATGTCCATGAAAAATTTTTGTAAATGTAGCTATCTCTGTAACTTGATCTTTTGATGAGCAATATTGAATAATCTCCTCGATCTCCTTCATGTGATCACAAAGAAAAATGAAATCTTCTTTCAATGTACTTCTTTCGTGTTACACTAAATTTTTAGAAACTCGGCTGCAGATGTGTTAACGATGGATATGATGTTAAAATGCAGCCTGGAGTTTAACCCTGAACCAACTTCCAGACCAAAGCTCTCAACAGAACAGCGGTACAATTCCTGTAATAGTACTATAAAAAATGCCTGAAGACTTGGAATGAAAATATCTTGTTCTTTTTGTTTGCCTTCAACAAGTACACGAATCCACTAGTAAGTCCCAATTCAAATCCTGTCAAAATGAATTAGGGGACTGAGGTTGATCACAAAGAAGTCAATTGTGCTCAGTGTCTTGTCGATAGGATTAACGTGGTGAACGAGCGTTAAAAACCTCGAGAAGTGGCAACACTGCTATAATAAGCACAAATTTGTTTGAGTGTATAAAAGAAGTGATGACTTTCCTTCATAGGAGTGATGACAAAATTGTTATGCATAGGAAATGAGTGTACGAAGAATACAACAAATGATCAATCAATTTGAGTATATAAAAGAAGTGATGACTTCCCTTCACTAACCTCACAAAATTGTTTTAACTTCTTGCTCCAATATTTTCGATTATAACAACTGAACTTAATGCAAGTTTTAGCATCAAGTGTTCGATACTCCACCATGACCTCAAAGCTATAGTCCTTGCAGTATTACCAAAAAAAAAATATATATATATATATATAGCCCTTGCACTACTCTTCTTTCATATGAAGATTTGGATTTGAGCATATATCTCTCAACAAACTAACAATGTCATCTATATTGTCTCCTTTTTATGCTTGGCTTCTTTCTTGGTCATTTTGAGTTTTTCTCTATTCTTCTCAAATTTTGATTTGAGAACTTGCTCCATACATATTCTTTTTCTTCTTTTGTAGTTGTTACTTATGAACTTGCAATTGAGTCATTAATACAACAATAAACTAAGCCTTTATCCCACTAGGTGGGGTCGGCTACATGAATCCTTTGTTTTCGCTGCACTCTATCAAATAACTTATCCTCTTTTAACTCAAATATGTAATAAGATCATTCCTTATAGTTTCTTGTCATATTTGTTTTCCTCTTTTACATGGACAAAATTCAATAATCCAATTTTCCTTACTGGAGCCTCTATTGGCTTACGATTTATATGTCCAAACCATCTAAGCTGACTTTCTCTGAGTTTATTCTCAATTGAGGTTACTCCAATCTTCTCATTGATATATTTATTTCTCATCTTGTCCTTTCATGTATTCCCGCTTATTCACTTTGCATCTACAATTCTGCAACACTTACTTTATTTGTATGTTTTTGCTTTATAAAATAGTTGTAAGGTCTGCAATGTTATATGGTGCTCATTAATATCCAATTAAATATGTATATTTTTGTGCTCTTCAATTAGTATTATTCAAACTTTGAAGACAATGATTGCAAATTCCTTGCCATAGCTCAAAAATCTTCAAATTTTTCACCATTTTTGTTTAATTGGTTGACTATTATCAACAATTGAGAGAAATAGTCCTAAATGCTCCCCTATTTTGTTTATATGAATAGTTTTAAATTCTACTTAAATATTTTGCAGTTGTAATATTTTTAAATGCTCTTTATCTGTGAAATAATGGCAAGAATTTTCATTCCTCTTTTAACTATGTTTCCTAACTATTTGGCCTCTATGCTATTTTGATCCTACTAAAAATCAAAATATGACCAAAATAGTTCATTCATTATAAAAAATAAGAAATAACATTAAGTTAATTTTTATCACATTTTATACAAGTTTTAATATTATAAAAATTTATTTTATTTCACATCCTACATAATTTTTAGTTTAACTTTATTTTTTATCATACATATATTTTAAGGCAAACCTACAATTTTGTGGTAGAAGAGAAAATTGGTCTCTTTACTAACTCGGCCCTTAAGATCTAGTCGACTCCTTGAGTATCAAGCGGAAAATTACCTTACTGTCCTTTTAACCTTTTTATTCATTTGTGAAACCCTCTTCTTGTGTTGTTTGTCATATCCTTCATCATTAATCTCCATTCAGTTTTTTAATCAAACAATACATTTGTTGGAACTTGTGGATGCACAAAATTGAATGACATTTTTCTTGATTGATTTTTTTTTTATTGTGTATCTGAATTTGTTTTATATTCAACTATGGCTCTGGTTTCAGATACATCATTAGTTATATATAAAAATTATCATAAAAACAAAAATCTAGTTTATTGCTTTAATTTTAGTTACATTAGCTATATATATATATATATATATAAATCAACGTCGACAAAAATCTAGACGCTAAACTCCTTGGTAATTTATATGGCATTTTTTCATAGTCCATGTTGGAGGCATTTCTGTAAAGAGGTATTTTATTTATTACACCCTATTGAAAGAACACGTTTCTTTTAACGTACACCCTTTTAAAACACTCATCCAAAACAACAATTTGAAATTAAGTTCTTAATTCGACACTCTCTCCTTAAAGATCAGAATATTGAAATCAATTCACATGGGACTGCCGGGCTTAATAGATAGCAAGCCCAACTTTACTCATGTTTTCTTTCTATGATTAAACGATTTTAGATGCATACAAACGGAGAACTACGAAGTTAAAACTCTTGAATCCTTGTGTTAAAACGACTCTTTAAAAAAAAATAACTTTTTTGGGGTCTGTCTTTCCTGGATGCAGTATATTTGCAAGGAGTATTGAATGGAAAAGGATAGCGGCTAATGCACCATGGTTATTAGATGCAATAGCCTGCGTGGTTCTTGATCTATTTGTATCCTTTAAGATATCGATCAAAGTGCATCTATCTTATATTGTTTCAGATTTCTGTTTATATATGTGTGTGTATGCATATACACATGACTTAACCAGTTAATCTATCGATATTATTTAGATCATCATGCAATTTGCATATTACAATTATCTTCGCAAATCAAAGCAGACGGACAACAGTGACAAAGATGATGGTGAAGGATCTACTCAAGGGTTGAAAACAAATGGCTGAATATCTTCATCAACGCTAGACCACAGTAAATTGTAGTTGAAGCAGATTCTGTACTTGGGTAATATTCTAGCGCGCCTAAAGCATGCATCGAATATATGTCAACACTGTGCATGCTCTATCAAACAAAAAAAAAAACAGTGCATACCTACATTTACGACTCTGGCTCTATCTTGTTATTGTTTACGATATTATTATTTTGTTGAATGATATGGACTGTCTCACTTATTAATAACCTGTATTTAGTTGCAATAGAGGTCTTAGTAGGGACAAACTTCTAACTTTTTCAAAAATTAACATCAGTATAAATTTTTTTGATTTAAAAAGTAACGTCAATATTGATCTTGTTATGTGCCGTCAAAATTCTTTTTTTTATCTTTAGAATGATTATTACATATTTTACTTTTTTAAGTACAAATATTCATTGAAAGAAATATAGACAAATAAGAAAAACGGTGTGAAAATATATGGATATAACGAGAAATATATCTAAGAATGAGTAATGCATATCTCATTAGAAATAAATTTAATATACTATTTAAACAGTATGTGTCTTTCATACAATAATTTGTCTAGCTTTTAACATCTCTATGCACTATGCAGTTGAGAATTCATGCAAAATGGTTTATATAAATGTTAGAAACTCTTGATCCTAGATAATATAGGGCATCCCTCAATTGTTAAGGTACGAAGAAGTATGTATTGATCAAACAAGTTTGTAGATGTTGCCTTCATTTGTTTGAGTTGTTATTCTGTAACAATTAAGAGTATTAATATGAATCGAAGATAAAATATCGATTGAAAATTGAATCGATTTTAGATTGAATCGAAATCGAGTTGATCTAAATCAGCAGACTAACGAGCCAAAAGTTTGGCTCGGTAATGATTTCGAGCCGATTTTGAGCTGGGGTAAGCTTCGCTTGATCCAACTCGAAAACGGTTTGAATTAAAATATGTTTTATATTATAATACATATATATATATATATATAATATGTATATAATATATATATGTTATAAACTGAGCCGAGCCAGATCGAGCTTACCCGGCTCAAGATCGGCTTGAAGAAAAAAAGAAATTCGATTCATTTTCCAGCCGGCTCAAAAATGAATCTAAATTTGCTCGAAGTTGATTGGAATCGACTTGAGCCGACTCGAAGTCGAATCCAATCAACTTTGAGTTGATTTCAAGTCGATCGAAATGTAATCGATCCGATTTCGAGCCTGTATTGGCTCAGCTCGAAATCGGATCTATAACAGCTCTAGTACTAGCAACCAAGAACACTTTTGAAATACATGTAATAAATCAAAAAAAAATGTGACATACAGGGTTGGCAATGGAGCAAGTATGAGCCAAGTTGAATAAAATTCATACTTACCACACTCTTAATATTTCATTATCCAAACCTGCCTCACCTAACCTGACCTTGCCCAACCTATCCCTGGATCTGCCCGCTCTACCCTACCTGACTTTGCCCTGCCCCTGCCAATGCCATGCCTATGCTGTGATCCAAGATGAAAAGGATCATGTGTTGTAGCCTTGCAGGACACTTTCGGCAGTGAAGCATCACCAGAGAAGCATCTGCAAAGAGCACATTGCTAAGGCGAAGAAGCGTTGGCGATGGACATGCATCGGTGGCGGAGAGCACGTCAGCGTAGCTGAGGCAGAGAGCCAAGAGCATGAGACACTGTTAGGGTAGAAAGGATTTTTTTTATTATTAATCGGAGAAAGTTTACTGATTATATGAGCTAGAAACTTTTTATAAAAAAAAAAGCCCCACTCATCTAAACAGCGTCGTTTCTTAACATAAAGGCTGCTAGGCTGAGCTGATTTTGTTGGATTTACTAAAAATTTAATATTTTTATTATTTAATATCAGGTATTGAATCAAAGAGAAAATGATTAGTCATACCCAAACTTTGCCTTGTTTCTTAACAGATCAGGGTGGGTCGCAAGCAAGTATACTTGTAGAACTCATACTGGTCCTATTAGTGGCGAGTTGAGACGAGTTAAATGGGTACAGATATAAATTACCACCCCTATAGACATACACTTATAGTGCAAATAAATCAAATATACTATTTCAAACATACTTAAAATCGTTACAATTAATTCTTAGGATGCATGAAATTCAAACAATTTTAAAATTAAAAACTATTATACACAAGTCTAAATTTAAACACTATTATACCTAAACTCTAAGGCCTCGTTTATTTGGTCGTTAAAAATTAACCTAATTTAATTTTAATCAGGCATACTACATCATACATAAAATTTAATATTAAAAATTAATTTTATTTCACATCCTACACACATTATTAAAATAATAACTAACTTATATCACATCTCCACATATCCAAACATAATAATTAACTTTATATCACATCCCTCACATATCCCAACATAATAACTAACTTTATTTCACATCATTCACAATTTTTAATAAAAAAAATATTTCTATTCAAATTTAATTTTAACCTCTTAAAAAACAAACAGACCCAAGCACATATTTTGACACATCCTACATGTAAACCATGCAATCATATATTCATGCGTAATCCAAAATAAATTACATCACTTAGAATTTAAATTGTAGGAAAAGCTAAGAATGACCAACAAGAAATACTTATAAAGCGGATATTGTAATGAAAATTGTGATGAGACTTGAACGACAATCAAAAGCATGCTTCATTAAAGACAAGTGAAATTCGTTTTCAAGCAATTCAAGAATTCATCATATCACATTCAAATAAGTTTGCAGCTTCCTGGAGGATTAGAAAAAGGAACATAGCTCCCATAAATGAAGCAGCACTAGGTTTGTTGTGCAGGAGATGGAGATGATGTAGGTTTAAAGTCTTAATATCTGTAAGAATATAGGTGAAACAAGTTAACATACACTAAACATAATCACAACATGGCTAGACAAACGATCCACGAGAATCATTAAAGATGTGATGTGCATCCAAGACGAATGAGATGACTTCATCGTGTAGTGACACCACTTGCTGACTGCTGGCAATCTCCCATAGCAGCCGCTCAAGGCTGAGAATTCCTTAATGTGGATGAAGTAGCTGGGGCATTCAGTGACGATGATGCAGGAGGCTCCAGGTTATCTTATCTGCAATGTAGTGTCTTACATCACCATTACATAACCAATGAAAAAAGTGATTTAAAGGACATTTGGTTCAATATTCTTATGGTGTTATGTCATATTATTTATTTTTCTTTGAATAGATTATGTCATATCATATTATTTAGAAAAAATAATTGTTTAGTCTAACAACATGTACTGATAATTTTTTAAAAAATTATAAAATTATCATGTAAGAGATTACATCTAGATGTCATAGTATTTAAATAATATGATATAGCATAAAAATAACATTGAACCGAATACCCCCTAAGTCAAATGATTCAGCAATCCTTCGAGATCAAAAGCACATAATGTAATTCCTGACCTTACACTGTTTTAAGCTAAGCCTTAGCTTTTTTTTGTCAAATTGTGGTGTGGCTTACAGTACTTTCACACTGACCACTAAGATATATCCTCCATTGTACTACACGGAATAGCAGCCCAAACCCCATGTGGTTCCAGCCGATCCAGCCAATCCTATCTGCTTTAGTATTTTGATCTATTAAGTGTTCCTTGAATAGTTACTCGTTTCTATCTAGGGTTCTTGGCAATTTCAATACATGCAATTAATGTGCCTCATGTAAACCTTAATCTTGCTCAGTAACAATTTCCTTCAAGCTGGCAGTGGTTTGACTTGGAGTTGGAGTTGGTGAGGTTGGGGGCTTCAAGTCATCATACCTGCCAAGCCACCTTTGGACCATTCAGTTATACATTTCATTTATTTTGGCATTTTCTATTTTAACATTTCATCTGATTAACTAACATAGAATAAGGAGAGAGTGATCCCATCTTGGAAACTTTTATGTTGATGATCTCAACTTCAAACCCAGAGGATGCATGCTGTAGAGTACCGGACTCAGATTCACCTGTTATTTCCTGACAAGATGAAAAATCTATCAATGAAATTTGTTGAGGCAATGAAGAGCTCTAATAAAATACCAAACCAGACTAGCTATTTTCCTGTCAGCTTATAATTATGGAATTAAAGTTTCAATATAGCTAGTAATAGTTAACAACCAACATTAGTAAAGACCTTTTTACAGCTAGCACGTGAAGGGATGTTTTGTTGCCCTTCGTCAGTTCCACTAGTACACAATAATAACATCAATTTTCCAATGGAATATAAGAAATCTAGTGTGCAAAAGGTAAAATGGTCACAATATTAGGTGAAATTGCATATATAATTCATAAAAAAAGCAACAGTGAATTAACTCGTTGTGAGGGAATCTGACAAAGAAGCTCGTCCACAGGCTTCAGTGGTGCACTTTCTTCTGCTATTACTTCTATCACCTTACAATACGAGAGCCTTCTGTCTTTTGCAATGAATGCCACAAGTTCTGCAACCTGAACTTTAATATAACAGTAGTTAAAATAGTAAAGTTCAGTCTCATGATAAGAAAGATATTCGTATGACTCCATATTTTTCAATTTCATTCTTATAAAGAAATGTGCTCTACTCAAGGAAATAACCACCACATTACAACCAGTTGCCTACCCAGAAATAAAACTTACGAGCATTTTAAAAATAAGTTTTAGAATTTTTTGAGCTAATATAAAAATCCTTTGCTAATGGTACCATAAAATATACTCAAAGTATAATATAGGACTAGAATTGCTTTAGTCTCTATGAGACAAAAAAAGTCACTCCCCAAACCCTCAACCACAACCCCTAACCCTGCAAAACCACCAATAACAAAACGGTTCCATCAGATCACATTTATCTGATGGAAGCATATGCAAGGTTTTAAAAACCGGACCGGACCGGCCGGTTCAACCGGTCAAACCGTGAACCGGTCAGCCAACCGGTCCGGTTTAATTTTATAACCGGATCCTTAAAACTGGCCAGAAGCGGTCTAAATCGCGGTTCAACCGGCCAACCGATGAACCAGTACGGTTTAAAATTAAAAAAAAAAAACTTTCCTAAACCTTAAGTCCCTAACTCAGCCTTCGTTCTGCGGCCTCTACTCGCGCGACAGTCACGAACTCGCGATTCCCCTTATCTCGCACTCTTCTCTCCAGCCCCCATCCTCTCGGAATGATTTAGTATTTTAGTATTTTAGTGATATGAAATGATGAAATGATTTAGTATTTTAATATTGACAAAGCATACTATTTATTCAGATCTTTTAAAGATGTACTAAATATTATACTCAATTTGTGATTTGCGAATATTTTGTTGGGTTATTGTTATTTCGATTTGCTTGGAATTATTTTTTGGGTTATTGACATAAGATATTATTTGTTAAATTCAATTATTAAACATTCATTTTATGTCTAATTGTTGTGTTGATGCGTGAATAATATATATCTTAACTATGTTTATATTATATTTTATTAGTTTTTTTAATTTTTACTTCATCCCGGTTCGACTCCGGTTCGACCACTGAACCTTGAACCTTTCAGTCTACCGGTTCTGAAGCCGGTCCGGTTTTCAAAACCTTGAGCATATGTCATTACCCTATTGTAAAAGACATAACTACATTGCTATCGCAACATTAGGTTTGAACTACATAGTTCAATTATGCTCAGGTTTGAGTTTTCCGGCACGCAATAAACATGATTCCACATAAATGTGATTGAAAGTTCATCTTACATTGACTTCTAGTTAGCACAAACTATCATTTTGGAAGATGAGTATATTGGTGGGGACACAGATCAGCATCGAATTAGATGGATAGGATGACGTTATGTACTGAATCAAAATTCAAATTCAAATTAATTAAAGTTAATAGAGATTTTCATATTAGCTTTATTTAGATTTGATTTGATTTAGAGCATATTTGAAAGATTTGGAGACTCACCACATTTGGAGCTGATTTTATTTTATTGTAATAGACTTACTTCTATATTTGCTTTTATTTATTTAGTATTTTATTTTCTGCATTTAATATTGTATTTTCAAATTTCTACATGGGATCTCTCTATATAAAGAGGTCGCCTTGCATTGTAAAAGATAGAGTATTTTGATGAATGAAATTATGTTTGAGTTTTTTCAGAGCCTAGATCCGGGTTAAGGGGTCGATATTCCGGTGAAAGAAATGGTAAGGTTAGCCTTTGGTGAGAATCCTCAAACCAGCCTAGTTATCTACTTTTAAAAAAAAAAAAATCTTTCCTTCCTTCAACTCAACCAAATTCCAGGTCCCTTGATGCAATTTTCCCACCCTAAACTTCATCTCTGTTTTCTCTGTCGGTTCAGGAACCTGCGATCACCCGCCCACTGCTCTGCTCACGTCGCTCGCATCTCTG
>JAEMOT010001565.1:154873-210572 GCA_019297695.1 Apostasia ramifera | reverse complement strand
CCCGCGTGCCTATCTGCGCCCGCCCGCGTGCCGCCTACGCTTGCCCGTGCGCCTGCCTGCGATTGCCCCCTCACCTCGTTGGCGCTTTGTCCGCACATCGCCGGTACTCGATCAGATCAGTTAATCATCATCGTCACATCGCAACTAAACTGATTATTTGATTTCAACACAAATTATTCGCTTGACTTGAATTATTTATTTGGCTCTAATTGTGTGACCCAATATTTCTTGTGTAAATTACTGTTGAATTTAACTGTGAGACGTCTGTCCTAAGTTCCTGAACCTCATATCTGATTTATTGAATTTAAATTGACGCCCTAATCTAAATTGATAAATTCTTATTTATCATATGATCCAATTTAATTTTAATTTTAAAATATTTTAATTTACGGGATTCAAAAATCTTATTTATCATATAATTTATTTAGAAAAAAATTTTCTCTTAATTAAAATAATTTGCTAATCGATTTTGCTGAATATAAATATAAAATATCATTGGCACTTTTTTTCTATTCCGCATCAACTTGGTATAGCATGGTTGGAATAGGGTGCATTTAGGCATATTTATTTCTGTTTGCATATGCCCACTAGGTCTAGCTTCCCTATTCCCATGGATCCCAAATTAGAAGCTATGTTGACCGAGCTTATCGTAAGATTTGACCGCATATCTACACCTAATAAACAACATGACCCTAGATTAGTACTATTTGCTCCAATTCCTACTCTCATTGCCAGACCTATTGAGACTATAGGTGACCAATCTAGTTTCTTCGTAAAAGAAGATTTGAATGAGTTTTTTACGGAGACCTTCATTTTTCCTGAAATATTGAAACTTAATTCCTTACCTATATCCATTTATATAGCAGATCTTAGTTTAGCCGAAGAGTACGAAAAGTACGAGGATGAGATGCACGAAGAAGATAGCTATAGGATAGAAGTTGAAAGTCAAGTTGAGAAAACAGTCATAGAGCTGAGTCATAAAGAAGAGCAGATCATAGATTCAATAGAGGCTACTAAATCATCTTATTATGATGATAAAACTATCGATCATATTGAGATGATTATATGTCACGGTCATTCTGAGGTTAATAGGTTTGATTTAGTTAAGTATACCCATGCATATCCTCGATTTAGCAAAACCTCGACACCTATAGACCTATATAGGCAAATGATGCATAAGTNCCCACTTGCGCTCGCCCGCGTGTCGCCTGCGCCTGCCCGTGCGCCCGCTTGCGATTGCCCCCTCGCGCAGTTTGCGCTTTGTCCGCACATCGCCGGTACTCGATCAGACCAGTTAATCATCGTCAGTGACTCTTCTCCAATTCAAATCACTGGTAAATTCTTTCTCAACCCCACTAAGCTGATTATTTGATTTCAACACAAATTATTCGCTTGACTTGGATTATTTATTTGGCTCTAATTGTGTGATCCGATATTTCTTGAGTGTCAATTACTGTTGGATTTAACGGTAAGACGTTTATCCTAAATTCTTGAACCTCGGATCTGATTTATTGAATTTAAATTGACACCCTAATCTAAATTGATAAATTCTTATTTATCATACGATCCAATTTAATTTTAATTTTAAAATATCTTAATTTACGGGATTTAAAAAATCTTATTTATCATATAATTTATCTAGAAAATATTTTTCTCTTAATTAAAATAATTTGCTAATCGATTTTACTTAATATAAATATAAAATATTATTGGCATCCCTTTTTTCCATCCCGCATCATATATATACTTATGAGAGTGCGTATATATACTTATGAGAGTGCGTATATATACTTATGAAAGTGTACATCATAGATGCAATAAGATGCAAATATACAATCATGAAATCAATAAGAATTTTTGCGCCAAGATGCTGAAAAATATATCTTTTGCAAGTATAATAGAAACAATTTTTTTGTTTTGACTGAAGAACCATGGCATGGCAGCAACAAAAACTAGTATGGCGAGGCAATATGAATACTTGAAGGTTTGAGACCAAGCCACGAAAGTAAGTATCCTCCTTCGCAAGTACAAGGTTATGAGTTTCCTTGAAAGAGTCTGTAGGCCGCTCCATTCCTCCCGGTCTCACTATCTGAGTTTCAGCAACAACAAATGAACTTAACAAAGATATAGCAGTCTCAAATTATCTTCAATGCAAAGTTGAGCCCTGGTTATTGCATATGATTCAGACAGAGTTTTGCTTACTGTGTATGGAATGCCACTTGCAACAAGAGTTTCTTCAGCCTTTTTCTTCCATATTAGAACCCCCCAAAATAAGCTTTAGTCAATCAACAGTAGAACAAATTAATAAAGTTGAAAAACAAGACAAAAAGTCTTATGTGTAAATTCAGAAAACATGCACTAATGTAATTCTGACATATTGCAAGAAGTCTGTCCAAGGTGAATTTGTTAATCAATATGCTATGAGATTTTAGATAGCGTAGATCCTCACATTCTGATATTGACAATGCTAATTCAGTATATCATCAAATTGACCATCACAATAAAGTGGATAGTTGAGGCACGACTTGTACAAATTGAACGTGTTAATAAACACTGGTGAACATTTATCTGTGTTACGCTTAACACATACTAAAAAAGGTAGTCTTTTTTTAATGATGTCTTGCTATGAAGTGCGGACACTTCAAAAAATCATGTCGTATTTGTGTCCACACGAACACGTGAGGACACTGTGTGAGACATGTCACGTGGCGTGTCCTAATAAAATAATATTAAAAAAATTAAAAGATACTTCTTGAACACGCAATGACACTTAGGAACATCTTAAGATATTTTTGAGACACCTTCAAGATATTTCTGAGATGAGGACATTTCTATAATACAAGATACTTCTGAGACACTTCTAAAATACTTCTGAGATACAAGGCTCTTTTAAGACACAAATAGGAAAGAATTTGATATATTTAATATTAATGTTAAATTTATTTATTAATATTATATTTTTAATAATATAAACATAAGACTAAAACCTATAGACACATCTACCTTCTTTTTATTTTTTTATTAATATTTAAAATTTATTATTATTATTAAAAATTTACTTAATATAAATTAAAATTCTAAGCTAGCTAAATTAAATCAAATTTCTTCCTCCCACGCTGTCCTTAAGCCTCACGAAAATGAACTAATAGCAAAAAGACTGGAACTCTAGCTTCATCTCTGTCTTTCTCTCATCCTCGCAAAGCTGAGAGCTCTTACCTCCTCTTATTGTTATGTTTGTCGTTGTTGTTTTGATAAGAAAAATTGTATTTTTACTTATTGTCTCACTCATTTTAGTAAACTTTAAATTTACATTTCAAATCTCTTCAATACCGATAATATCTCTTCTTAAGTTCCTAGCTTGACCACATGAGACTTTTGTGCTACTTACAAGTTATTAATACTTAAAAATTCAAATTTATTTTATATTTATATATTTTTTTAAGTATTAATTGCTAATTTTTTATTATTATTATTATTATTATTATTATTATTATTATTATATTTGGCATATCATGCCGTGTTTGTATCCTATATTTTAAAAAATCATGTCCCCGTGTCCCTATATTTTGTCCGTACTTCATAGATGTCTTGTATAAAAGAGTTTATTTATTACAATTTATCATAAAAAGGACAATAAACATTAGACTCAGCATTTTGTTTCTAGGGCTTATAACTCTAACCTTCAAACCCTAAAATGTCCATTGAACTAGCTAAACAACCCAATCCACAACTTCCTGGGGTTTGCCGATTCTACCGAGCTTGCAAACACTTCGGATAATAATCACAAATGCGTAAGCTCTGAGTTCTGGTCGCAAATTCACACAGCTGGATTAGAATTTTGTTTGCCTATGTGCAACACTTCATTGCTGATGCCCAATTGGAAAGATGATGTATGTGTACACGCTCGAGTAGAAATGCAAGTGCGCAAGACTGTCTTGTTGATTTTATTGCTCTTCTGTCAATTTAGTCTAATCCTCCTTTTTCTTGCGTCTTAGTACTCGATTTCCTTCTAAGTTCCGTAGGTTCTTTCGCGTAAGAGGTGACTTTAAGGAAAAGCGGTCCATACAAGGATAGAATGCTACAATAGGCATGAATTTCTGCTTGCTGAAAGTTGTGCTTGTTAGCCCCAAAAGCTTGGTTGTTAGATGACAACAAACTAAATAATGGTTCTACTAATGTGGTCTTCGAGTAATGTTTTTGGACAGATTTGAAATCAAGAAAGATGATGGAATAACAAGATAAAGTTGAAAATAGAGGACAAGAAATTTGGAGACTTGGAGAATCAAAACATAAGTAGTTTTAAGGAGGAGTTTAGGATCATCATATAAAAGGATAGATAGCCATTTTAATCCTAGGTTTAAAATCAATTTTTAATACAATTATAAATACATAAATTAACTTTTTAATTCGGTGAGAATACATAAATGGATAGTCAAACTTTTTGGACCGTTTGTTTACTAGTGCGCAAAAGCCAGGGAAGGATAATGGACAGTCTAATCTCTGAATTGGACATCCCGTTCTGATTGCGTTGAATGTCTGAAATAAATTATTAGATGGTTCGGTCTCATATCAAATAGTTTAATTCAGCAACGAACAGACCACTCAAAGTTTTTGTGTACAAATAGAAATAAATTAACGAATAGTCTGATACTCTAATTGAATGGTAAGTTTTATGTTAGGAAAGCGCAAACTAAACGGACTACTATTTCTTTGAATGGACAGTCTCGTTCACCATTTACACTTAAAATCGAAGCTCTTTTGCTAAGAAGGTGAGGTGGTGATCAATAACACCCGATGGAAGATTGGGTCTGGAGCTTAGTGCTCTACCCTCAATGATGCCTAGATTGATGCCCTCCCTCTTAATAAGTGGCCTACCTTTGTCAATATGACTCACCTCCCTCCTGATTATGTGAGCGATCTCCTCAACAAGTATGGTGGTGGGAAATGGAAACTGTCTGACATGTATTTGGTTTAGACATTGTCACTAGACTCACTAGACTTTCCCAGCTTGAGGCAAAGGATGCTGACACCTTAGTTTGGCTCCAGTTCGATACTGAGAGGGTCCCCATGGTGGCCCTTTATAGAGGCCTCTTCAAGGGCTAGGAGGAAGCATGCAAGTGGGCCTCGAAAGTAAAGACCCAACCTAGCTTCATTACTTTTCTCTGGAGACTTTTCCTCAATGTCATCCCTACTTTCTCTTGGCTCAGAAGAAGGGGACTAGCAACCACCTCCCATTGTTTGTGGGGTTGCCAGCTAGATAAAGACCTTCCCCACATCATTTATGACTGCTTCTTCACTAAAAAGGTCTTCAAGGCACTCGAAAATGTTACACAAGCTGATGAAGGGGATAGAAACTAGTCTGACAAACACTTCACTAATGCTGGACCAGATGACCCTAGGTTAGAAGAAATGCGCTTACTTCTACTTATCATATTACTGCTACCATAATGCATTGTGAGAACGAAAGACCCAGACCCTGGAAGAGAAAAAAGTACTCTGAGTAACACTGTTCAATTAGCGACTCTAACGAATAGGGGTTGAATGCTGATGCTAGATAAGCCATTTTGAAAATGAATGATTCCTAGACATTGTAGTAACACTGACCCTAGGGGGCATATTATGAATCATGCACCCTTCGAGCACTGACCAAGATTGATTCTAGACCGTGGAAGAAGAGGAGAGGAGAGGTCCCAAAAGGCACTACCCTACTGCTAAAATTGTTAGCATCCTGGAGACAGATGAACCCACTTCCTTGCACTGTAAAAGTGTAGAGCTAGCTAATTACATTTAACATGGAATAGACCTCCAAATATGTAGGTAAGTTTTTTATCAAAAAAAAAAAAATATATGTAGGTAAGTCCAAATGATAGCATTCTTTCCAACTATCCTGAGAATTTTTAATAGGTCATACCATATAGGCTTGAGATTTTGATGCATACCCCTAGTATCAACAAGAACTCAGAACCAGGAGCTATTTCCCCAACATTTTACAGATAAATTATTTAACTCCATTGGCATTTTCTCTTTAATCAAAACAGCGTTCGCATCTAGGTACTTAGGTTCCAAAGAAACACAAGGGAAGGTAAAAACTAAGACTTAAGTTTCAGTACTGATTTGGAATCTTAGCTCTTTTTCTTCAAATAAGAGACATACTCTTAATAAAAATATTTCTATCTATATATTCAAAAAAAAACAAAATAAAACAACCACCATCACCACCTAATGAAAAATACTTGCTTTTGCCACATTTGCACAATCTTACTTTAAAAGAAAAGCTGGAAAACCAATCTTGTTTGTTCCCAAAGAGGTGACCAAGATGAAGTGATCAACATTTGCAACAGTTGCTGCATCATGAGAAAAACTAAATACTGTAAATAGTTTTAAAGAAAGAACCAACAAGACAATCTCCAATATAAATGGTTAATTATAGCTTAATGGTCAATCATAAAATAAGGTTTAATCATGGAACTACATTACAACAACAAGAAGAAGAAGGATTCCCAAACTAATTGCTTCTACATAGATTTCTATTCTTCATTCATCTTTATGTAAAACAACTCTCCTTGAGTGCAAGTAATTCAAGGTCATTTGATACAAGCATCCCAAATCATTTTTGGTCTATTCCTTCCTCCCTTTTGAATATTGTGACATGAATCCCCTTGCATTTCCTTTACATGTCAATGATAGCCAAATCACCTTGTTTGTTTCCTAGGTTAACTTTGTTTCTTAGGTTAACTTCAGCTTGAGTTAAAATTAATCTTGTAGGTCACATAATACACAAATTTCAACATTAAACTAACAATATTTCAAATCATATAAAAAATTCAACATTAAAAACTAATTTATATCAAATCTACACAAATTTTAAAATAAAAAATAATTTTATTTTATATCGAATGCATATCCCAAAATAAAAGTAACTTTATTTCAATTCTTACACAAATCTCAATACAAAAAATGTCATCAAAGAGTCCTTCCCTCACCTTAAGGAGCTACACTAACCAAATGAATTTCAACATAAGTGCCAAATTATTTGGGATTTCTTATGGTAGAGTGTCCCTAGTGCTTTACAATGAAGACCTATTCAGTGGTGAACATAAGTGCCAATGCTTAGGAAGTAAATGAAGTTGACAAGTATGAAGAGTAAAATAAACATGTATGCTTGACAAAAGAGAGCTTGAAACACAAATAAAAACTGATTAGAAAGCACCATAGAAAACTTTGACGAAAGATTGACCTTGTCATACCTTACTAGAACCACCAAGGACATGACGTTATAAATGAATCAGTTTTCAGTGAGGATAAATAATATTTGACGTTGCAACTAAAAAGGTTGAGATCAAGTCTTCGATACCTGCTTCAATCAAGCTCTTAGTAGCTCTATAGTCAATGCGAAATGGTCCTGTCACATCAAAAACCTCCTTCTCATTGGCTCCAATGCAGCAAACAACTATTGAGGCATTCCCAATGGCTGGTCTGATATTCTCTTGTTTCTCCAAATCACACTCAACGATTTCAAGTTTCTCAATAACTGGTCTAGAAACCAAAATGCAATTGTTGTTTGCATTATGAAATACTAAGAACTTGTGTGCAAAGAATCTTTGAAGGTGAAGTGAAATCCAAAGTTATATATGGAAGAGAATTCTTGCATGCATCTCATCTTACGTTGCATTCCAGAACTTTCCGCCTTGTCATCATGCATCATTTCTTGGACACTCTGCAAAGTAGAGGAACATCAGAATAACAGAGGATGTTATGAGATAATCTTATCAAAATGGCTAATGAAAAGTGAAAACAATGCACACCTGAACAAGTACTTCAGCTCTTTGAGCACTACGAACACCTGCTCGCACCCAAAAACCAAGTTTTAGGAGCTCCCTGAGATAGAAAATTGTCCGTTACTAATGTGTCAACATCAAGCACAAAAGATTTACCATCAGACACAACCTTACAGTACGTGAACCAACTCTACCAGTTGCACCTGCAACAAACACAGTAACTTTGTCCTTTGTTTCTCCTTCCTGTCTGGAAGCAGCTGATGCACATAAATTGGATCCAATCGCAGCTGAGGTAGATGCTTCCATGCCAACAACACAAGAAGGAACTTTAGTAAAACACAGGAAATTGATCCACCGGCTACTGTAACATCCCAGTAAATTTAATTTAGATTTTTGAGTAATTTATTTTATTGTGATAAAATTAATTTTAGTCATGTAAAATTATTTATTTAAAATTATATATATATATATAAAGTTAAATATTTGTTATGTAATTTAAAAATTTAAAATGACTAAAATTAAGGTTTAATTTAATTAAATCTGATTATTTAAAATTCAAATCTAATGAATTTAATTACCTATTAAATTCCCTTAACCACATCCTTAAATTAAGGCTAGGAGCAATTGACCAAACTATCCCCAAATTGTGTAATAAAAAGAAAGAGTTTTTTACCCTAAAAACACCAATTCATCTTCTCCCTCCTTTAACCACCACTGGCCTAGAGAAAGATAGAGAGACATGTGGAAGAGGAAGAGGCATTTGGATCTGCCCAAAGCGATGATTTTCTCTTCGAATCTTTGCTATCTCGACATCTTTTCTCAATCTAGATTTAGATCCCTTCGTTTGGAACGATCTTTTCTCTCCAAATCTCAAGAAAACCTAGAATAATGATGACTCAAAGGTAGGTTTTACCCTAAGTCGATTAACATAAATCGTATACATGAATTAAGGAATTATTTTGAGGAAACTCAGTTTTTATTCACTAAATTGATGAACTATCTCCAAGATTTAAATATATATATATATATATATATTGTTCAATATATCAGGTTACTTCGTGTCCTCTGGTTGAAATCATTATATATCACATGTTCGAATGCTTCAAATATAGATTCATGAATATAGACTTGAAATCTTTGTGTTAACCTATGCAACATCAACAAATATCATATAATTTCATGACCATTCTGTTAGAATCATGACAAAAGTGATGTGTATGGACTAATTGAAATTTAAGAGATGTTTTGGGAATGAAATGATTTACCTATGCTTCTGTCCTAGGCGATGATCAAAGTGTCGGACGGTTGATTGGACCATCCAATCACATAGATCGAACGACAAAAAGAAAATACGAGATGATCTATTCGTTGATCGAACAGTCTGATCAGTTGTAGTGTGGTAAATATTGATCAATTATTTTTTTGTTATAAAACAAAATTTGTTAATCTCTTAATTGTGATACCTACGGAGAGGACAAATATACGAATTTGTTGTCATATTTGATGAAATAAATTGATGATTATGGCAAGTGTACAAACTTGCCAATTAAATAAATTATAACAAAAGATTTTAATGCAACAATGGATAAAAAATTAAATTTGATTTCTTTGAGATTACACCTGCCAAGTTCTAATATATATTTGACCCCACGATGTCTATTGCCTATGGGGCTGAGGATGACGACTCCCAAACTACAAATACGTTGCTACTAAAGTGGGTACGTCGCCACTATATAGAAAACCTCACATATATTCGAGAGCAACAATGTTCATTACCTACGAGGCTAGGGGGGGATGATAAAGCGTAGTACGAGAAATCACGAGCCCAAATTTTAAAAATGAATAAAAATAAATGGGAATTTCACTTTGCTTACATCTTTATTTATTCTATTGCATATTTATGTCATACATGTTATGCTATTCATGCTACATCTTCTCATTATTATTGCATACTATAGTTAATAAACATATTGTACTATCATACTGACATGTTTATACCACTGTTATTATTGAATCCTTTTATTGCAAAAGGTTTATTCGTGTAAGACCTATAAGTCAGTTCTAACGGACTCTCATCACTAACGTTGCACGTACCGGTGCACAAGACCGTGAGAATGAGAAGAAAGTTATTCAGGAGAAAAATTAGACTATTTTTATCTCCTTTTATTCTATTTGCTTAGTAGAACCTTTGATTAAGCTCAAATATTTATTTAATCTTTCTAGTTGTTTATCTTAATTTCACATTGTAGGCTTTGTGATCTTCATGGTAGTTTTTAATATTAATAGCTATTTTGACTTAATTATTATTTCTTCCATTGTCTTCTTCGAATTCTCTTCTACCTGTGTGTGTAATTTAATAGAGTGACAAGTACGGACGTCACAACTACGCTCTCCTTCCCTCCCTCCCTACCTCCCCCACACCCACCTGAACGAAACAATTTTAAAAACATGGACCAATGTCAAATATCCACAAACCCAGAGTCCGATAAGTAGTTAACTATTTTTTAAAGGAATTCACCTGTTAAAGGAACAAGTTAGAGCCCCCTAAAATTTCATTTATTTCTGTCTAATTTGGTTTAGGCTTGAAATGTATTTCAATAATCAAACTAAAAATCTATTCATTATATCACAAACAGAAGAGGATGGGCCTCCATGTTACTGTTGTTACTTGTTAGTGGAGCTAAGATTATTTTCAATAGTTTGTCCGTTGACTTTATGAAAAGATTTCGAAGGCTCTAAAAATCAAATTTTTCAACGAAAGCACTAAGGTTAAATGAAGGTCATAAATCACGACCTTTGGTAGAGGGCATAAAAATGTGCTATAAAGAGTATAATATGGATCTAAGACAACAATATTACAAATATTGGATAGGAGTTTAACTAAGGAAAAGAAGAATTCCAATTCCTATGTGAATGATTAGAAGAATCCTCGAGTTCTTATCTCAATGAGAGTAGTAGATTGACAATAGTGATATTTGTTGTCAGATTTTTCCATCACTGAATCTCCTCCTCTATTTTGAAGTGGAAGAAAAACATATCACATAATAATTTCCAGCACGAGAAGCTGCACGTTCAAGGTCATTTTAATCCCTTCATAAATTCTTTTCATGTCTTTCTGTCCACCAAAATCAATCGTCAACTGAAAAGAAACTATAACTTTATGTTAAAAGGGGCCATTCAGAGATGTGGTTACTAATGACCTATCATGTACTAAGTTTATACAAGAAATCGGCTAGATAGTCAATTGATCGATACCGCATTTGGATGTTTGCTGAAAAAAGGAAGTAGAATAGACTTGTCAAATAAGTTTGTCGAATAAACTATTTTGGTCTTCCACCTTGTTAGACTTTGACCTATACCTTAACTATGTACTCTAGATATCTGCCACGTACAAAGAGGAGATGATGTGGGAATCCAAATGTTAACAACTTGCATCTTTTTCCTTTGCAATAAAATCATTCAAGTTGAGAGTTGACACAGACATTAGATGGACATTGATAACAAAAAAGTTTCATTGATGAAAATTATTTATATACCCCTCAATTCTTCTTCATTTATACTAAGGGCTCATTTAGCTAAAGCCCAAAAATAAGCAAAATTATATTTTAATAATATTTTAAATTTATTATAAAATTTAATAACTTTATTTCACATCCAACACAAATTTTAATCTTAAAAATCAACTTTATTTTATATTCAATACAAATTTCAACCTTAAAATCAATTTTATTTCACATCCTACACAACTCTCAATATTAAAATAAATTTCTTTCACATCAGCTCTATAAAATAAAATATTTTCTCTTTCCTTACCTAAATTTAACACCCAATCAAACAAGCCCTAAATATCATATTTTTTTATTTTACAATTTAACCTCTTAGATCTGTAAAAAATAAAAATATTATCATGCATACATTTGCAAATATATTTATAAGATTTTGTGTATACGTATCCTTAGCAACAAACTTCTAAAAAATCAAAATCAATAAAAAACCCTTTCAAAACTTTGAAGACAAGCCTAATTATGTTACATTTAGAAGATTTGCAGTGGATAAATTGTACAAAAAAAGGAATATAGGATTTCATGTGTTATTGAAAAAGAATTGAGTCTATAAAGAAAAAAGAACAAGAATTCAAGAATATGTATGTAAAATATCCTAAACATGTTTTTCTTACTACTTAGGCAGATTATTTAAGGTTAAATATTGGGGTAATTCCATTTAGACCTTTGATAGAATCTAGATTCTACGTAAGTCTATAAAAATGAAAACGTATCATCTGGGTCTCTCCTACATAAATTTTTTTTCACGTTAAGTCCTTTTTAATTGATTACGTTAAGTTATCAGTTTAAAAAATTAAAAATACATATTTAATATTTTAAATATATTTAGGAATTTAAAATTTATGATGTTATTAGTATGATTCAAGCAGGATGAGTAAAATACAGAAATATTTCTGGTGTGTTGTGCGATAAAAAAAATTTCATCTAGACTTAAGGATAAATTTTATAAAACTGTAGTAAGACCAGCGATGATATATAGTGCTGAATGTTGGCTTGCAAAGAGGAAACATATAAATAAAATAAATGTTATAGAAATGAGAATACTAAGATGGATGTGTATACACGAAAGAATAGAACGAAAAATGATTATATCAAAAAGAAAATTACTGTTGCACCAATTGAGGAAAAACTTAGAGAAAGTCAGTTTAGATGATTTGAACATATAAATCGTAGGCCGATTGAAGCTCCAGTTAGAAAAATTGAGTTATTGGATCTTGTCCATATACAAAGAGGAAAAAAAAGATCAAATAAGATATGACAAAAAACTATGAAAAGTAATCTTAGTCACTTAATCTTAGATAAGAATTTATTAATTAATAGAGCACAATGAAAACAAATGATTCATGTAGTCGACTCCAACTAGTGGGATTAAGGCTTGGTTGTTGTTATTGTTGTTGTTGTTGTTATACGTATTTAAAATTATTACTCAAATCTTAACTTTTATTTTTTCCATGTATTTATAATAATAATTTTTAATATTTAAACATAAATTTTTAATTTTTTTAAAATAATAATTTAACGATCAAAAAAATTCATGTGGAAATATCTTGAGCGGAAGGGACTCGAAAGGTATATTTTCATTTTTATGAACCTGCCTGAAATTATCCTTTAAATCTTTAGCTTCAAGCAAGAGGATACGATGACCAAGTAACTTGAAACATCGAGCCAAGAGCAAAATGAAACAAGTATTTCACATTCCAGGAAAATCACAGTATAGTTGAATGTCATTGATTACCAGAACCTGGCTGCCCTAAATTGAAGGAGACGGTTTGGGTAGGAGTTGGCCAGTAGCTCTTAAAGCCCTTTGAACATCTCAAGACACGACCGCCGAAGGAAAAACTTGGGCTTACCATACGACTTCTTCTCCTTGACTGTGCCAGCGAACACGGCACGAGAACCGACAGATAAAGAGAATTCAAGGAGAAGACCTCCATTCTCTCTCTCTCTCTCTCTCTCTCTCTCTCTCCAACCATACAAAGGTGAACTACAAATTCGCAATTGGATATCGGCATATTTTTTGTTTTCGTGCATAGAAATAATAGGTCCTCAGCACGCCGCCATTCGAGGATATCGTGGTCCCCAGCGTCGGCTGGTTGGGGATTTAATTACGATTTCTATCATTCTATGTGATAATGGTGTTTAAAAAAAAAAATTGCTCTTTAGTTGCGTATATTCCAACCTCCAACAAAATTTTTGAAGGTTAAATTTTAAATTAAAAAAATATATTTTATCTTATACTTTTAATAACAAAAATTTATTTAATTTTAATAAATATATAAAATATAAAATAAAATTAATTTTAATGCTCGTATTTGTGTTAAATGTAAACTAAATTTAATTTTTATATTTGAAATTTGTGTTTAACTAAAAAAAAGACTGAACCAAACGAGCCCTTTAGCTTCTGTAAAAAATGATACGGAGCTTCAAAATTAACTACCAAAGATATGTTTTAAAATTTTTAAGCATTAATTTTAGTTAATAATTGACAAAATAATATAAAATAGGAGTTTTTACATACAAGACATGAAATTACACAAAATTATACATTTCACCATCAATTCATAAATATTACCACTATCACACTATATCCATTTAAATTTTACGCATTTCATATATTTCACACCATATTCTTTGACGGTGAACTTCACATTTCTAAATTGACTTTGATTTTAATTATATTATTAATATATTAATTAAATACTATAAATAAATTAATTTATATAAATAATAATTTAAATATTTATGAATTTATGTATTTTAATTTATTTATCCTATTTAAAATTTCTAATTAGGGTGCCGAATTTAAATCCACATGACTATAATTTTTAATTGAAGTAAGAAAATTAATGTGTTTACAGTAAAAAATAAAAATATATATTAGAATTTAAATATTAATGAATTTACGCATTTTAATTTATATATAATATTATAAAGTATATGAAATATGTGAAATATGTGAAATGTATAAAATTTAAATGAATATGGTGTGACAGTGGTAATATTTACAAATTGATGGTGAAATGCGTAATTTCGTATAAATTTTATGTTCTGTATGTAAAAATTTCTATAAAATATTATACTTTTAATTATTGAATAAATTTAATATTTAAATATTTTACATTACTTGTGGAAGCTAAGTCACATTGTTATTATTATTATATTATTATTATTATATATTTTTAAAAAATATTATTATTATATTTTTTAAGGACAGGCATTCTGACGTGCATTATTGCATTCGCATATGAAGCACAGAGTATTAAAAATATTCTAAACTCAAAACTCGTTTAATTTTTGAATTAATTCAAAATCAGTCAATTTTAAGTTGACCCTAACTTGTTCGAAATATAATTTTATTTAGCTCAAAATTATATATATAGCATAAATAATATTGATATATAATATAAATATATATATAAATAAAATATTATTTCATATAATTTAGTTAGTGAAATTTAAAATTTATTGTCCTCAAAATATAGGGATTACATAATATTTTTACATTCTTTTTTATAATTACGAGCTAATTTAAATCATGATTTGAGCAAGATCAAAATTAAATCATTTCAAATTGAACTAACTCGAATTATATTTTATTTTAATTTTTGACTGATTTTAGGTTGAGCTAAGCTCAAAATTTGTTAACTTCTAATTGCTCGAAATCGATTGGATAACAGCCCTAAATTATGAACTACGGTTGCGCATCAGCGCATGTCGGACCGTGGTCCTTTCAAGGTTCCTCTCGGTTCTGCAACTAGTGCGCGTGGAGGCCAGCCTCAAGCTTCCGAGTTTCATCTTGTTTAGACCTAGGCATTGGGCGGGTGGCCCGACGGGCTAGCCAAAGCCCGATAAATTTTAAACAGGTTTGATCATTTATTTTGGCCCGATATTCGGGTTTGGCCCGGCCCGATATTCGGGTTTGGCCCGGCCCGAGCCCGATTTGACTTAGTCAAAGCCCGATTAAGCCCGACCCTCGCCAAACCCGGCCCGCCCATATTGAAAATGATGATGTTGTCATATATACTTCTTTTGATAATGTTTATATTATAATAGATATTATTAAAATTATATTTATTAGGTTCTAATTTTTTTTTTTTGGTTATTGAAAAAATTGAATAAAAACATGAAGCTTACTAGCTTAGAGTTCTCATTAATTTGTTTAACTATTTTAAATTAATATCCTATAAAAGATATTATTGGATTTTGTAATTATTAACTTAAATAAAATTATATTAATATGTAATTATGAAAAGCGTAAATAGCAATATTATAGTATACTAGAATGTGTAGGACTTAAATTATGTTTGAATATAAATTTTAGATATTTTGGCTTTGTTTGGTTTGAGATATTTTTTGGCCTAAGAAAATCTTTAACTACAAAAATCAACTTTATTATACATCTAACACAAATATGAATATTAGAATCAACTTTATTTTATATTTTATATATTTTTTAATATAAAATTAAAATTATTTGATATTAAACTTAAAAAATAAAATATTTTTTTTCTAGTTCAAAAAAAATTTCAAATCAAATAAAGCTCGTAGATAGTCCGGCCTGGACATTGGACAGGCTTAATAATAAAAATAAGTTTGTAAGTCGAGCTAAGCCGACCCGAGCCCGATTTGACTTCGTCAAAGCGAACTGCCCGGCCCATGCCAAGATGCCGGCGTCCTTTTTCTTCATTCGCCGGTTGTCTTGTACAAACGCGGGCCGCCAGTTAATCGTGGCGTCGCACCCTTACCCCACCTCTTCCTCCTCAAGCTCCTTTCTCGATCGACTTTCGCTCTGTTTCTCTTCAGCCATCGACCTTCGCTCTGTTTCTCTTCAGCCGGCGATGGATCGAATAGATCGGGATGAGATGCTGCAGAAGGTGGAACTTGAAAGCAGTTGGCATGAGGGGAGAGACAGAAGCGAGAAAGTAGGCAAGGGCCGTAGGTTATGGAAGAAGGTCAAGTATCAGCTGGTGGAATACCATTGCCTCCCTAACTATCTCAAGGATAACGAATACATCCTCGGATATTATCGATCTGAATGGCCTCTCAAGCAGATTCTCTTCAGCACCTTCACCATCCACAACGAGACCCTTAACGTCTGGACGTATGTAACATCCATGCTTGCCCTCTCAACTATTCGCAGTTTTCCATTTTTCTTTTCTCAAATAGTCTTAGGTATGTAGATTATTTTGGAGATTTTTGGTTGGTAATTTCAGTTGCAAAATTTTCTTTGTAATTACTCTGTTTCATTTTTATCTATATGTCTTAGGTATGTAGTTTTTAACGGGATTATTCCCAATATTGTATTATGTAACACCTCTATAAATAGAGGTAGATTATTGTGAATAAGTATCAAGGTAATACTTTCAATTCAATTTTTTCACATTCACTTCCTCTCTGCTCTATTTCTCTTTCATGGTATCAGAGCCTTGATCACTACTATTCGGCATCACCCCACAGAACCAACCTCCAACCTCGCCAGAAAAATCCACGCCATTGTCACTCACTGGTTTTTCACTTTTCTATCATCCAAAAGGTCACCATCCCCATATCATAAAACATATTCCCCTAATCCATTGAAGGAAATCAGAAAGCTTGTTGTCGTTGTCATCTCAGTTATTGCCTCCGTTGAAGGAGATCAGAAAGCTTGTTGCCATTGTCATCTCAGCATTATCCTGCCTTGCATAATCAGCCTCTTACCTCGCACAGTCGACGTCCTGCCTCGCCGGATTTCCCTCCTTTTGTCGACTCTCGGCCTCCCGCCTCATCGAGCCGACCTCCTACCTCACTGAGCCTGCCTCCTGTTTAGCCGGATCTTCATCTTCTCTCCAAAGCCGATGATTCACACTTAGAACCACACGGTTTGCCGCTTCTGAATAAGTCGACTAACCTCAATGTCTACTATAGTTGGCTGTCTCCGTGGACACTATCCAAGATGCCCATAGGCTCCCTTCATTTGCTGGAGGTTAATTTCGTGAAAAGACTAGGAATTACATCAGGAGAAATTGCATTTAGAAGCCTGAATTTCTTCTTGCCATAGACACACTTCTATCACGGGAGGACTAAAAATGGACTCTACCACCTTCCACCATCACCTATTGCTCTCATTGGGGAACGTACCAACAAATTATTTTGGCATGCTTGTTTTGGACATCCTTTTCTTTGCATTATTCATCACATTTTTCACAAATATGGTCTATCTACATCATCATCCACTGTCACAAATATGTTATGTATGCATGAAAGCAAAAAGTCATAAACTACCTTTCTCTTTATCTATTTGTGTCATCTTCTCCATTAGAACTTATATATTCTATTGTATAGAGCTCTGCTCTTATTGTTTTTAATATTTTCTTTTCTTATTATATTATTTTTGTTGATGATTTTAGTAAATTCACTTGACTTTTTTCCATAAAACTTAGATATGATTTACTTGATATATTTCTCTGTTTTCATTGACATGTTGAACGATTTTTTCGGTGCAAAATTCGCTCATTCCATTCTGACTGGGGTAGAGAGTACCAAGCTCTTCACCGTCATCTAGATTCCTCGGGTATCATTTATTGTGTATTTTATCTTCATACACTAGAGCATAATGGGTCTATAAAACGGAAACATCAATATATTATTGAAACAGCTTTGGCCCTTCTGCAATATGCCTCTGTACCCACCAAATTTTGGGATAATGTAATCCTAATAGCAGTTCATCTTATAAACTGCATGCCCTCTCCCCTTCATCGCACCACCTCACTATAGAAATTATATGGTCGCATGCCTAACTATACATTTTTTCGTGTATTTGGTTGTGCATGCTATCCCTGGTTACAACCATATACTAAGCACAAACTACAATCCTACTCACAACTGTCTTCCTTGGTTATAGTTCTACGTATTATGGTTATCGTTGCATACATATACTGGCCGAGCGGATTTATGTTTCTCGGCATGTTACTTTTGATGAGAGCTACTTTCCTTTTTCAGATACACATTTTGGTACTATGTGCACATTAGGAACTTTTCTCCATAGTGATGGCATCCTTGGGCCTTACCTAAGTTCTCTCTCAAGTACTACATTTAATAGCATTGAATTGAGAACGTGCCCTCCAGTGTTGAACTATTCTCCTAGCACTCCTCTTGTACCTCAAGTCTCACCATCACTACTATCTCATGATGAGAACACCAAGAAGGCACCTTCATTGACAAGCATGACCTGCCCTAATGATAGCCCTGCTCCATCCCCATCTCCACCTACACGAACTCGTGTTTTGTAGACGTTTATCGGCAAACAGAACCGATGAGCCCTTTTTCTGCTGTTGTTAGCAAGCACCCACTCCCTACTGCACTACTTGCATGCATACAAACAGTGGAACCTAGCTGCTTCACTCAGGCTTCTAAAGATCTTGCATGGCGTGTTGCAATGGCAACTAAGTTTGATTCTTTCTTCACAATGGCACATGAGATCTTATTCCACATGCTTAATCTATGAATGTGGTAGGTTGTAAGTGGGTGTACAAACTGAAGCGTCAGGTAAATGGCTTCATGGAGAGACACAAAGCACGCCTTTGTTGCCAAAGGCTACCATCAAGAACCTGGGATTGACTACTGATACTTTAAGCTCAGTAATTAAAATCATACCAGTTAGATTGTTGCTTTCTATTGCCATTAGCTCCAAATAGACTGTCCGTCAACTTGACATCTCCAATGCTTTCCTTTATAGTTCACTTCAGGTTACAGTATATATGGTGCAACCTTCCAGCTTTACTCATCCACTATATCCATCTCATGTTTGTCATCTCTGTAAATCTTTATATGGCCTCAAGCAAGCTCCTCGTGCTTAGTTTAATCGTCTCAACAACTGGCTTCAGACATAAGGCTTCTTTGGCTCCAAGACAAATATATCTCCCTTTTATCGGTGTACCTCTTTTTTAAGGTTTATATTCCCATTTATGTTGATGATATATTAGTAACAGATACTGACAAACAAGGCATTACTATGATCATAAAATCTTTAAGCCATAAATTTTTTGTTAGAGATTTCGAGATTGCGCACTACTTTCTTGGCATTGAACTTCAGCCTCAACCCACCGGATATCTTTTATCTCAAAGCAAGTACATCCTTGGCCTCCTCTGGCGCAAATCATCTTTCCTAATCCTAGAGCACCTCAAGATAACAAGTAATATATTGTGTAGATGGCTCTTACTATATTTGTGCTAATTGATATATTTCCATGTAATGGAATTATTCCCAATATTGTATCATGTAAACACCTCTATAAATAGAGGTAGATTATTGTGAATAAGTATCAAGGCAATAATTTCAATTCAATCTCTCTTTCGTTTTCTATCTGCTTTATTTCTCTTTCAAGGATTACGTGGACAGCACAACAACGATTCAATCTACCACTGAGGAGGTGCACCTTCTATTAATACTTAGAAAGAGATTTCTAATGAGCCTACTAGAGGTGAGAACCCTATTTTTACGATTGCTCCAATGAAGGGAGCAGAGCTGGGTGGAGAAGCTAAGGTTTTGGAGGAGCGAGTCACCTAGGTCTTGGTGGGGCACTACTTCACCGAGTTGTTGAGTAAGTTGATGAAAAATCTTGAGTTTGCGAAGAAATGTGAGGAAGATGCAGGGCCAGCCACGAGAGAAACAACTCAGGACGAGCCTCTTGTTGATGGCGCTTTTGATGAACCAGTTTTGGATGAGGTGACTACTAAGTAGCCAACAAATGATGTCACTTCAAGGCAGATTGAGAAGGAGGACGATGAAATTATGCTAATGTAGATTTCGGAGGAGACATGAACACCGCAGCCTATGAGTGAAGATGAAATTAGGCTGTAGAAGTTTGGATGATAATAAAAAGTAAAAAATAGCTCATTTAAGAAAACGACACATACTTAGCCTCAACAGTTCATGATGGGAGAATAGCATGCTTGGTTCACACAATTGGGAGAGTAGAACTTCTTGTTGAGTAGTAGAGAAAGATGTAGCATTCTCTTGCTGTTGCTGCTTTTATTTCATTCAAGCCTTTCTTGCGATCTCGCAGATGCTAGTGTCGCTGTTGCTTCTACCTCATCCATTCTCATGTATGAAGTGTGTTATTTGGTCCTAGTATAAGTGGATGCTAAGTAGATGCTATTGCTTGGGTGGAGAATTAAGCATGAGAGCTGCATCATCCCCTAACTAGGGTAGAAGAGAATCAAGTGACCACTGATGCCTGCATCCAAGCATTGCTAATTGCTGAGCTTTTATCATTCGCACAACTATAGCATCCACTGATAAGGAGCTGTCCCAGAGATCTGACGCGCTTTTCTAGGGGTACATGAAGTTCTGATCTTGAGAGATCGAGAACCAAGACTAAGAGAAAACTAAGGTAGCCAGAGGTCAGCATTTTGAGAAAGCTAGAGCCACGATGATCCTTGCAAGGAGCCAAGGATTGTCCCTGAGGGAAAAATAGGTGGTCTAAGTAAATGTACCTCGGCTTTTCTAAAAGAATGTTATTTTTTTCCCCCTGAAAAAGCGATTATGTGTAATGAAAAATGGAATTTTCGTGCTTTCAACATCCATACCTAGCATTGTGTATGATAGTTTCTATGTTTGATTCCTCTGACTCTCTCCTTGACTCTGATTAAGTGATAACTTGTATACCAGAGTGAAATGATCTGGGTTATAGGATGCATTGTTAAACTGAAGATGGCATGTTTGATTAAGTAGGATTTAGGAACAACGAAGGTTTTGCATCTGCAAAGAGAAATCAAAGTGATGGAGAAAATTTGAATTCTGGGCTCAGTGTACCTACAGGGCAACATGGTCCAACTCTAGTGATAAGATGTTGGGACAAAATGGAAGGGCGAAAGGGAGATTTCCTGGGATCAGGAAGGATATTGTGCAGAAGGAAATTGTGTTGTGTGCATTTACACGCTAAAGATCGAGAGAAATGTAAAGGAAAAAGAATGAAAGAAATTTTCTGGGATCACAAAGCACATTTTGTAGAAAGAACTTATGCTGTGTATATGGTTTGAATTAATTGGCTGCAGGTATCTATTTTTGTGGTATATAAGTGATAACGAGAAAGTGGGATATGTGATACTTTCCAAGGACTTGCTGAGCTCCTATTTTCTTTTGTAAAGATGCTAAAATGAAACCCATAATGTGCTTTTGTTTAGTCTGGTTAACTTTAATCAGGTTAAAGTCAACCTATTATAAGAGAAAAATGCTATGCATCTCTAATAACTAACTAATGGTGTGACTAATCATGATTTAGGCTTTTAATTCATAAGAATATCCTGCAGATTAAAATATAATCTACTGGATAATCCAGTGAATTAAAGTCTTAAACTATGATTGGTCAGCTTATCAGCATGTTATTAGAGTTATGTAGCAAGACTCATTATAAGATATTTTTTTATTGAAATTTGCAAAAGATTTGAAAAAAGTTAGTTTTTTTTTTGAAAGTTGTAGGATGTGAAATAATGTACATTTTTTTAAAAATTTGGTACGGTGTGAAATAAAATTTGTTTTAACATTGGAATTTGTGTAAAATTTGAAATATTTTTAATTTAAATATTAAAAGTTGTGTATGATGGTTAAGGTTAACCCATGTTATTGTTAGTTTTGATTTTGTTGATATTGCAGGCTGATCAATTCTATGATAACCTAGTTCGTTTTGTTTGCTGCAGTGCATTATCATAGGACAAGTCAGCATGCAATATCATCAAATAAATACACAATTTTGTTCATTTTTTAATATAATGTACGGAAATTTATATGTTTGCTACTATTTGGATGGGCGCAAGTGACATATGAAACCTATGGTTGTGAAATACTAAATCATTGAAACCAGTTTATTTATCAAATCCACAAAGAATAGGCTTACAGTTCTTTTTGGCACCCTTCATAACCATATTTTAGCTAAAAGTGATAGCCCAATGGGATGAAGTAATAGTGACTGTAGTTTCAAAGTTCACATTATCCAACTTGGTGGTTTTATGAAAATAATTTGCGACTCCACAAATTTTGTTCACTTGTCATACTATTTGTTTTTTCTCCCAAGCATCTGTTTACCACGGGACCTCACTGATGCTTGCAAATGATTTTCAAATTAATGTAACAACTATTAATTTCTTTTAAGATTAGACATTGCATTAACTTTAATAATCTTGATATGATTTATTTCATACGTATTTTACAATCATGAAATAAAATTTGTGCATGAGCGTTTCTATTTGTTGCTTCGCAAGATATTGTTACTTAAAACTGTTTGGTTCTCATGGAACTTAAGCTATAGTATTCTCACACACCAGTCTTCCTCAGGCACTTGGTTGGATTCTTTCTTTTCCTTGCTCTCACCGTATATACAGCAATAATGGTCCCAAAGGTAGTGGATATCCAGTCCTTGCAACAACTCCCTGAAGTGCTGAAAAATGCAGACCTGCACAAGCTCCATTCAGAATTGGTCTCTTGCCTGCCAGCACTGCCACAGTTGTCCCATCTACAGAGACTCAAAAATGATCTCAAGTCGTCCTTGCGTACCATTGACTCACTTCCTTCTTTGTCCTGCTGGCATCTGTTGGAACTCCTTTCTAGCTGTTTTCCCCAACGATTGGCACATGGGAACCAAACCAATGTACGGAATTGCTTTTCTCATTTTTTTTTTTTTTCTTTCTCAAGGTTGTTTCAATTTCAATGGTAATCTTTGTGATGACATCATAGTCTAATGCATGATAGAGTCTTTTCTCTTAAAGGTTCTAATAGAACTGCTTCCACCATCATGGTTATCTTAGGCTACGGTCAAGTTTCAGTATCATGTCTAAAAGAAATTTACTTGTTCTAAGTTAAAACCTTTTTATGTTTGATTACACAAATTTTGTATGGTGATTGATGCACACAACTCATGAACAGATCAGACGGATGAAAATAAAGGGAACTAAAAAATTTTATGTGGAAACCGATAACAAAAAAACCACGGCGCCATCTAGGGGTGGTTTAAAGAGAGTTCTATTATGGAAAATGTAGTGCAAGAGAATGGGTCATCCAGCCTCGAAGAGTGCTCATCTAAGAGCTCGCTAAGCTCGAGAGAGGGAATGGTGGCAGTTATGTATAGCATTAAATGCCTTTTTTCTAAAAAACCGGATCCCTCGCCAACCTATTCTAACGAATTTATAGTGAGATGAATCATCATTGCGAGTATCCCATTAGCACTATGGCTAGCACAACACCAATATTTCTAAGGGCTTCTAGATGGCACCCGCACCCTTAAATATCTCTGGCTAGTGCATTAATTCTTGAGTTGACTTAGCTTGTACTGCGTACTTGGTTGATGGGCGCTCCTTGGCTCATGTGAAACCTAGTGATGCATTTAAAGTGGATGCCTATAAAGTATGGATATGATACAACGATGCGACACGGATATGATGATACAACAAACTTAAAAAAGTAGAATACGGATGCAATGGAATACAACTGTATATATATGTGTATAATACATCATATTCTCATATTTAAGGTGTAATTCTATGATATATCACAACAATTTATACATCTTGTTAATATAAATATCAAAAATATCATTTTAATTTTTTTCAAATTAATTACTTTTTTTCAAGTGTTCTTGATATCACTAAAAGCAATATTATAGATAATTCAATTTGAAAAAATAAAAATATCATTCAACAACTAATAAATTTGAAAAAAAATCTTAAATTTAAAATAATAATATAAAGTTTATTTAATTGCTTTCCAACTTATCACAGATTATCTGAGTGAGATGAGAGTATATATATCAGTAAATTAGTTTCAATTTTAATTTAAATCTGACCAAAATTAGTTAGTTCAATACAAACGAGATATAATTGATAATAATACGAATATTGGACATTAATCTAGATATGCTAATCTGATCAAACTACATACATGCTCTCTTCTTTTTAAGTCTCTAACTAAATACGTAGATAAAATAAAAAAAGTCAAATCTTTTTCGCATTGAACTTGGTTAATGTAAAAATATATGATCAATATCTAACAGAAGTAAAGACAATATCGATTAACATAAAAAAATAAAAATGTCACTAATTTCTGTAAGATCACAAAAAAGTCAGCTAAAGCAGGCAAAGTATTAACTTGTGGATACCAAATCTTTTTTTACTGTTGAAATACTAGCTGCGTGAAGCTTTCTACGATCCCAATTGCGCAAGCCCAATGTGTCTCTCTCAATTTTAATGATCGAGTCTATGTTGAGTTGTGTTTTATGTATGAGTTTTTTTTTTATGGTTGTCCGAATCAACTGTTTTAATATTTTTTTTTCTAATTAAAAGTATCAGGGAATATCGGACAAGTATCTGGCAAATATCAAATTTTTATAAAATTTAAATAAAAATTTATACATCACGTGGCGTGTCGAATACATATCGATGGAGTATCGGAGAGTATTACTATCTAATATGGATACGATATGGACACGCTAGGCTTCACGCAATTTCAATGCTTCATTAGTGGATGTTATAGCTTTTGATGTGGTCTCTGGTGGAAACCACGACTGCTGCAATTTAACACGACATCTTCAAGGCGATTCTTCGCCTCTTTCTACTTTTTACCAAATTGTGCCATGTGTAAGGTCTAAAATTACAACATGAGTTCTGATGTAATATGCCTCCCCTTGAGGCATTATGGCCATTGATGTGTGTCATTATTAGGAGCTAGCATGTGTCACCCACAGGTCCTATAAATATTTCATCGATCAATACATTTTGTTCTGGTGAGGACACGAATTGGCAAAATGTTAATGCTTACATAGATGATCGATGGTGAAAAGTAAGAGAACTCAGCCCCCTCAATACTCGGCCCTTGCCCAGTGGATCTGGCGAAGCTAAGTGACTGTTGCCTCGAGGGGAGGCGTCAGAAAGATTGGGGGAGTCCCTGGTGGGCCTGAGCTAGAGGAGGCCCAAAATTCACCTGGCGAATCCTGTCTTCGAGCCCACCATCACTGGCAATCATTGGGGGCCGATTGCATCGTCCTAGAGATTGGGTGGGACAAATCGTGATAAAGGTTGTTGCACCATCTCCCTAGTCAACAATACCGTCACCCTCGAGGGTGACAACGAACAACTTCTGCAATGTTTGAGCTTGCTAATCGAGGCTAGGAACCAGAGCAGTCCCCCACCTCCGACTAACCCTTTTACCAGGCAGCCTGGGACCATCGCAACACAACTTGGACCACTCCTCTCTCAAGAGGACGAGGCCCCCTCCACCCTCGTCGCAACAAGCTCCTCTTTTTGTGCCTTGCACTTCGACTCTAACTCTGCAATCACTTTCTTTGCTTCGGTAGGCTCCAGCCGCCATAGCAATGAGAGGACCTTCATGAGTTTGCGGTTGACCTCCACTATCTGCTCACGTGATGCCATTCTCAACACTCACTGATTGATGGAGTCAGGGCAATAACACATTCGTGGCATTGACCTGTGACACAGCCACGCAGTTCAAGATCTGTGCAAGGAGCAGGTGATAAATATACAATTCGCCTCAGTACGTCACCCACAAACAATGGCCAACTATGGGTAAAACGTCGTATTCTTTTGTTTTCGGTGGGGAGGTAACAGTATACTCACCAGTGTCGAAGTAATCGGCAACTTCAACCTAGAGAACCTTTCTACTTAGCAGCAGTTGAATGACCCAAAAAGAAGGTTCGAGCTTTACACACTCGAAAAAATAAGGAATTTCGCAACCCTAAAGCACAAACTACAAATTGCAAAATGCTACAATAAGAACATATATAGGAGGCAATTTCAACAAGGGGACTTTGTCCTCAAATTAAGAAATATCATCTATAGAGACACGACTCCCGGCAAACTAAATTCCAATTAGGAGGGCCCATTCATCATTTGCGAAGTGCTGGAATTGAACACCTACAAGGTCGCGAGCAACAATGGAACTATCCTTTCTAGGACTTGGAGCTACAACAACTTAAGAAAATTCTATCCTTGAAATCTATGTACAAGTCTTTCAAACTTTCAAAGGCGTTTCCTTAAGATATTGTCTACTATCTATAATTAGCGCATAGGTGACTAGCAGTTAAGGACATTCCCATTTTCAAAGTTCGGGCCTACTACTTATTACTTAGCGCCTAGAGTGCTGGCAGTCAAGGACAATCTCTTTCTTGAAGTCCGAGACTTATTACCTATTACTTAGCGCTTAGGCGACTAACAATCAAAGGCAATTCCCTTCTCAACGTCTTAGACCTACTACATATTACTTAGCTAAGGCGACTGGCAGTTAAGGGCGATCCCTTTTTCGAAGTCTCAGGCCCACTATTTATTACTAAGCACTTAGGCGATTAGCAGTTAAGGGCAATTCCTTTTTCGAAGTCCCAGATCTACTACCTATTACTTAGCGCCCAGGCAACCGACAGTTAAGGGAAATTCCCTTCTTAAAGTCACTAGCCTATCACTTATTAACTTAGTCGAAACGAACATAAATGATAAGTCGCCTTGGGTTCTGGTGGGGTGGGCCATGGCTTTGGCCTCAATCTACTTGGAGAAGTAGTCAATGACTGTGTATCAAAAGTGTAGACTCCTCCTAGATCTGGGGAACAGACTTAGGAAGTCCAAACCCCACATTGAAAAGGGCCACAAGCTGATTATGGGCTGTAGCACTTTAGCGGGCTTTGCAAGATGTTGGAATAAAGTTGGCACCAAGAGCATCGACGACGAATTTTTTGGCATCCTTGTGAAAGTTTGGCCAATAGTATTCTAGTCGAATAATTCTGAATGTCAGATTGTGCTAAGCGGTGTGGGTGCTGCATTAGTTGCTGTGGATTTTTTTAAGGACAGCCTTGGAGTCTTCTTGCCGAAGGCACTTTACGAGTAGCCGTGAGTAGGAATGTCGGTTGAGTTGTCCCTCTACAAGGATGTATTTTGATGCTTTGAATACTGACCGCTTGGCCTTGCCTTTATTTCTCAGTAGCTTTCTAGTTTGTAGGCATTGCGTTATCTCCACCATCTAACTCGAGAATTATTCGATGCCTTAGTACCTCAAAGTCCTTGTAGGCCGGGGTAGTGAGATTTTTTGTCATCGACCATCTTCGCATCTTCTCCCTTCGCAAGGCTATTAGTAGTTGAATTCGACTCACAAGGGACATGAAGTATGAGTGTTTTATTGAAACTTTGAAGGAATTTCTTCACCAGCTATGGGTACTTCTTTGGTATCTCGTCTTTACTTTAATAGGCTCCCTCACTTAATTCACCATTAGCTTGGAGTCGCTATGTATGCAGAGATACATAAATTCGCCAGCCATGAGCGGTATTTGACCTTGCTTATGAAACTTGCTGCAGGGAGCCTTTCGTTTTCCTCTTTTACGGTACACTGCTTTTAGCTTCCGAAGTTACGCTTCTTTTGTCGAATTGTTGTGTGGTCAGGCTTTAGGCTTAAATTGTGCTCAACTACACCTCAATCTGAACCTGACATGTCTTTAGGTCCCCAAGCAAAGACATCAGAGAAGCACCACTATAGTGAGTCATTTTCTAGGAGATCTTTAGACACAAGTATAGATTTTTCGTCCATGATGATTACAAGTTCGTTTCCTTTGAGGGAAGGCGGCTCCACGTGTTCCTTGGGATCCACATAGTCGGTGTGAAGTCGGGCTTTGAGCTCGTAGCATTTCTTTGCTCCGTTCTTGTCGCCTCAAATAGTCGCAACTCCGAGCGGTGTTGGGAATTTGATGCAGAGGTGAAGCGTGAAGGAACCATATGAAAAGCCGCAATTGAAGGGCAGCCAAAGATGACATTATACTTAGAGGTATTATCAATTAGAATGAAGTCCATGAGTTTTATTTGCTTCCTGGAGTCATTTCCTAGTGTAACGTGGAGGGAAGTGTATCCAGTTGGTCTATAGACGTCATCGGTGAAGATAGACATCGGCATTTCTGGTGGGAGTAGCCAGTGCATTGATTCTTGAGTTGACCTAGCTTGTATTGTGTATGTTGACAGAAAAAAGGAATAGCTCTACTTGCAGGCGGCACACAAGTTTCTCATAGGAAACGGAAAGGGGAGAAACCATGGATGAGAAGAACAACAATAAAGTGCCGAAAAGTAAAGGAGGCAGAAATTTAGGTGGTTCGAAGAGATTCTCTTATATCTACTGGCCAAGATAGTCCAAGTTCTACTATAAACTCTGAAAATTCCCTAAAGGGTGAGTACAGGACGTTTAGAGAGAAGAGGCCAACCAAAAGATGGAGCGAATCCCCTTTCCATTGACTAAGTTTTAGTATTTGTAGTAGCTGTAGGGAGCTTCCTCTCATCTCAGACGCATGGTTGTCTTGAATGTTCACTTGGAAGAGGCAGACAAGACTTCTCTACGTCCCTGCTTTTACACGCTACCTACTTAAAATAGAGGAGAACAATCACCAGCAATGGGAGGTGCGTTGCGAAGATGTTGTGGTAGCGTGTCAGCGGCTATACTATCCTAAGGCAGTTGGTGGGACCCACATGCACTAACGGATATGAGGCTCGGACCATTGCGCGAACTTCTGCTGCTGACGGTGCCCACAATGGGACGGAGCTTTCCATGGTTCTTTCACCATGGATCGATTGGCTTGGTTTTGCGATGATTTGAATGGTCGAAGCTGCTGCCAGGATGGCTTTGAATTTCCTGCGCAAACAACGTACTCAGTGGATGGGCGCTCCTTAGCTCATGTGAAACCCATGTGATACATTTAAAGTGGATGCTACAGCTTGTGATGGGGTTTGTGGTGGAAAGCTTGATGACCACAGTTCAACACAGTGTCTTCGAGGCGGTTCTTCACCTCGTTCTACTTTACCAAACCGTGCCACTTGTAGGGTCCAGATTTACTGCACAGGTTTCCGATGTAACAATGGTTCTAGCATGTATCATTAGATGAATATCACGAGCATGAGCTATGGTTTTTTGAAGGGTTTTTGTTTTTTTAAAGTGTGATTTTGATGAGATGTTAAAACAAGAGATGAGACGCTCAATGCATGCATGGCTGAAACGTATTTAATATTCTGAAATTTTGTTATATATTTCTTTCTTTTATCCAACGGGACTAGCAATATTCATTCTTGTTCTCGTTTTTGCGTAGTTAATTGCTGTGATGTGATTAGTGTCAGTCTAACTAAATCTTTTTGTTCCAGCGAGGTGTGGCAGCTGAGGTGGCTAATACCATTGCATCATTGTTTGTACGCCCGATCCCTCGATGGCCATTTTTTGCATTCCTCAGTGGGGCCATGTTCTGCCTTTTGTCAAGCAGCGCATGCCATCTGTTGTCATGTCATTCTCGTCGCCTGGCATATATCATGCTTCGTCTGGATTATGCCGGAATTGCCGCTCTGATTTCTACATCCTTTTATCCTCCCGTTTACTACTCCTTCTTGTGTGATCCATTCTTATGCCACTTTTACCTCGGCTTAATTACCATTCTTGGGTGCACAACAGTTGCCGTTTCCCTGATTCCAGCATTCCAGGAACCCGAGTATCGAGCAGTAAGGGCAGGACTTTTCTTTGGCATGGGCCTGTCCGGAGTCGTGCCAGTGCTGCATAAATTGATTGCGTTCAGGCACCAGCCTGAGGCTGTATATACAACTGGGTATGAACTTCTAATGGGACTTCTTTATGGCTTTGGGGCGCTTCTCTATGCTACTAGAATACCTGAACGATGGAAGCCTGGGAAATTTGACATTGCCGGCCATAGCCACCAGCTCTTTCATGTCTTAGTTGTTGCAGGTGCCTTCACACACTATAGGGCTGGCCTGGTTTATCTGAAGTGGAGGGATCTAGAAGGATGCTGACCTTTCACTCCAGTAAGGATGCTGACCTTCAGCAGTAAGGGCAGCTCTATATTGTCAAAATATTCGAAATCTTTAAAACAAGGGACATGAATTTCAGACTAACTGAAGAATGAATGTAAACGGCACTTCATAAAATATAAAATTAAGGTTGATTGTTACTATTTGAGAAATGGAAGCAAATGTGTCATAAATGAGTACAAAACTTTTATGGAAGTTTATCATCAAATAAGACCTATGGGTTTGATCTGGGCATTGGTGCAGCGATACACAACCCTGAGTCTGGTTTTGATCAGGCCAAACTAGGCCATTGCAGTGAGTGTAGCCCTAGCTATCACTCCATTACGCCAGAGAGAAATGTACATGCAATTGCATCCCCAACTCTCCGCTCTCTGAAATCAAACAAACAAAAAAAAAATCCATTCTCATTCCTACCTTTCTGTCTTCAAAATATTTTTCACGGAGATATTTCCTTCAACATGATGATCTTTCCTTCTCTTCAAGTTTATGATCTCCCTACAGTCAAAAAAAAAAGAGTTTATGATCTCCCTGTCTTGAAAATCCACGCTTCCTAAAGCTTGTGGGATATTGTCGATGGATGAGATACCCGGGCATGTCAAACATGGACATTATGAAATTCGTGGCCACGAGGGTTTGCGCTCTCCCTGCTCACTAAAGTGCTTTATAATGGATTTAGACTTGAGGTGACACCGGCTCCCAAGTTCCCAACGCTTACAGGCTATCAAAAAATGGAGGAAGGTCTTTGATTCAGTTGAAGGAAAAAATGACTGTTTATACTGTGGTTTTTTTGTTGGATAAAATTTATACTGTTATTTTATGTGTAGTGCATTATGCAGCCTAAGTTGGCGTGAGTGCCCTTTCCATATGGCGTAAGCTACAAAGTAACCTCACTGCTTTGAAAGAGGAATGAACGTGAGCGAAATATGCAGGATTATCCTCATCCTAGCTATCTCTGTTGGTTTTGGTCATTCATCTATACTCTTTTCTTAATATCTTTTGATCTTCTCATGATTTTCCTCTAAGCTGATTCTCTTTGTTTCTAATCGTTTCTTTTTTTCTCTCCTAATTATCTCTATTGAATTCATACCATTCTTTTCAAAAGTTGATTTGCTAGACAGTTGGAGAGCACTGATACCTTGCAAGAGTAATCTATATGTAATAATCATTATGATATAAATTGTGCATGAATTGTATTTTTAATATGATTTTTATGATTAATATGATATTGCTCTTATTCTTATATTATTTATATAATAATAGGACCAACCGACCAATACACATGTTAACCCCCTCCCCTGTTTGAATGAGGATAATAAAAACTTACAGAGATTAGGCCAGCCTTGTTTGGTGGTTTTCCAGCACTCTGATACCACAATGTAAAAGAAAATCAAAGAAAATGCTGATGCAGAAAGATTTTTACGAAGAGAACAACAAAAAGATATTTCATTTTCTTAGAAACTGAGGTATATTTATTTGTTTATCTATGCAACATATTTATAGACTTTATTCATACCACTAGAGAAACAGAATCCTAAAATTAAGGACAACATGAAAACTTAGTAAAACTAACTAGATAAATAAAATGAAAAAACTTTAAAATGATTTTGAATCATTTTCATTTAACACTCTTCCCTCTTCCCTCCCAACACGTACCCTTTCTACTGCTCAGGTAATTGGGAGAAGGGAGCTAAACCTGCCAGCTGGCCCCCCTCCCCCTCTCTTCTCTTTTTTTCCTCTCTCTTTACTTTCTCTCTTTCGCACACAGCGCCTCCTTTGTGTAAGGGTATTAAAAGATAATTTTTTTTTATTTTTTATTTAAAGATTACTAATGAAAATCATTCAAATGAACCTATGTGAAATTTTATTTGATATAACCTCAGTGACTTGAGTAATAAAATTAGCCCATCTTACGAACTCAATAGTTTAGAATTTAAAAATATAAACTTATGTAATATTATAATTTAATTTTGAGAATTTGAATGTAATTTTCCCCTATGCTCACGCTTTAGGTACTGTAGGTAGGAATGACGAATTTGATGTCTCGCTTCTTTTATTCATAGCTCTCCCAAAAACATGAGTTGAAAACGCATAAGTATTTATTGTCTATACATACATACATATATACATACATGTGTGTGTGTATATATATATATATGTATATATATGTATATATATGTATATATATGTATATATATGTATATATATGTATATATTTTACCCTCTTAACTTTACAAAATTATATTTCTTCCTCTTGGCAACTTTAATAGTGAATTAATCAGACTATTTTGTTTGAATGTAATATTGGAGAAGATCAGGTAGTTACGATAGTAGTTGGCAGTAGCATTAGTGATTGGCAAAAAAGATGTCAATGGTATTGACAAAATATAAAAGCGTCAGCAACAATCAAAAATATATAAGAAAGATATTGGTGAGATTACATGTACACTTCGCATTTTTTTAGTAAATCGTCCTATTTGAATTATATAAATCATGACTGAGAGTAGTAATTATCTAATAGTGTAAACCAGGAGATATTATGTAATTATGTATTAAAGTTAAAGGTTAATATATATATATATATATATATATATGTGTGTGTGTGTGTGTGTTTATGTTTGAGGTTTGATGAGAGTGTTTTGCCAAAAAAAAAAAAAAAAAAAATAGTATAGTGTGGTTGATTAAGCATATTGTACATATTCTTATGTCGTTTCATTTTTGCAAAGTTATATATGTTCTATGTAATGTAACTAGTGCGGCCAATTTTCTAGCGCACTAGATTATGTTAGATAATTTTGTTGAAAAAGAGGCATTCTCCTCCCCATTGATTTTTATAACGTCCTTGTAAAGAATGTTCAATTACTTTTATACCTTGCTTTAATTAATGCTAAAAGCCAAAGCTTCAAGAAAAAATAAGGTATAGTACAAGTAGAATCAATATTGCTTCTCAACCATTGATTCCCATCTTTAATGGTGAGAAGTATGAGTTCAGGAGCATAAAGATGAAGCACTTATTAAAATCACATGAGTTATGAGATTTGGTGGAGAATAAATATGTTGATCCAAATGAAGAGCAAAAAAAAAAAAAAAAATTCTAAAGCATTATTCTATATTCAGCATGCAATGCATGCATGATTCCATTTTCTCAAGAATTACAATGACAAAAATATCCAAACAAGCATGAAAAATTTTAAAGATGAAATTTCAAGGTTCATTAATGGTAATGGCCGTTAAACTCCAATCTCTTCAATGTTAGTTTGAAACTCAAAGTATAAAAAATAATTAATTTGTGCAAGATTATCTACTATAATAGTTAACAAAATGAGATCATATGGTGAACAAATTTATGATAAAATAGTAGTTGCAAAAATTTTGAGTCTTTCTCCAAAATTTGAGCATGTCGTTGTTATAATTGAAGAGTCCAAAGAGTTATTAGTTTATTCTTTTGATGAACTAATGAGTTCTCTATTAGCAAATGAAAAAAGGTTAAATAAATCAACAGGAAAAAATAAAGCAAAGTCGATTTAAGTAAAGAAGAATCATCATCATTCTTGCAAAAAAATAAGTAAGAAATTTAGATAGGAAGAGGTAGAGGTGGATTCCAAAGCAGAGGAACAGTCAAAAATTCATTTCACCAAAAAAGAATATTGTAATGGAGACAGACAAATGTTCAATGAATACAAAAGTAAAATTCAATGCAACTATTGTAAGAAACTTGGGAATATAGAAGTACAATACAGGAACAAGTAAAAATGGAATGGGCTATAAGAATGATACTAAAAAAGAGAAAAACACAAGTTTAACAAGATAGCAACTCACTCGATAAGAAAAAAAAGAAGGTTTGGTTGAAATTTTTAGTCATTTTTGAAAAATGTGTATGATGTGAAATAAAGTAAGTTGGTTATATTAAAAATTGTGTAGAATGTGAAATAAAGTTGATTGATTTATTGAGAATTGTATTGGATGTGAAATAAAGTGATTGTTTAATGTTGGAATTTGTGTGAGATGAGATATAAAATAATTTTTTAAGTTTTTTTTAAAATAAATTTAAAATTTTGGCCATGGCTAATTTTAGCCATGATTTTTAATCCATTGCCAAACAGGGGCTTAAGAATCCACTTAAGATATTGAAGGTATCTTTCTCTCAAGAGATCAATAGAATGACAATACTCCAAACTTGTATATTCCACATCAAACGGTTACATATTTATAAAAACTATGAGGTTAATGATGAAAACACTATAGTTAAGCATAATTGAATTAAAGTAATACTAAAATGGATGACCTCTTAAAAACTACTTAAGTCACACAGTTTCGTAAAGTTAAAGTGATCATTACCTCTATATTTGGAGACGAGATATTGCAATATGATATTAGAGAGTTGATATCCTACAAGTACAATGTGGTTTAAAAATGAATCAGGTGAAAGGTGATAGGCCTGTGATGACCGCTAGGTGATGCCCTAAAAAAAGAAAATTACTGGTCTACTTTGAGGGCTTGGATGGACCCATAATTTTATGTTAGATAAAATAGGAAGTGTATACATTAATGAAGTTTGAGAGGTTACATTAAAAAGAGCTTAATTGATATAATTACGTAGGAGGGAAATTAAACAAAATGGAAAGATCGATTAAGAATTTGGCGAAGGTTAAGCAATTTCTTTTGTGTGCGTGTGTGATGAGAAAAAGGCTAATTAACTAGCAACTTTGACCAAAAAGATTGAGGAGATCATGTAGACATTTCGTAGCAAATTAATTTGTCCCGTTGATTATTTTTTATTTTACTGGCCTGCTATATCTTTAATTAATTTCCTCAACTACTGTTCAAGCATGGCATGCGTGCCTTTCACTCCATCAACCTTATCCAATTTTAATTTCACACTTTTTGTCGTAATTTTTAATTTGTCTTCTGTTGCAAATTCGCTCATCCGTGACGACGATGCAGGCCGGCCCAGCTTGTACAAAATTTGTCAATTAATTCTAGATGCTTAAATATTAATTCGTGTATCGATCGACATATATATGTTTCTTCATTATTATAAATTATGTATATTTAATTAAATTTCAACGGCACAGATACGAGAGTTTCACGTGCCTATATATGTGAATGCAAGTCAAGCATATATACATGTGCTGGGCAGATCGACGGCTTATGATCGATCGGAGGGTTATTTCATGACTATGAACAATATAGCTAATATTCGGGCCACCAGACTCTACATATGCATTGATTTTTTCGATATTTTTTTATATTATTTTATATTTTTTAAGATTTACAGAATTCTCATGTAAATAGATTGGCCATTGTATAACACAGTTGATTTAATTATTCGGGCCACCAGACTCTACATATGCATTGATTTTTTTGATATTTTTTATGTTATTTTATGCTTTTTAAGATTTACAGAATTCTCGTGTAAATAGATTGACCATTATATAACACAATTGATTTAATTTGTTGCTTACTTCGATATATTTCTCCCAATTCTTATTGAGGACCTACAGTTTTGTATTATATTTATTTTTTTTGCAATAAATACGTTATAGCTAACTTTCACAAATTAATGCATGTCGATGTGATCAAGTATTAGGAGAAGTTTCTTGCCCATCCAATTATATTTTTGTATCACTAGCTTCCTTCTAAATTTTTGGATAAAAGTCCTACCTTGGTGAAGGTATGACATCATAAAAGAAAAAAAAAGTAGTCGTCGTAAACACTCTTTAATCGATTAGCAAAAGACACATAAATCTTCCCATGGACAGTCCACTATATGTAATCTGTAGTAAATTCTCATCGCCACAAGTGTAACTTCACATTATCAGCTAATAGAAAATATAAGTTTCTACATGTGATATATGAATATTTTATATTTTCACTTATCTTGATAGTATTTGTTGGTGAGCATGCCCACTCTATGAATTGTTCCACACCAGCAACAAATTCATCAGTTAATTGACCATTATGTGTTAACCTTTCGTACATCCAATGACGTAAATCAGCTATGTATCTATATACATAAAATATTCAAATAAGAGAATACATTATTCAGAATTAACACTTATTTTACAGACTATTAAATAAAGAAAATAAATAAAAACTGAACAATTTTATTTAAAAATTTAGTTTAAATACTGTATTTTCTGACATATAAACTTAACACATCAACTTTAAAATAATCAGATTCAGCCATTAAAAAAAAAAATCAGATTCAACTTAGCTAACAAAATGAACTACACATGTATATAGTTTGTAATGATTTCTCAGTTGTCACCTGAACTAAAATATTATTTTTATATATGAGAAATGTGTAAATAGAATTAAATAAAAGATCAGAAACAGTGTCAAAAGATTTTCCAAATAATGCTAGGCCTGCTTGAAGATTGAATTTATTCTGTCAACAAAACCTTCTACTTGCAGATACAAGAGAAAAACCAAGACTGCACAGCAGCTTGGGATGACAATGTCGTACAATTGAAGAAGAATGCAAAACCTTTTGGCCCGACAAGCACCCAGGTGGCATCTTAGCCACTGATGAAATAATGGGTTTTCGTATTCGATGAATCACAATCGCCAATGAAGTTCATACTAATTCGATTAAGCTAACAACAACTAGCTCCTTCGGTCACTAATGAGCCATCAACAAACTAAAATAAAAGAGAAGGAATGATACAATAAGAATAAAATAGACATCAAAGAATTATTTTCTTGACAAATCAAAATATTCTTTTCAGTTAGGAGCCAGAAATGTTCAAATCACAGAAGAAAAGTTTTTTTTTTGATAGAACAGAAGAAAAGTTCTAACTAAAGATGATAGACAAAAAATCAAGAATCTTTGGCTGAAAATGACCAGTCGATTCGAAATAAGAAAAAGTTGCTTATAACCTACAATGATTATGCGGGAACAAAGGATCCTTACCTCGAATTCGACCAACAAAATTTTGGAAGAAAACTGCACAAATGAATGCAGCAAAAGGGCACATAGAAGCTTTCCAAAAGGTGAACGAAAAATCGATAGCTGAAGTTGAATACCAAAGGAGCACCTTGCACAGCTTGAATGCAGTTGAAGGAAAGGTTAAAATTGGGATTCCTTCTTTTGTATGAGGTTAAGGTCAGTTTTGATGAATTTTCATGGGTCGGAAGTGCCGACTAACCTAATGCGTGAGAGATAGTTAGAGACAGAGAGGAAGAGAGATCGAGATGTACCAAATATAAAAATATTTCGATAATGTAGACACAAAAGCGATTGATGGCGGCGATGCACAGGAGCAACGGATGGCGCCGGTGATGGATCAAAACGAATGATGGTGCCGATAATAGGCGATGGCAAAAGATGGCGCCGGCGAAGGGTGGCGCCGGTGAAGGGTGGCGCCGGTGATGGACGATGGACAACGGCGCTCGGCAACAGAGAAGATTTGATGCAATTAGGGCAACCCGTAGAAAAAAAATGGTTGAATAGGCTAAATAGGAGATTGCGACGGAATTGTGACTGATAGAGAAATCGGTCGCAAGTATGTGCGACCGATAATTGCACGCATCGCAATTCCATCGTCGATGCTTAATATTACAGTAGTGAAATCTTCTTTTCTCATAACACTTCTTGAAGTTAATTTTTTAGATTATATTGAGAATTATGATCACGTGATCCTTACATGACATCAAGAATGTGTGTTGGAGCAATTATTCCATTCGGTCAATCAATAAAGGGCGCCATGTACATCAGCAGTGCGGCCCACCGACTGCTGACATGGTGCGCATTCAGTGGCAAATTCTATTAATTTGTTGTGCTGTCAGAATTTTTTTGAAATCATTAAATTTTTGGGACCAGTCAGTTACAGATCAAATTATATTTAACGTGAGGACCAAAACAGTACTAATTTAAAAAATAATAATAATAAATAAATTTTTTAAATTATTCTACATAAATTTAAATATAAAAAATATTATTTTACTTTATATATTCAATAATTTAAAATAAAAATATCAACTTTATTTCACATTTTAGATCAAAATATTCAAGTATTTTGATCTAAGATGTGAAATAAGGTTGATATTTTTATTTTAAATTATTGAGTATGTAAAGTAAAATATTATTTTTATATTAAAATTTATGTAGAATAATTAAAATAATTTATTTAATATTATTATTATTATTTTTTAAACTAGTACTATTTTGGTCCTGTTTTGATCCTCACGCCAAACAGGGCAAGCTTTAAAATTATTGACAGAGTTATTAAAACCCAGTACGCTTTCAAGTGCTTCAAACTTGATCATGATTTTTGACCTTTCCTAATTAATAATCTAGTGACTTCCATGCACTGAACTGATAATTAATAGACACAGTTGTCATGTTTGTTGACTTGATCTGCTGGCAGTATATACGTCAGACATTATACTATTTATCTTCAAACATATGAGATGATCTTATTATAATAAAAATATAAACACCATTTATTCTTTATAAAATAAAAGTTAAATTGCTGATAATTCCCTGTAGTTTGGTCCTAATAATGAATTGGTATAACATTTTACAAAATAAAAAATTAAGTCCCCCATATTGTAACTCTCATTCCCTCCATATATGGCTATTTTTTACCAATTATATCACTCCGTAAAAATTTCAAATTGACATTAAAATATCCTTGTTCTCTTCCTCTCTCACTTCCTTATCCTCCCTCGTATGTCAACTTTGGACTCTTTTTTCACAATGTTAATAGGTGTCAACTTTGTTATTTAAAAAAAAAAAAGCGCAACAGTCACATGTGAGTAGCCATGATGAGTTTACTACAAATTAACTCTGATAGAAATATTCAAGTAAAAGAGAGGGAAGTTTTGATGAACTTTTATAATCGGTGTTGCCTTCCATATTATCGAGATAATTAGGTCTATAAGAGCTGCTCCTCGATAAAGAATTTGAATGAAGTAATATTTATATTTTGTATTGTACGGATTAATATTGAAGGATGCCCCAACAACCCCTTTCTCTGGCCATTAATGATAGTTGATGCTACAGTGAGTTTGTAGAGAGAAAGAAATAGGTGGAGAATCATGTTTGATACATTAGCACAAGTTAATTTGTGCTATTTCAATGCAATTAAGAACAAAAATTAATTAATGAAAGATATATATTATTTGTAACTTGCATGAACCTACTTAATTCCTTAAACTTCCAAATTTAGTATAGGGTTCCTATAGTTATAATGTTTAATAAAGTATGGGGCTTAAATTAATGTATCGCTTTTAAAACTCAGACAAGTTTTGTTAGTTGCGTCAAATTGTACATAGAGATCTACAAGTAATTTACATGCAGCATGTTTTAAAATTTGAAGTGTTGCCTACATACGCCCGTCTACAATGTATTCCAGCACGTAAGGCCAAATTTATAGTATTATCTAGCTACTCATGAAAATCTTAACTAGTTTTTTGTGTACAATATCAAAAGAACTTGATTGATATCTCCCCGCATATTTGTTAGTTATAGGTTAAGTTGTCATGCCAATTATGAATAAATCATAAATATACAAGGAGTCATTGTAATTAAAAGCAGCTCTTTGCATATGATTTTATAAAAAATTAAACAGTATGTAGGCATGACCAATAATAATGACATGCATTCATCAAAAAATAATTAATTAATCGATATATATATATATATATATATATATATACAGAACATGTAAATTTTTTGCTCAAACCTATTAATATAATGAATCTTCAGGTGTTAGTTAAATGGGCGGGTTTCTGTTTCACTAGGTCTGTTTGGCAACAACAAAAAAAAGATTTATTTTAAAAATTATTTTATATCTCATATTATACAAATGTCAACATTAAATAATCATTTTATTTCACATTCAACACAATTTTTAGTATAACTAACTAACTTTATTTCACATTATACATATTTTTCTAAAAATTTTCACAAAATTTACATGTAAGAAAGAAAATATTGAAAAAAATAAAAAAAAACTTTCAGCAATTAACTCAAGATAATTATTAAATAGAATATGGAACAATGGTACTTAAACCAAATTATAATTATAAACTCATGTATATTGGGGACTTGAGCTTTTTTCCTTTGGTTAATTGAACTCATCCAAAAATTAAGTTATAGTACTATGTTGATTAATTATTTATGCATTCCAAATACTAAGCAAAAAGCACTAAAAATCTATTTATTTGTAAAATTTAATTTAAATAAGACTAATTAAATTTAAATAAAAATATTTTTTTATTAAAAATTATGAATAATATAAAATAAAAAATAATTATTATGTTAGAATGCATGAGATCAGATATAAATTAATTATTATTTTAATATATATATAATATAAAATAAAAAATAATTATTATGTTAGAATGCATGAGATCAGATATAAATTAATTATTATTTTAATATATATATAATATAAAATAAAGTTAATTTTTTATTTTAAATTATGTGTATTATATAAAATATAGTTAATTTTTAATATTAAATTTTATATATCACTATAATAAATTAAAATTAACTAATTTAATATTAAATTAGCTAAACAAACAAAGTCAAAGCTGTAAGTTTGCCGTCCAAGCACTACAATATTTAATATATATAATATTTGAAGTCACGTTCCGTGATCAACTTTCCCTGCATCCACTCCGTTTAACTATGCATGGTTAATTATACACGGGATTCAATTTAATTTGCTTTAATCTGGATAGGAATTAATGAACTGCATGGCTAATTATATAATTAATGATGTGTAGATCATAAATAATTAATTAATTAATCGACATACATCGATCGATTAACAGCACCTTCCATTTGAAGCGCCGGCTTGAACGTTAGAAGATTGCCTGATGCATGCTCATCCAGATTAATTCAAACTTATAAAAACAGAAAAAAAAAATATTTGATTGATTTTCTGTCTGATGCTTATCCAAAAACCAAAAAAAAAACAAAAAAAACAAAAAAACAAAAAAACAAAAAAACAAAATTGAGATGTTCTACACGGCATTTATATAGAGGGTATAATACATCGATAATTCGCATGCTTTTCCTACTAATTAATTAACAATCTCTACATACGCTGGAATCGATCAAAAATGCTTACAGATTCTTCTCAGTTTATGCTTTTGCTTGTCGGCCTCCTGCTTCACTCTGCGCAGTCCATGTCGGCCGCCGTTACACATCTCCCCGGTTTCTCGCCTTCGAGCAGTAGTACTCTTCCTTTCAATTTAGAAACAGGGTTGGTTTCTTCTTTTCCTTGTTAATTATATTTCAAGCTAATTAGTTGACCATTAATTAATTAATTTTAGAGACAAACCATGCTGTACTGCATTAACATGCTACGAAGAAGAAATTAGGCAGCTGCTAGCTAGCTGATCGAAATGAATATTGTCTATAATTAGATAAATTGTATGATTAATGTTGATTGTAATTGAAGGCGGGCCTGACCTGGTCTGACTGCAGCTATGTGAGTGTGGATGAAGTGCATGGAGTGGAGCTTTTCTACTACTTGATAGAGTCGGAGGGAAAGCCAAGTGAAGATCCCCTCCTCCTCTGGCTCACCGGTGGTCCCGGCTGCTCCGCCTTAAGTGCCCTTGCCCTAGAAATCGGTGCGTTAATTTTTTCTTCTAATTTGCCATATATAGTATTTGCACATATGCATATTATATATATCATATATAGTCATCCATTATTGCTATTTTAAGCAAGTTTATTTACCTTTTCTCTTTCAAATTCTTGCTTGTATATATACACAATTTTAGTACATTAAAATTAATTAAATCTCACGAGAGGCTGTTTGGTTCGATGTAATTATCTAAGTGTTGTATATATAATGTTGTTCAAATTAATATTTGTTTGTTTTGCGAGCAAATTAAAAGGCAAAAACAGACAAATGCATAGCTGCAGAGAGAATAATTAGGGAGAGAAAGAATGATTAATTGCCAAAAAAAGAGGCCGAGTTATTTCAGAACTTAAACAGATCATGGTCGATCGATCGACCGACCGGCCCCAATATGGACCAGGATGCATGGAGGGCACGCAGGCTTACGCCGCAGTCATCTCTCTTTGTGAAGAAAATGTGATCATCAGTACTCTATATATATATATATATTTGTATTTATACGTACAAATGTCTGCCCTCCATTTATATGATTAATAGAAATTGCAGTCCGGTTTGTTTTTCTTTTTTTCGTTTTTCCGAATTTATTTGCTGATCTCCGTTTAAAGAAGGTTGTTAATTCATTAATTTGCTCGCAGTTGGCAGATTCAATTTTACGCCCAGCTATAATAAAAAAAAAACAAAATGAAACAAAAATTTAAGCATTATATATACTTTTCAGTAGGCCCAGGGTTTTAATTTGATTACTCATTTGTTAACTCTTTTTTTTTTTTTTTGTTTTCATTCATGATGCAACGGGTTCAGGCCCACTAAAATTCAAGGCTGAAAAGTATAATGGGAGCTTGCCAAATTTGGTATATAATCCTTACGCTTGGACCAAGGTAAGAAATTCCTTGTATGTATCTCTTCTTTATATTATAATATAGGAGTGATTCTATTTAAGCTCTTGAAGTTTTTTCACTTTGCCACAGAAATTCACAAATATCAAAATATTCATTATGAAGCCCGTGGCCGAAGAGGGCGGGGAGTGATCGCCGGGTAATCCTAAGGGAAAGGAATTATTGAGGCAAAGTGCGGCTCCTGACAGGCTTCTAGGCTGAATAATGAGTGGTGAGAGGGGCAGAGGAATGAATCGCCCTACATCGGAATGAGAGGGAGATCTTGAGCTATATAAGTAAATAACGTGATCTCAAATAGTAGAGACGCCTTTTGGGGCAAAACTATGCTCAAATCACGTAGTTTTTCTAAAGCCAAAGCAGACAATACCTCTACATTGAGATCACAGGATATTACAATATAGTATCAGAGCCGACCTCCCGCAGTACGATGTGGTTCGAGAACGAACCAGGCGAAAGCTGGTGGGCTTGTGATGCCCGTGGCCGAAGAGGGCGGGGAGTGATCGCCGGGTGATGTCCTAAGAGAAAGGAATCACTGAAGCAAAGTGCGACTCCTAACAGGCTTCTAGGCCGAATAATGAGTGGTGAGAGAGGCACAAGAATGAATCGTCCCACATCGGAAAGGGAGGAAATTCCTGGGCTGTATAAGTAGATAATATGATTTAAAATAGTGGAGGCTTCTTTTGGGACAAAACTGTGAGGCTGATGATGAAAAATTCTATAGTTAAGTGTGCTTGAGCTTGAGTAACACTGGGATGGGTGACCTCCTAGGAAGTGCTCAAATTATGTAATTTTCTTAAGGGGACGTTTGGTTCAGTGTTATTTTAATGTCAATGCTATTTAGATGTCATGTTATCTAAATGTCATTGTTATTCATCAATGGACATTTGTTTGGTTAAACGTTATGATATTAAAAAATATCAATGTTATCTAAATAATTTTTGTTTAATTGAAAGTTATTGACATTATAATGACAAATTGACGGTGTCATCTTGAGATGTCGCCCAATTTGGGGTGACATCTAGATGTCAGCATGTAATGGCATTTTTGTAATTAATTATAATATTATTTAAAGATATCATTAAACCAAACAATTACTTTTTAAAGATAACATAACAAGATAAAACTGAACCAAATGCCCCCTAAAGCCAAAGCAGACAATACCTCTACATTGAGATAACGGGATGTTAATCATATTGGCCACAAAAATTAATATAAGATTATTATGGCTTCTTTGTGATAGAATCAATTAAGTGCTTTTAAAATGATGAAAATACCTTTACTTATTCTATCAATTTTCAAAACATGTTATTGCTGCTTTCTATTTTCGTCAGACTTACGCAAGCTTGCTAGCAAATCTCATTGCACACTATTGCAATGCTACTTGCGCAAGCAGGCCAAGCGCGTTGCTGCCTGCACGCAAGCAGGCCACCCCATGCACAGGCTTGCTTGTGTGTAGGCCACTGTGCGCTCGGCCACGGGCAAACCCACAGTGAGTGCGTGGCCGACCAAATCCAGAAAAACAAAATAGGGGTAAAATGCTAAATTTTAAAATATTTATTTAAATTTTTTTACAATGAATAAATTAATGGTATATTGATCAAATAATATTATATTGAATCTGATTATAAGTTTTTTAAAAATAGTTAGAATCTTAGAAAATTATATAATAATTTAAAAAGTTCTGTCAAATGTGATTAAAAATTTGTGAATTTCTGTGACAATATGAGCAAACCTTATAGGCCTAAGTTAAATTACTCTTAATATATATATATATATATATACACACGCACACACATGTATATACATATATATATTTTATCATTAATTTCAGATTGTTTCACGAAATTAATTATTACATTTTTTAACGTGTTTTCAATTACTTTTCTTTTCTGATCAGTTTTCAAGCATCATCTTCTTAGATTCTCCAGTTGGAACTGGCTTTTCTTTCTCTCACCAGCCAGAAGGCTATCAAACTGGTGATAAGTCTTGGGCAGAACACGCAAACATATTCCTTAGAAAGGTTATTCAGCAGCGCGCGACTTAATTATTTAATTATTTTATATATGCAATGTTTATATATTTATTTACAAAGTAAATAGTTAGGTTTTAATTTCAAGTGAAAAAGATGCATTACATTATTGCATTTTTTTGAAAAATGGGTTTATATATATATGAATAATTAACCACTGACTAGCTATTAATTGTTGATTAATGTGAGTCGACAGTGGTTGGCAGACCACCCGCAGTACCTCTCAAATCATCTTTACGTTGCTGGTGATTCCTACGCGGGGAAGGTTGTGCCGCTGGTTGCCCAGTATCTTTCAAACGGTAATTAATTAACCAAATATTCTTCCATCTATGATGATGATCTGCTGGAAATTAATAACATATATAGGATTAATTATTCTATTCTATTGCGCGCATGCATGCAGGAAATGACAATGGGATGCAGCCGCGAGTTAATCTCAAGGTCCATCATATCATAATTAGTTAATAATTAGCTCCATCGTGTAGTCAAATTAATCTGTGTATTAATTGTATATATATATATATATATATACATACAGATCAAGTTAATTAATTGCCTTAAACTATGTAATATTATGTTTAACTTGAACATTAATTGACATGTTGTCTATGCTTTATTTGAATTAGTTGGAAATTTTAAGCAGGGATATATAGTCGGGAATCCATTAACAGGGGAAAAAATTGACTTCAATTCAAGAGTACCTTTTGCTCACGGAATGGGTATTATTCCAGACGAACTGGCTAAGGTGATTAGTAATATTTATAAGCTAGCTGTATTTATAATTCCATCTTAATTAGATTTACGAGCTGGTTGAAATTAATTCAGACTTCATCATTTGATTTTCACGTTTATTAATTCTACCTTTTCAGTCAATAAGAAGGACTTGCAAGTGGGAAAACTATCAGAATCCGAAGAATGCTCTATGTGCCTCGCATCTTCAAATCTTTCAAGGGGTAATTAATTAATTAAGCATCCATACATGTAGCACTCTGTATATCTTATTAATTGCTATTAATTAATATGTTGCTATAGCTACCTAGCTTTAATATTATTGTTTATAAAGCTGTCTTGCCATCGTTTTTTTCTTTTCCTCATCATTAAAGTTTGCAATAAATATATACTCATATTGTTAAGTTTATAGCTACTAATAAAAGTTTAACTTTAATTATAAGTCATGATTCATAAATATTTTTATGTTCTTACATATCTTTTTATATGGAAGTTTATTTTGCTTTATAGCGTGAATTCAACAATAGGTCTATTTTTTTTTAAATTTTAAATTTATGTGATCTAGAGATAATTATGGTTACTGGATTTCAAACTTAAGACTTTTGATACTGCGTTAGATATATGGCTACCAATTGATCTAAACACATAAGCTTATAAACTATAGCCTAAAAATATTTTTTTTATATTCTTACACAAATGCATACAGTTTGAATCAGAAATTATGATGTCACATATTTTGGAGCCCAAATGCACCCTAGGCTCTCAGAAGCCAAGGCACACAACAAGGTCTCTTCAAGATGAGAGTACTAAAATACTCATAACACTATCAGAGCCGGATATTAAGTGCAGAGTACGTAATTATCAACTACTCACACTTAATATAACTAGTTGATCACTTTCCTTTCTTCCACTAATGTATTTTAAATTTCAGGGCATATATATTTTCCATGATACTTGGCATTACTCATATTAATTTAACTAATTATGTGCTGATTTGTCGTTGTTATAGACTTATGCTTATTATCTCATGCATATATGGGCAAACAATGTTGCAACCAAAAAGACTCTTCACGTCAAAAAGGTGTGAATTAAGCGTATATCAAATTAAGATGATGCCATTAATAATAAAATCGCAGCAATATTATAGATGAAGCATGCATCGATCGAATCATGTACTACTAATTTGTTAATTAAACAGGGGACAGTGGATGAATGGCAGAGGTGCAAACATGATTTGGCTTATGCCAAAGACTTGAGAAGCAGCATGCAGTATCATACGAATCTCACAACCAGAGGTTACCGAGCATTGGTATACAGGTGAGAAGCAATTAATTAATTAGCTAACTACTTATAATGCCATATATATATATATATATATATATATACTTGCATTAATTAAGGTTTTCATACATCTGTTTTATTTGCTTTAATTTACAGTGGTGATCATGATATGGTAGTCCCTTTTGTGGGAACAAAACAGTGGATACGGTCCTTAAACTTTTCCGTCATCGGTCAGTGGCGATCGTGGCAAGTAAAGGGCCAAGTTGCCGGGTACATACAAATGTTCTAATTAATTTTAAACAAACAAATAATACATACAGGCATTAATTGATCGATCGTACGTGTATATACATTAATTAATTCTGATCTAATTATGCCAAGCATTTGACATGATGATATAATTATTTTCTTATGATATTATTGCAGATATACAGTTTCCTACTCCAATAATCTGACATTTGCAACTGTGAAGGTAATGCTTTTCATTGTTTAGAATTGGAGTTTTGATATGATAGATCACTAATTGGGAGGATGCATGGGGATCGATCCGGCATATGACGTATATATATATAAGCTGTAACATTAATATTAAGCATGCATGAATCCAATATAATTTACAAACGTTATTATATATTATTGTACGCATAAATTAATATGCGATCGATCGAATGCTTGCAGAATGGAGGCCATACTGCACCGGAGTACAAGCCGGAGGAGTGCTCGGCTATGGCTCGGCGGTGGATTTCGCAGATTCCGCTGTGATTGTTGTTGGCATATATATATGGTGATCAGTAAAATGAATGATAGTGAAAAGCCCGCGCAGCAATTAGGAGCAGTACTACTTCATATATAGAAGATGCATGTACGCAGCTAGCCCAATTACATACATATTTGAAGGACGAAGAGGGAAAATTTTCTATGTAATAACAAAGAACAAGAACAATGATAAAAAGATAGAGATTTGACAAATTGCTCTCTATAGTTTATTAAAATGCAAAGACTTATATTTAAACTTACATCAGTAACTAGTAACTGACACAGAACACCTCAACAACTACTAGAGAAAAAACAGAAAACTTGACCAAGAAAATAACGTACGTGGAGATGATCGAGCAAATTAACAAATCAGACCTAAAAAACAAATAAATAAACTCTTAGGAAAATAAAACTTATAATTTTGAATTACTTCTCAACAATATTATATACATGAACCCTAGCTAGCTAGCTAGCTAGGATTTTGGACAACAATAATATTAATTAATTGTGCAATTACATCCTTCTAACTGGTTTTCTTCTCCTGTTATAGTCTCTTTTCAGGCCGTCTAGTGTCTAGCATGATTTAGTATGATTAAAGAGATTTTTAGACTGGTCTTATTTGATGATGGTGAAGAATTTTAGTACATTATGAGTAAACATTTTATTTTATTTAAAATAAAAATTATTTTATATCTTATTTTACACAAATTTTATTATTAAACAATCACTTTATTATACGTCCAATATAATTTTTAGTATAATTAACTTCCCTTTAAAGAAAAAAATCATAAAATTTTTCATATATACTTTTTTTTCCCTTCAACCATGCAAACAGGCTATATATAGTTTGTGAAACAAGATAAATTTTATTATAATATTAAATATTTCTGTAATATTCTAAATAAATTAATGTTAATATTGATACATTATTTATAATAGAATTTTTTTTTTGAATTTCATATACAACAATATATACATTAATGCTTAATAAATCTTACAGATTGTGCATCAATTAATTAAAATATTATAAAACTTATGACTAGCTTCAATTACAAAGTGTGGTTTACATATTTTGTTTGTGATCACAATTTTTGTCTAAGTTTAATTTTTATTTTAACTTTAATCAAAAATTTAAATCCTAATATATAGCTGATTAATTAAGTTAGATGAAAATCTCAGTATTTAAAATAACAAAAATATATATTCATTGATTTGAATTGAAGGTAATCCAAAAGTAGCAAAAATTAAAGTATCTAGAATATCATATTTGACATTAATCCACTTTATTGCAAAAGCTAATACATCCTTTGATGCCAGGGACTAGCAATGACATATAAATAAAATATTTAATTTATTTCTACTAATAGTTACAGAAGATGAATAAGGTGTGTAAAATTTAATTTGTAATTAAATATTTTCATAATTTTTGTAATATTTTAGAATTGGCATAAAATCTATAATATTTATTAAATATAACTTAAGTTCAAAGTTATAATAATTAATTCCAAATTTATAATCATTTTTATTTAATTATTAACTTTGATTGATTTTATTTTGTATATAAATATTTATACTTTAAACAATATAAATATTTATATATATAATTATAAATTTATTTATTGTGATTAGGGAGAGTTTAGTTCGATATTATCTTGATATTATGTCATATAATCTAGCTATTATAATATCTAAATGTCATCTTTTGAGTTATAATTTTATTTTTTTTAGAAATTTTCTAGATAATATGAAATAACATTAGCTAAGATAGTATTAAATTAAATATCTATTAGGTGTAACTAAACATATTTAAATATAAAAATGAGATATAAAATTTACAATTTTTAATTTAAAATTTATAATGGATTGTTTATTTTTAAGGAATATAAAAAAAATTTCACATTAATGCACAAGAGAATACTAGTTTTATGTACATATTTGGAATGTTGCTAGTGTCATACAATAAAAAAAAAAAATATTTTGATTTTGTGAAAGTAAGATTTGGCAGAAGTTTACTTCATTGAGGAGACTTGTTTAGTTCTTCGGATTATAATATAATTTATAAATTAATGATCCTGATTCAAATAAAAATTTATGTTCTTTGATTTAAATAATCATGTACTGATTTAACTAATAGCTTAATGTGAGCTATTGTTTAAAATCTGATCTAGTCATGGTACAAAATGTGGAACACTGAGAATATATAACTCAAAAATAAGAATACAAATTTATGACATTTGCATAAATAGTGTTTAAAATCATCATATTTAGTACATAATGATTTATTCATTCATGTTAAGAGTTATCGAGGTTTGCACTTGCATACACAAAACTTATAACATATACGATGATGGGGATGATATTTTGATTTTACGAATTATATTGAGACCTTTTTTCTTTTAATTTCTATAATCAAATTATTTATAAATGCATTTTTGAATCTCCATTTACACAATGTAGTGATTTTTTTTTCACTCAAATAAACTTTCTTCATTAAAAATCTCATTTATATTCTTTATTTTTTCTTTTCTTTCATTATTACTCTACTTTAAATTTATTTCATTAATTTAAGAAAGATTTACATATATACCCCTTAAATCATCTTGAATTATATATTAAATTCTTTATTTTTTAATTTTACAACTTAACTCCCTAAATTATCCAATAATAAAAACTAGTAGAATACGTGTATTTATAAATATATTTATAATATTTTGTATATATATATTATTGATAATAAGTATCCAAATAATTATAATCAGCAAAAAATATCTTTTAAAAATCTTGAGAAAGACCTAAATATGTTATTTTTGGATGATTTAGGGGGGTTAAGCTGTAAAATTAAAAAATAAGAAGTTTAATATATAATTCAAGATGATTTAAGAAGCATATATGTAAATGCCCCTTAATTTAATTATTACAGTAAATCTTTTTAGACATATGTATGCATTTAACCTTAAAAATTTGGATGGCAGCTTTTATCATCAAATTTTTTATGATAGTAGAATTTTTGTAGGGGGTGTTTGTTTCAATATTATTTTGATGTTATATTATGTTATTTAGAGAAAGTAATTATTTGGTTTAATGACGTCTATAAATAATTTTTAATTACATTATAAAATTATTAATCAAGAGATGACATTTAAATATTGTCATGGCATAATACCGAGATAACAATGAATCAAATGCACTTTTAATAAAATAGAATGATTGAATAATAAAAATAACTCAATGGCCAGAAAGTTTTTGTTTTTGTTTTGATGAAACAATAGCCAGAGAGTTTTTGTTTTTGTTTTGATGAAACAATAGCCAGAGAGTTGAATCAATGGAATAAAATTATTGATTTTTTTAGAAAAATATTATACTGAATAAAACTTTGAAATGTTCCGGCCCAAAACTTCATAAGGAGAACCCAGCAGACGGTAGGTGGGGCTTCATCTTGATCTCCCAGTTTGTGTGGGTTATGAAGGTCTCGTCTTCCATCCCTGATTCCTGCAGATTTTCATTGCCCTTGATCGTCTCCTCACTGCAATCGCCTTCGATGGAGGGAAGGCGTTGGATATGTGACGAATTGGCCGATCAGTGAGCGTCCCAGAAAAGGTTCTGCCTTTCTCTTTTTCTGCTTTCGCTAATCACCCTACTTCTACGATGTTGGCGTTCATGGCCAAAATCCTCGACAAACAACGGTGAACGGAATCGCTGGCCTGGATTTGGCAAGAAAGAAAAAACAATGATACCTAGAGTTTCGTCCACTGATGACAGCAAAGATTTTCTGCAGAGAAGTGGAGGCGCCACCCAGGCTAGGGTTTTCCCACTCCGGATGTTGAGGCTTCTCGTACTCTTTCTCCTTGTCGGCATCGGATTCTTTGCCTTCAGTGTCTATCTCACACGGCATTTTGCGCTCCAGGGCATGAGGATCCATGCCCGCTCGAGCATCCTTACCTGTGCGGAGGAGCGTCAGGGTGGCTTCAGCTTGGATTACTGGATCCACCCACAGTCAAGCGCATCACATAGCATGAGCGACGAGCAGCTTCTCTGGCGCGCATCCTTTGTCCCCCAGGTGAAGGATTATCCCTTTCAGAGGACCCCAAAGGTCGCCTTTATGTTCCTCACTAGGGGGCCGTTGCCCTTGGCTCCTCTCTGGGAGAAGTTCTACAAGGGTTACTCTGGGTTGTACTCCATCTACATACACACCCTTCCTTCCTACAAGGCAACTTTCTCCACTGAATCGGTGTTCTATGGGCGGCAGATTCCTAGCAAGGTGATACTCTCTGATTAACTGGTAGAATATGAATTCACTGCCTATATTTTGAGGTTTAAATTTTATGTGTCCAATGCTCCTTTACTTGATTGAGCTGTCTAATATGCAATATGATTTGTTGGCGTCTATTTCCATAATTTACATGTATGATTCTTTTTAACTTTCTTGTATAAATTTGTTTCCATGGATAAACAGTATTGCAAAAGAAGTCACTGCATAGAAATAATTATCTTAGAAAATTCATGAAGTTGACCTCATTGATAGTTGAAATAAAGTTCATGATCATGAAATCATAGCTAACTTTCTGTATTTGTTCTACATCTGTTTGGTGCATTTTGTGTTTATTTTTTTGGTCATGGGTAACAACTGTAAAATGTCATTTAAGGTTGGTTTTTGGATGTTTGCAAGCAAATATACCATTTAGAGCTTCATATGGGCTAATGAGTTTTTTAAGATAAAAAACTGATGATTCTGGGAGTAATGTTATAAGATATAACATATAATTTGGTGGTTTTGCGTGCACTATGAGAAACTTCTTATCCTTTTTCAAGGCAGGGACCAAAAAATTGCAGCTAGAATATTAAATGATCTGATAAATTAGTTATTAACTTGAGTTCTATTCCCACAACAGCCTGAGTTCTATTCCCATCTAAATCAAATATTTCTTTAGAACCAAGTAATAAAAACCTTGAATTATATAATATGTTTGTGGGATCATGTGAATGTGTTTAGAAAGGGGGTGAATAGATGTTAATTGGTAAATTAAAAATTTTGATTTACTTTAACTTCATATATTTAATTTACTATAACTATAGCACAATCAACTCAAGAGCAAGTTAGCAATGATACAAACAATATATGTGCAAAATCAATAATTAGAAGACAAGTTAGAATTCAAATCTGTTATAATGAAACACTCATTTGGTTAAAAGCGGAGAAGCGCATATACTTTAGTTCTCTTTTGTTTCACTATAGATTTTCTTCTTAATACAATGAGGGAATCAAATCTTAATTCTACTAGATTAAGGGATTATCTTCACACTCAATATTATTTCTGATGAAAACTTTATATCAAGACTTAACTTTAATTTTATATCTTTTTACATTAGTTATAGATGTTTTGATTGGACATATTTAAGAAAATATATTTTGATATATATTTTTTGTAGATAATATCCTCTTTGTTAATAAGACGAGATGGGGCTAAAACAAAAGTTGAGTTATAAAAGAATACCTTAAAGTTTAAAAATTTTATCTTGGTAGATCAAAAATTAGAAGTTTGAAATGCAAATTTTGTCAGGATAGAAATGCTTGTATTAGTGTGATGATAATTGATGATCAAGTTATCTGGCTATTGATTTCTAGGGTTTTCTTATATAAACCTTGTGGATGGTTATAACAGTAATTTTTGGAATGAATAAAACCTATTATTCATTAGAAGTGTCTCTTCACGGTTCTTTGTTTTGTGGTGTGCCTTCCCTCTCTAATCCAGTAATGCGGTGGGTCTGCATCTTTAAGAACTTAAAAATCCTTTTGATGAAATTTGAAAATCTGTGAAAATGCCGCTGGGATATAAGGCTCATAGTAATAGTGATGGCTGGAATATAAAGAAATAGACCTATGGGTTGTGCATCCTTCTTGTTGGTTTCCTCTTTTTTTGTTTAACAATTGACTTCTCTCAGGTGTCAGAGTGGGGCCAGATGAGCATGTGTGATGCCGAAAGAAGACTCCTTGCCAATGCACTGCTAGATATCTCCAATGAATGGTTTGTTCTGCTTTCCGAATCTTGTATACCTCTACACAACTTCAGCATAGTTTATGAATACTTGTCAAGATCCAGATACAGTTTTATTGGGTCAATTGATGATCCTGGCCCTTATGGAAGGGGAAGATATGACCTACGCATGTTACCTGAAGTCAGCATTGAGCAGTGGCGGAAAGGATCTCAGTGGTTTGAGGTGAACCGAAAGCATGCAATAAGTATAGTTAAGGACAAGACATACTATCCTAAGTTTGAGAAATTCTGCAAGCCTCATTGCTATGTTGATGAGCACTACTTTCCTACGATGCTTACAATTGAAGCACCAAACGATCTAGCAAACAGAAGTCTAACTTGGGTGGACTGGTCCAGAGGTGGGGCTCATCCAGCATCATTTGGAAGAAGTGATGTCTCAGAAGCATTTCTTAAGGGAATCCTGGAGGCATATGCATGTTCATACAACAACACCCACCACCACAACAACAATTATACAATGTGTCATCTATTTGCCAGAAAGTTTGCTCCAAGCGCTTTGGACCCTTTGTTAAGACTTGGACCTGATTTGCTAGGCTTTGGCTAGTAATTCTGAATAGTCGGGAATCCTACAGTAGGCATCTTTAGCTATTGGCATTTCATCTGCTGTCAGCCCAGATACAACGGGAGATTAATGCTAGGACTTACGAGACTGCTACTCCATGGTATAGTCTCAAACATAAATGGCTTGCAATACATTTTGTCTTCTTTTTTTTTGCATGTACAGAAAGACTGCAGTGGTGGTACATTTCAGACTAGATTGTTAACGTACAAATGTTAATTTAGAGAAAACTCTTCTTTTTGTATAGGGAGAAGTGATTCTGCCTGAGAGATATATATATGTATGGCTTAGACAAGAGTGTCCACTTTTAACATCCACCAAGAACTCTGCCTTTAGATAAATAAACCAGCTTTCTCGTCTTGAGAGAGAGAGTTCTATAATGGTATAACCAGTGTAACCTCCTAAATGGAAGAGCTGGTGATCGTGCACGCCAAGATCATCTAGAATCCCCGATCAGAAGCCAATACTAGGTTAGCATTGCTGCGTCCTCATGGGAATGGTTTGGCTTTGTATATCTAAAACTGCGATGTTGGAACTTGCGTCTGCTTACATTTGATGCTGTCATTCAGTACTGTGTAAATTAGAGGAATGAATTAATTCCGTGGCCTATAGCCTAAAGTGAAAGAAAAAATTAGATACTTTCTTTCCTCAGCCCCTTGTCAAACACAGAATGTCACATGAATTTTAAAATATCAATTAAAAGAATTCATGCAACTTGTAATAGTATGTAAACCTCATGCATAATTCTTACTTATACTAAACTAAATGCCTCCTAAAAAATTTTTAAAAATTATTTTTACCAAACATAGAAGTATTGATATATGTTCTAATTATATGACATAACAATATTAATAAGTGCTAAGAAAATGTTAATGAGTGCTATTATATAATCTTATTATGCCACCAAGTATTGCTAGACTTTTTCGTACAAGAAATTATAGGTAAGTGTGTGGACCCCATCAGCCTGCCCATCGAATGACAAAATATGTTGTTTTGTCTTGTTTTGTTATTGTTTCGTAAAACTTTTTATTATCATTTTTCTTTTTTACGAGTATTTTACTATATATATGTATAGTATAAAAGAACTATATAAAATAAAAAATATTTTTATAAATTAAACAAAGATCATATAAAATATAAAAATAAATGTACTAAGATGATATTATGTGTGTGTAATATTTTACATTGTGTAAGTATTTTTTATGATTTTTATATCTTTATGAATGTATATAATCTTAAAGAAATTTATATAAAATAAAAAATTATTGTAATAAAAAAATTAGCATATAGTAGAAAAAAATTATATGAAATGACATTTTTTATCGTTAGTAAGATAGTTCATGCCTCAAATCTTTAGGTGTATATTTACAAAAAATAATTTTAATAAAATTAAAATTAAATTTAGAGAAAAATATTTTTATTAAGAGTCTGTGGAATGCGTAAATAATGTGATATAAGTTAGATATTATTTTGATATATATAAGATGTGAAATAAATTTAATTTTTTTAAATTTTAAAATATATATAATATAAAATATAATTAAATTTTAATATTGAGTTTCATGTATGGCGTAATATACTAAATATAGACGGATTATTATAAAAAATATTAAGCCTAGTTTTGTTTACTCTTTTTTTT
>JAEMOT010001565.1:93516-154435 GCA_019297695.1 Apostasia ramifera | reverse complement strand
TGCCTGGAGCGAGTCTGTGCCCTAATTTTTTTTTTTTGGAATCTAACCTGCTGCAGAGTCATTTCATGCTCCTTATCTTGGTGCTGTGCTGTCTGTTATTCTTTATTTTCTGCTGTTTTACTTCCCTGATTTTTTTTTTCTCTGTGTCATGCCTGGAATTCATGCTATACATTCCAACATATTTTTTTTTACTTCATACCAGCTGCAATTGCTGTGAAGTTGGCCAATTTTTTTTTTTTTTTGGGTTATTGCAATGGCTCTGCATTCCTTGGTTCTCTGCTGTTCACCTGTGAATTTTCCCTCTTTTTTTGTGAGGTTTTTAGGGATGATTGTGCAGTTTAGGGATAATTGTGCAGTTTGCTACTATGCTTGCTATGAGACATAGGCATGTTACCATGCTTATTAGGTGGACTTTGTCTTATGTAACACATGCAATATGATTCATTGTCATGTTACTTCATAATTTATGTCATGTTCCTCTTTTGTCATTGTTTAACAATAGAGCTCTTACCTCCACTATGTTATTTCAAATTATGTTCATCATCCTTTGGCTGTTTTTTTGGCCTGTTCTGCCCTTGGTTTCCTATTTATTGCTGAAATTTGATGGTTACCTCACCTTTGCTTCCAAGTTTCAGCATTCTTTTCTACTTGCTTTGCTCTAGCTGCTTTCTAGTAAGTATACTTTTCCTTTATTCCCATTTAATTTTTATATTCTGCTACAGTTAAGATATAATTCGTATATGAATAGATACAATACTTGTTTGCTCAGATTTTACACTTGTACTTATGCTACTTTCGAAATATGGGCTGTGATGAATTTTCTGATCAAAAGAAAGTAAAATTTAGAGGTCTGATTAATGTCAAAGTGATTTCATGTCATGTGTATGTTATCCTTGGTATCCAGGTGGAGAGGTAAACATTAAAATGTTTACCTTTTTGCCGATCCAAGTTACCTTAGCCGATGTAGAAATTTCTGAGCCCAACACTGTCCATATAATATGCAAGGGATCAGGTCCCGTGCGAGGAATCGGGAGTGGGAAGAGGGGTATTTTTTTGGTTATTGATTGATCGGTTTATTTTTGCCGGTCCTTCGAGATTTTGCAGGAGATTTCAATAAGCGCAACTTTTCAATGAATTTCGATGTGATGGACGTTGTTTTTCAAGCACAGAGTTTTTCTGGGTTTAAGAAGCTGATTATTTATTTCTTGTAAAGAGATATGCCGGCTGTTTTTGATGTGTGCTGTCCTGTTTGTATCTGATTTTAATTCGTTCTCTGTTCTTTCTTCGTCCTGCGGTTTAATAAGCTAATTTTCATGATGTGTAGGTGTATTATGTTGTTATTGATGTTTGCTGCTGTATCTGTGTCTTTGTTAAGATGCATAGATCAAGGTCCATTTTTTTGTGTTCTCTCTGTGATACAAGGAAAAAACGTTACCTTATTGTTTGTTCTAGTGTTGTTTTTTCTTTCTACTTCTTACCCACGTTTACAAAGGCAGCATTGTTTTATGTGCTTTGTTATTATTATTTATGATGACTGGATTATTTTTATATTGAATGAATTAATAATTGTTTTCTTTTTATTTTATTTTTTTTATTTACTATTCTGGATTAAATTATTTTTTTGCCAAACAGAATTCAAAATTATCCTATGTTAATCCGAATTAGCAGCTAAACATCATTCTACAATTAATAACTTATCCCAGCTGGGATAAGTTATTAATGGTTAGCTTATCCTACCCCCTATCCAAACGCACCCTAAACCAAACGAGGGTCAGAGCTGCCGCTAAGCTAGGGTTCGGCAGTCCAGTTCTCTCAGCTTTCGCTGCTTGTCCTGCTTCGAGTCAAGGCCGTCTCCTTCCCCACTCATGCGCGTCCTCGTGGCCTTCAGCAAGTTTTCTTTTATTTTGCTCAGCCGGTCATGGCCCTGCAGATCCTCCGTTGCCATACGTGCTCTCTCTTACGAATCATCATCGAGCCAGTCTCGCGGTGGTCTTCCTCGCTTCCACTCGCAAATTCTGCCGACATCCAAGGCATCCCTCTCTCTCTCTCTCTCCCGCTCTCTCTCCGCATGACCAAATCAACCCCTAATCGCACTGTCTGTGCCATCAACTGCTGAAATTCGAAAGCAGGACGAGGTCATTCGAGTTCAAGGAGACGAGTTCTGGCACATGACGAGGGTCCTGCGTCTGGGAGTGAACGACAGGTAACTCCCTTATCCTGGATCCTTCGTTCATTTGCTGAATGGATTGGTAACTATGTCCTAATGTGCGCAAGTATTGTAAGATTGTGTCTTTAAATTAATCTGCTAATTGCATGAGTGAGGGACTCAAAGGGTTTTAATTTGGTTTTGGTTGAACCCAGCTTCAAGTATGCGTTGTTCGGCTGATGTTCTCATCTAGGGTTCTTGAGTCCGTTACAATTTCTCTTGGCATTGGTATTTCCTCGGCAGAGGATTCTTAATTAATTGTCTTGGATTAATGCAATTGGAAGCAATTGTGTATATTGAAAAAAGCTCCAAAAAAACCACAATGGCACAAACCAGCTGATGTATTGGGAAAGTGAAGCACGAACATATTTTTGAATCTATACATTGTGTTGATAGTCGATATTGATGCATTCCAGTGAAAATTTCATAGCTGATTAGCATGTGGAATTCTTCTGTTATTGGAAAAATATCGGGGTGAGTTCTGCTCCTTTGCGGAAGTTGCCCAATTGATTATTATTTAGTTGGGATAATTACCTACATGTAACACAATTTAGTTTTATTTATGCCTTACCCATCCATTCTTAGTTAATTACGCTATGCAAACTCAAAACATTACAAAATCTTACATACACACATTTGAGTTAAAACTTAATCAAAATCTATTTGAAAAGAAAATTCTGTTAGTAAATCATTAAAATTATATTTTTACTCTTAATGGCACATATTTTTCTTTTCCTCAATACCACACTAAAGCACTGATTTGTCCTAAAATCAATTCACGTCGCGGATGTCTCCTTCCTTTGCCGCCACCTAAACATTAAGGTTTTAGGATTTTCACTCAAAATATATTTAAATATCCTTAAAATAATATGATGAACGGCTCAGATTTTTTGTAATCTAACTATAATTAGGTTATTGAAAAATTATGATTACTCATTATAATAGAAATAAGTTAAAATGTGTGTATGTAAGATTTTATAATGTTTTGAGTGTGTATAGCGTAATTAACTAAGAATGGATGGGTAAGGCATAAATAAAACTAAATTGTGTGGCATGTAGGTAATTATCCCTATTTAGTTATATCGCTTATGCATTGGAGCAATACTTATGTGCAATGAGTGCACATTGGAATTCAATTATTTCTGTCATGTGGTATTACATAATTGGAATGTTTGTTTTTATGAACCCTATTTCTTTTTAAAATACAAGTATGGTTACTAAAAACTTATTCCAACTATGTAATGTCACGCTATATCAATTATAGAATTCAAAAGTACACTAAAAAGTTTTGGACAAAATTTTTTTTAATAAATATATAGTCCTTTATGCATAGAAGGGCAATTGTTCTATTGGGTGCCAATTAAGGCTTCTTTTCATTCACTGCTGGAAGGAGGCATATATACGATGAAAAAATGATACATAATATGCCTACCTTTAGAGAAAATCCTAAATAACTATAAAAATGTAACGAGCAATACAACAATCCTACTTTGAAAGTAAGACGAAGAACCACCTATTTTTAGGGAATACTCTTTCATAGTGGTATCTTAACTCCCTTGCCTAACTTTGGAGGAAAGTCTGCCTACTAGTTGAGGAAGGTCTACCCGTCTCTTAAGCTTAAGAGGAAGGCTAGTCCCTCAACCTACCTTTGGTAACCTGACTTATGATAGTGACATGAGTGCAGTTTTTGTCCCTATATGAAGGGATCTGACCACTCAAATAGGAGGATCCACTCTTTAAGGATGTAATTTGTTATTAAGGTTTATAACTAAAGAAGGTCTCTTTTTCTTTCGATGCTGGAAGGAGGCAAATGTGTGGTGGCTGCTAATTTTCGTTTGGGTGAAAGAAGGCATTAGATAGGGTTGAAAACTGGATATTGTATTTATGCATAATTGAGATCATGCTGGCAATCAAGTGGTCATTTCTTTTTTGATCGAGCTGAAATTTAAATCAGAAGTTTGCCTCTTCTAGATCTTTATTATTGGACATGTGATCATGAATGGGATCTTCTTATCTCAAACAGTTTTTATCTAAATAGCAATTACATTTTAGTGATGTCTTCAACTTATTCTCTATCGTTTTCATCTTGTTGATGAATGATGGTATTAATGTTGTATATCAAGATTGAATGTTTTGTGATTTTCTTGTGAGTTTAATGGTTGACAATAATGCCTCTAATTAGGGTGGAGTCTTTTCTGTGATTTTATTAGTGATTGTAAAGGTTATTTGGAACTTTATTGATTTTTCTTTTTTTTTTACTTTCCTCATTAGAGAGGGTCTTCCACAACTATTTACTTAATGCGTTGATGATTATGGTGCTTATCCTCATTGGAGAGGTTTTTCTGTGACTATTTGCTTAATGCTTTGGTGATTATGGTACTTATCTATTCACTCTAGTTGCTTGTTGGATTTGTTGTACTTCATCACACTTCTGTTCTCATATTGGGAATATGTTGCATCCTGGTTATTTCAAATATATTGTTTGTGATTTGGTACACTTATTTCAACAATTTATGGTTAAAATATTGCATATGTTTTCTGTCTTCCTCCCATAAAAAAGTTGCTTCATGATGCATGTATTCTGAACCTGGCAACAAAAGGTATATTGTCTGTACACTGAGTGGTGTTATTATGCCTGAGTTCTTTCTGTTAATTCTCATGCTAGAATTATGGAAGATTGGGCTCACAACATATTCTCTAATTGCTCATATAACAAAACCAGCTTGCTGCCTTTCAATTCATTTTATTTTATTCCATGAATTTCCTAACATTTTGTGCTATGCATACGATGTTGTTGCTTGTGTTCAACTTACAGAATTCAACAACTTAAATTCTAGATTTATGAAAATGCTATTTTGTTTTCTGCACTCCCCTCACGTCTCCTGTCATATGCCCCACTTCATGAATTGTTAGGGTGGAGCTCTTCGATGGTATGGGAGGCTTGGTGGAAGGGTGCATAAAGAGCATAGATCATAACGGTTCAGATATCATTGTATTAGAAGATCCCACAATTCTCTCTCCTCAGAGCATTCAATGGCATGTATTTGCAGCTTTTGGTCAGTAATATGTTTATTTTCCACCTTTTTTTTGCCATGTCTGCATTATTGATTCATTTCATGGCCTTCACATTAGGCTCCTTAAAAGGTGGTAGGGCTGATTGGCTTGTGGAGAAATGCACGGTAAGTAGTATAACTATATAAGTTACTGAACGTTTGTTGACTGCGTGTAGGAATACAGGGTACTGCAATATTAGCCTTTTTAACATGGAGATTGAAAACAATCATGCCCTTTTAAAGGAACTGGGAGCTAGCAGCGTAACTCCTCTACTAACCGAGAGATCTCCTACAATTGCAGAAAATCGCATGGACAGGTTCCAACGTGTTATCTTAGCTGCAGTAAAACAATGTATGCTTGATCATGAAATAGAATTTATGCTTTCTAGTCAAACACTATTTTGCTACAATTACAGAGGTTATATCCTTACCGGTTTTAGGTCAGCGGCTGCATGAAATGGCTCTAAGACCTCCTATGAAGCTACATAATTTTATTTCTGTTGTAAGCGTCTCCTTCTATTGTTTGTTTTTAGTAGTTGTACTTTTTTATTAATTGACATAATAAAGAGTCAATATTAATGTTCTTTGAAAACACTTATTTACAAATAAAGTTTAACATACGTCCAGTCATGTCAAAAAAATCCATCACATGAGGAAATGTTGTGTTGCCTTGCTTTGAATATTGTTGCATTTGGGTAAGTACTTCAGATTAGAAAAAGAATTGATGTTTAGTCTATTACTGTGGATTGGCCTAGACCCCTTTCTATTGTAGCTTATTATTACGGATAGCTAGATGGGGTTGATGAAATAAAATTTTGTTTACTGGAACTACAAGGAAAAGCATAGCTTTTATCGAGAGTTCTCAACAAACCAAGAAAAGCTCCATAAGTGAGAGTGTGAAGGGAATAAAATTTTACAGCAAAAGCGCAAAGGGCCAAGCCACAACATAGTTGTAATCATGAAATCATTTAGCTCAGGCAAATGGAGACTATGTACTCTTTTTCAATCTTTCTTTTGTTTTAGCTCTATGTATCATCCTTTGTCATCATTTCCCATATTTTACTGAAAATAGTATGCTTTCCTTTATTTTTATTAGGTTTCCCAGTCAAAAGCTTCATTTCTAGCTGCTGCAGAAGCTATTCCTATTTTAAATGTATTATCCTCCTCAAGTGCGGGAACATCTGGTCTTCTGATAGTTGGACCTGAAGGAGGTGAGAAACTTGTTTTTCATTTATCGGCAGATACACATTTATCAAAATTCCTCATCTTATAAGTTATAGTCATGACCTTCATATTAAAGGCTTGGAAAACTTTTGTACAACATTTAAGAGAAGGGTCAACCTTACATTTGACTATTTAGGGCCCAGTTTGTGAGACTCGGATGCAGTCTTTTACTGAAGATCCCAATAGGATAAGTTTATTAGGGATGGTAAGAATGTTCTTGTCAACTATAGTAGAGATCTCAAGACATTTAACTCGTTGGCGGTAGGATAAGTCAAAGGGGCAATCAACACTTATTAAAGATTACTATAAAAAAACACTTATTAAAGATTTCTGCTTCTCTTCATTCATTCGGAGAAGTTGGATGGAAAAGCCTCTTCCTTTTCTCTTTTGTAAAGGGAGAAAGTAAGCTTCAAGAATTGATCAAAGAGTACTCCACTATCTTCCCAGAATCAAAGGGTCTTCCACCAAATAGTGCAATAAAGAATGAAATTCAACTCATCTGTAATTAATCCCTTTCAAATCTTTGCATATATCAAAATTCTCTGATGGAAAATGAGAAGAGAAAGCAACAAGTGACAAATATACTTGTCAGTGGTGTGATTAAGATACGTAGCTCACCATGTGGATCTTCTATCATCATGATTCTAAAGGAAAATGACATGTGTGGACTGTGGGGACTATCAGGCTTTAAATAAAATTGTAGGAAAAAAATAGGTATTTACTCGCACAAATTGATGGCGTCTTGATCAATTGAAACATACTACTCTCTTCTCTAAACTGGATCTTAAGGTATGATATCACCAAGTCTATATTCAAGAAGATGAGAGTTAGAAAACAACATTTAAGACAAGACAATGATTATATGAATAGTTAATGTCATTCATTCTTTGAAATAAGCTAGCAATCTTCATGCGTCTTATAAATGACATCTTGAGTCACATATCGAAGAATTTGTTATAGTATATTTGGATGATATTCTCATTTATAGTTAAAAAAATATTACCATGTTTGTATTTGAAAAGATGATACTTAAAAAAATGCATTTAATACATGACAAAGATTGTATAAATTGTTGATAATGTCGTTCAGTTTTTGTAACGTACCAACCACCCTTTCAAATCTTAGAAATGACATCTTGAGGCCATATATTAATAAGTTTGTCATAGTATATGATATCCTCATTTATAGTTAAACATTGAAGAATCACCTACAATATCTGAAAGAAGTGTTTAAACTTCTAGTAAATCACTAGCTACAACTTAAATTTAAGAAGTGGAAGTTCAAAAAAAGAACCATACTTAGGGTTCAAATAAGAAATGACTCGAATAAAGTAAAAGCTATAAAAGGAGTGGCCTTACCTGTTGAGTCACTGATGTGAGTACTAAAGAGTTTCATGAGGGTATTCCAATGTATAAGAATATTATCAGAAGGTTGTTTATTCTTTTTTTTTATTGTAAAAATATTTTTCTATTCTTGACTCTCCTCTACATACTTTACTAGAGCCAACCAAAAGTTCACATAAGAAAAAAGATGAAATACAATCTACTCGCTAAAGGGAAGGATAAGTGACACATTTGTCGGCTTGTTTGGTTGGAGGATAAATTTTGATAAGGAAAGAGAAAATATTTTTTTTTATAGAGTTGATGGGAAAGAAATTTATTTTAATATTGGAAGGTATGTAGGATGTGAAATAAAATTGATTTTAAGGTTGGAATTTGTGTTGGATGTGAAATAAAGATGATTTTTAAGGTTGAAATTTGTATTGAATGTGAAATAAAGTTATTAAAATTTATAATAAATTTAAAATATTATTATTATATTTTTTTGCCCAATTTTGGACATTTGCCAAACAAGGCCTTAACAATGTCGAATTTGCATAAGCATTCAAGATTGGAGCTGATGCATTGAGATATGCTAATGAGATAGTTCTAATATATGTAGGAACACTTGTACCATACTGTTTTGAGACACCTCAATGGTCATAAAAAGATTACCCAATTTATGACAAGAAATTTCTAGCACTACACTAAGCAATAAAACATTGATGTCCTTATTTATTGAGAAAAAAATTGTTCATACTGACCATAAGCCACTGCAATACCTTTAAATATAATCCAAGCTTCAATAGGCATGCCACATGAAGTGGATGTTGTTTCTCCAACAATTCAATCTCATTATCAAGTATAAGAAAGGAATACACAACAAAATAGTTGATATAATCTTCGGACCATAGTTATCTTTCTTTTTTCATGGAACTGCTACCCATATTCTATAAAAAATACAATGAGATGTATATAAATGACGAGGGAGAAAAATTTATGGAGGCACAAAGTGGTAAAAGGTGGATTTCATCATCAAAGGAGAACTTCTTTGTAAAGGAACACATCTAACTATGTATTCCTAAAGATGGTAGTGGAATAAGGTGGATTAGGGAGGACTACCTATTATCTAAGGTAGTTGAACATTTTAGAATTGTAAAAACCCTTCTTAGTCTATAAATATATATGTATATATGTATGTATATGTTGGCTAAGAATGCACTTGGGGTAGCGATTTTATCAAATGGTCCATCTTATATTGCACTTCGAAGCTTTTAAACTGCAAACAAGGGCTATATATTCCTTTGTCTGTACTATCTTTGCCTTGAGAAAGTATATAGATTTTGTCAGAAGATTACCAATAACTCACAATGGACACATATTTTGTTGTGGTGGTGGATAGGTTTTCGAAAATGGTTATACTCATATTATGCAAGTGGAATATCATGGGAGAAGATGTTGCACTCTTATTCTTTGAGCATGTATGGGTTCATTATGGTTCTTCAAAGTCCATAATTTGTGATAGTGATTCATGCTTTCTAAGCAATTTATAAGTTTTTACTGGCCATAATGGACTTTACACTTAATAAGAGTATTGCTTTTCACTCACAAACTAACAGTCAAATTGAAGTTGTCAATCGTACGTGGTTTATCTTCTAAGGGGTTTCAATTCTCGTTAACCTTCGATGATAGTCTTCTTTATATACAATTTGTGTTTAACCGTGCAATTCATGGTTTTACCAATCAAATTTTTGTTGAAGTATGTTTCGGCTACTATCTCAAATCATTTGATATAAAGTTCACTATAGATCCAGTCTAACCAGCACAAGATATTGACGTTATCAAAGCACAAAGATTTGTAGATGGGATTTAAAGGATTTATATTAAACTGGAGAAACAATTCAACAAAATCCAACAAGAATATAAGCTATGTCATGATTGGCGCCAAGTAGAAAAGAAGTTCAAGGTAGGAGATCTTGTATGATTGCTTATAAGCAAGGATGGGCTCAAATGAGAAGGTTGGAAGCTCAAACCAATATGGTATGATCCTTTTAGCATTTTGAGGAAGATTGAACTGCACTACTTGTCATAGCACTAAAGTTTCTTTTTGTATTGGGAAGTAGGGACGAAGAACATCACAAGGCAAATGGTATAGCTGAGAATATGTGGTTATCTTATTTTTACATCTTTAACTCGATTTACAGGAGTGAATCTTCTTCAGAAAGGGGACCTACGATCAAGAGTTCAAATATTGAAGGTAGAATAAAGAACACAACAGCTCATTTAATTAGCAACTTTTTTGACTAGGAGTTATCCGTTTCCAATTGATGGTGCTATATCCTCATCATCATGCTCCTTTCGTAATTTTAAATTAGAGGAAATTGTATACATGTTATTAAAATCTAACTATTTTATATATTTGATACTTAAATTTTTAATATTACATAACTACAAATTCATATAAAAATTATAACTTTTATTATATATATGCCACAATTTTGTAGTATGAATTGTGCATGAGTTGTAATTTTTACATGAGTTTTATGGTCAATATGTAATATTAAAATAATATTTAATTTATTAATTAGTAAATTATTACAATTACAATGATAACCAAGTGTTTATCCCACCAAGTGAGGTGGTTTATTTGTTCATTTTAAAAATTTGACCGTAGAGAGTAAACATTATGTAATGGACAAAATTTGTAAGGAAACCCCATTTCAATAATATATTTTAATTCCACGAGAGTGGAACATAGATATAAATCATAGATTGCTTGTCACATAAATTAGGAAGAAGAGTGGGGCCCAAATACTTGGTGAGCATATCAACTTCTTGATTCTCATTCGAAATGTGTAAGGGTTATCCTTTTGGATAAGTTCACTTCTCTTATGAAATGAAAGTCCAGCTCTTTGTGTTTGTATGTTCTTGGAAAATAGGGTTACAACATTTTAGATAGTGAGCTGTAACTTGATTATCACAATGCATATTGATCGTCTAGTAATTGAAAAGCTAAACATCATTTTATAAGCTGTATGTGCCATGGATCTTTATGCATTCTCTGTATGATCAAGGCATTATGTTTTGGTTTTTACTTTTCTATGGAACAAGATTTCTGTTAATAGTGATACGATGTCCTAAAGTAAATTTCTATCAATCACAAAACCAACATATTTAGCATCTGTATATGCTTCAACTTGAAAATGGTTAGCCTTCGTGTTTAACAGTTGTTTTCTAGGTGCCTTCTTCAAATCCCAAGATTTCTCATCACAATTTCCCAATGTTTTTGTTTGGGATTCCACTATTCTAAATTTGATGAACAATAACACCAACAACAAAAGAGACCAAGTCTTGTATAAGTTAGGTATATGAATTTTTCCTCTAATCAAATATAATAAGAACCATTCACATTTCAAAAAAATATACTGCCAGCATCCATTGGAGTGCTAGTTTGTTTACACCCAATAAGACTATCTACTTTGAGTAAATTTGCAACATACTTCCTCAGTGAAAGAGAAACATCCACACTACCATGTTCAANAATAAAATAGTTGGAGGCTATTTTGGCCATGGTCATGGCCAAGATGGCCTCCAACCAAACAGGACCAGTGCTAAGAAAATATTTAAGATGCCTATGATGTTAGTAACAAAGCAACTTTCAGGTGGACTTTAACCTTAAAGATGTCCTAATAATGACTGCATGCAATAGAATATCAGCAACATAAACAACTCAAATGATAGAATTGGATTGTGAATGCTAGATAAAAATAAAATGATATGTAATATTGTTGCAAAGACCAACTTCGATGTTGGAGATGCCTTGAATCCCTATATTTTGTCTCAATTCCATCAAACACCAACATCTGTTAGATAAGGATCTCTTCGAGGTCGCTTTGATCTCAATTTTGTTGTTAGGTCTTGATGTCCATCTATCCAAACATACAACACCATACAAATTTCGGCTCTAGGTCAAGTCCCAACCTTGACTTAGTAGCTAGACCATGTAATGATAGAGGTCTAATGTTTGACACAGCTCGTGAGGTTCTATCATCCTTATCGCCAATTTCTTGTACTTGATTCTCATTATGTTTGCATAAGGAGTGTGACATATGATCCAATTTGGTTGAAGGTTCATGAATCTGAGACAAGTTTCTCGATTATCCAAGCATGTTTGTTGACTCCATATTTTGCTAACCCACTTAAGGATTCTTAGGTTACCTTTCTTCTTTTTTTTGAAAGGTTTCCTTTCTCCTATTCATATGTTGGCCTTTTCTCCTATTCTTATGTTTCCTTTCTCCTATTTGTAGGAGGGCAAATACAATAGACTAGGGTTGTAAATGAACCTAACTAATCAAGTAGTTGTTAGTTCAAGTTCATGTTCATTTACTAAACTCAAGTTCAAGCTTATTTGAGCTTCGTTTGTAAATATAAAAGCATGTTTGAGCTAGGTTCATATGGTTCATGAATGGGCTCACTAATGTGTTCGTGAACGAGCTTATATACATTTGAGGTCATGAACATGAGGACTATAAATAAGCTTTTTTTAAGGATATTAATGCGCTCAGTAACAAGCTCATTATTATGCTAATTCATGATTATGATTTTTTTATGATTAATAAATAAGACATACTGAAATATTTTAAGTGAACCATTAATTGAGCTTTAAAATAACATCGTATTGAGCGTTGTAATCAAGCATATTCATGAGCTTCATATGACCAATTCACGACATTAGCGAATCGAACACTAGCATGTTTAGACTTTATTTATCAATTGAGCTTTTAATATCATGTTCAAGCTTGTTCGTTAATATTAACGAAACGAACATGAACATACTCTTATCAAGCCTAACATTAAGCTACTCATTAAATGCTTAGTTCATTTATAATGCTACAAAAGACGTAGCTTATTACCAAGCTAGCTGCTTTGTGCTTTCCTCATACACCCGCTTTGATTTGGCTGTTGCATTATTGGATTTGAGAGGAAATTGCACACAACAAAACTCAGAATCGTGAAAGAGAGAATACAAAAAATTAGGGTTTCATTCATTCAAGGGTGGTTGTTATGGTCGTCCACTGGTTTTATATAAGAAAACTTTTAAGAATCAACGACTATCATTAAATCTAAGTCTTAAATGATAGCAAACTCTAAAAAAAAAGGAAATACAAGAAAATAGTCCCAGATTTGGATTAATAATTCTTACGCTGGTTCTATTTAGGTTTATTTAGCCCACTGAATATTGCAATTAACTTACTAAATTGGTAAAAATTATGAAATTGATGTTTTTAATTCCAAATTAATGGAATTTGGTGTTGGAAAATAGCAATGAAGCAAAGCTTAGTTACTTAGCAGATGCATCTCCGAAAGAGCTTTCCAGATCAAGGAAGTCTATTGAAAACGAACACCTATAGTAGCAGTTATGGTTGTTTTTGTGAACATGTATAGAATCTCGCCCAAGATATCTCAGTGGTGTTGAGTCAACCCAGACTTGACTTGATCAACCTTATTTAGATAGTAGAATACCTTAATGCCCACATCACATTACTTATTTATAAAATGTAGGCCAACTATAGCATTTGTCTCATCTTTTTGCCTTTTCTTTTTCCTTTACAACTAGCGTTACGATTCTCTTAGGATTAGTCTTCTACCTGCTATTGTTGCTTTGTGGGGTGCCGAGCTAGATTGAGAAGAAGGCCTTAGGCCTTTTTGGCTTTAGTAGTTGATCCCTTGGCTTTGTCTTGTTTCTTTCGGACCAAGCTATCCTTCGGTGTTAGGCTTTTACTTCTAAACTTGAGATGCCCTTATGATTGAAGCCTTTTACTTTGACATGTTATCTTTGCCTTTTGTTTTCTCTTGAGCTTAGTTATAGATAGACTTGATGCTCTTTTTGTTGACATTTCTAAGGATGATTGGTTCTCTTGAGTCATTGTTTAACACCGTGGTGTGGACACAAAGGCCTTGTTTGGTTGGTATATTTTTTTAAGAAGTTTTAAGTTTTTTAGATGTAGAAGGAGAAAGAAAATTATTTTATTTTTATGACGTAAAGCATAGTTATTTTATTATTAAGGATTGTATTGGATGTGAAATAAAATTAATTATTTTTATTGACGTATATATAAAATGTGAAATAAAGTTAATTTTAAGTTAAAATTTGTATAAGATGTGAGATATGATTGTATTTTTATATTTAAAGTTATATGTGATGTAAAATAAATATAAAATATTTATGAAATTGTTTGTAGAAAAGTTTGGTGTGGTTTTTTTTCGTCAACCAAACAAGATCCTATGGAGCCTGTTATGGTTGGATTTATTAAAGACGTGTAAGAGTTGATTCTCCCTCTCTATTTAGTTTGTTTGAGTTGCATTTAGTTAGTTGAGTCAGTTTAGTTTGTCAGTTGAGTTGAGTCAATTTAGTTGTGGTTAGTTGAGTCTGTTTTACTAAATCATTAGTTCAAATTTGAGAGTTATCTATTAAATAGATTTTGATAAAATTGATGGATTTTATTTTACAATTTGATTTTATCTAATTTTGAAATAATTTATTTTTAATTTTAAATTAATTTTTGTTTAGTTGTACTTCGTCAAGTTAGAGCTGTGGCGTTGCCTATTTGTAAGTTTAGGGTTTGTATATATTTTCGATGTTTTATGAATAAAATTAATTTGCTCTTTTAGTTCATAAAATTTGAATTATAATTCATAAAATTAGATCAATTTTAAATTTTATTCTTCTTTCTTTTTCATCTTCCAAACCTTAGCCGTCGTGATCCCGCATCATACTTTATTTGACTAACACTTGGTGTCTAGCTCTCGAGATGTCACATCTCTCGTGGCACTAACATTTTCGTACTCCTATCGTGTTGATGTACAACACTTGAGGTATCAGTTCTTTTGATATATCAATGTTGAAGGTTGACTCAACATTTTTTAGTGAGACTTGATATTGGTGTATCAAACCTCGGATCTCTTGAGATGTCACCATCATATGATAACACCTTGATTATTTTATAGTGAGACATGAAGTTGGGTTGTCAATCCTTAGTTCTTTGTAGATGTCACTATTTTATAGTGAACTTTGTAGATGTCATCATTTTGGAGTGACACCTCAACCAGTTTTTTTGGTGAGACTTGTTTTTGGGGAATCGGTTTCAGTTCTTTAGAAATATTGCTATTGTGTGTTGATTTATCGATGTATTTTGGTGAAACTTATCGATGGGCATCAAGCTCTACTTCTGTTATGGCTTTGTAGTTGAGAAGTGACTCCTTGGCATGTTTTTTGTGATGTTCAATAATAAGGCATTGAGCCCTTATGTCTCTAGAGTTTAAATATTCGATGCAATTTATGCTTCAGAACTATAGACTCTTTTATGTCAGCATAACAAATCTTAGAAAAATTAGTAGGTACTATTCTCTAATCGTCAAATAGGAGAGCAATTAATAAAAGAAAATAATGCTTAATGATGTTTGTTGAACTCACAAGTGTCACATTGAAATGTAAAAAAAAAGGGAATTGACACAAACTTCTATAAAAGATGAGGTGGAAGAAGTCCCAAACCATAGTACCACTTGTACAAAGATATAATAGAAGGTTGGAGAGGATACGAGATTGGTATAACAAATTTGCCAATTAGTAGATACCCGAGGACTTGAGATGAGATACATGCACTTTACCATCAACTGGATTGTACACGACTCATCTTGCAAATCTCCCTTTGATAACCATTTGGGTACTTATTGTCAAGCCTATTTAAGTTTAAATTCATATTATCCTCACCTATAACGGATGGTGGCCACAAAGAGGGAGCCATATGTGCCTAATGCTTCCTTGATGGGATTCGCAATTTGCATGCACAAGTTCAATATAAAGTGGAGAAGTCTCAACAACGCTATAAATAATATTGCGATAAGTATGATGTGGAGGAGATTGATTAGGTATGCAACCTTGTATGCTTTACTTTGGCAAGGAGAAACTTAAAGGCAAAAAACAAAAGATAAAGCCAATTAATCATATTTAACCCATTCGGCGTCATCTAACAAACCATCATCTTGATCCTAGGAATGATCTCATCTTATATGTAGATATATTCTATCGTGATTGTAGAGCACTTTAAGCCATTTGAGTCATCAATGCTTAATGAAGAAATAAAAAATACTATTGCCAATAAGCTCTTTGGAGATGAAATGAGAGGAAGAGCTTGAGCAGGGTACCATTCTTGAGCACAGAAAGACAATATTTGGATGCTGGGTCAAATGATGCTTCCTCAGGCCTTCATCGACAATATTTGAATGGTTCTTCATGGAGAAGGCGACTTCCAAGTTCCCGAATTTAATTGGCTCAACGAGTGTTTCACCTTGTCAGAAAGGGGACATGTGATCCAAGAATCAAGTTAGGATCCTTTAATATGTATCCTAGCCACCCTTGGCTGCCAACCATTGAAGAACCTTCTCATGGAATATAAAACCTCTAAGGATGAAATGCTTCGAGGAGGTTTTCCTTTAGAGGAGAAATTTCAAGGAATAAAGCTCAAAGACGAAACTTGAGGAAATGTCCAGGAGACGAAACTTAGAAAGGAGTCTCTAGATAGCACTAACAATTAACTCGAGATGCATGGCCAGACCACAACAAGCTTGAGTTAAGATACACCAAGTAGAAAATCTAGGTTCTACAGGAGCTTATGAGGTATCGTCGACAGAAACAGCTACTTTAGAATCATGGTCCCGAGAGTTAAATGGGGAATGATCTATATTAAGGAATGCTAAGCGACAAAGAAGTCTCTTCTTGAGGACTCGTGAGGGGTGTTAAGCCCGGTAAACCCCAATGACCTCACCACTTGTCAACCTAGGAATGAGCCAAAAACAGTGTTCAATATCTATGAAATCGTGCTGAGAACTGGCTAAACTGTCACGACCCATCATTTCTAATTTGTATAAGGTGTAATGGGAATTATGGTATACATCAAGAGTGGTCTCGAAAAGATATGTTGCAATTTTGTATGTATGTTTCGCCAAGGTGGAATAGAAGTTTTCTTTTCAGTTTCTTTATGCCTTTCTTATCTTCTTCTTCGTCTTGTAATGCGACTCATATAAAGACATCCAGAGATAGAGAACTTCCTTCTTGTTTCTGTAAACGAGAAATCTTACCTTCATGCCTTGATCAAAGTGAGAACCCAATGACTCAAAACTCTCCGACCTATAGTGTACCAAAAAGGAGACTTGTACATCACATTTGACCTCTTTTCAACCATTAAAACCTTATTAGTCGAGCTGCTTTTGTTGTTCATAGAGCAATAGATGCTATTTTCTCTTTTATCATATTCATTTATATGTTCTCTGCCTTCTAAGAAAAGTTTAGTGAAATATTAGAAACAGAATATTCCAAAATATGCTAATGCGTTTAACCGAGGTAGTCAACATGTAATTTTAACATCTCTTTTTTTGGCCAATACGTGAATAATTGGATTAGGGGGATTATTTTCTAATTTAGCTAATATTTTATAGCAAGTATGTAATTCATTAAGGTCAATTAGTGTATTTACTATGATTCTATGGGGCATTAACGTTTCATTTGAAGGTCAAATTATCAGTTGGATGTTGTTTCATTCTTTTCAATTTTGACTTTATATGCAATAGATTTATCAAAAAAAAAGACTTTATATGCAGTAGTTCTGCTTATCTTTTTCATATAGACATCTTGTCCGTGACCTTATATTAGTCATGACTCTTAGTCACATGGATTAATTTGATCTTAGTCATATGGACTCTATAGCTAAGCGCCACTCATACATCCTTGCATTTGGCCATGTGGCAGCTATAGTGCCTTTAATCTTTTTGTTGTTCATTAATATGAAGGAAACCAACTCTAGTTTTTTGTTAATATTATACACTTCAAAAAGATTCCTATTATGAATGGAGTATACCAAGGTTCTGCTTTGAGGCCTTACCTTTTACTCTGATAATGGATGAGTTGATGAAGTATATTCAAGGTGAGGTTTTATTGTGCATGCTTTTTGCGAATGATATAGTTTTAATAGATGAAGCTCATGAAGAAGTCGAGCAGAGGTTTGTAACTTAGAGAAGCACCATAGAAGGAAGGAGATTCAAATTGAGTAGAAGTATGACAAAGTACTTACATTATAAATTTATATATGTTGAACATGTGGCAATGCTGTAGATTAGGTGGGATAATAATTTCTTGCAAAAACTTTAAGCATCTCAAGTCTGTCATTCATTGTGATGAGAGTATAGATAAGGAAGTTAATCATAGAGTCATGATGTAATGGCTAAATTGGAGGTGTGCATCAATATATTTATGCAATAAAAAAGAGCTTATTTGGTTGTGTGGAAAATTTTACAGAACTTGTATGAGATTAGTGTAATTGTGATGTGTGTTTTTTTTTTGAATAACTTATCACACTAGGTGGACACATTAGAAACATTTATTTCAGGAGGGTGGGCATGACATCATTTGATGAGTGAGAGAGTGACTTTTTAAGTTTATTTCGCCTTGTTCATTGTTTACCATAGAGGCGCCTGTAATTAAATGTGGGGGATTTTAATCACAATGTTACAAAGACTAAAAATAACTTGGGATGTGATTATAATAATTAATGTTGAATCACTTGCGCAATTGTGCTCATCGAGTTGTTTTACATTGAGCTGAATGGAAGAAATTCTTGTCAACAATACCAAATAGTTGAGTTTTACTTTGTTGTTGCTATTCATGAATTTGAAATTCACTTTTTAAACCCTAAGATGTTGACATTCAAAATGCAAATCTCACTTGTTTCAAGGTTATCTGATTTCTTCTCAAATGGTTCGGTAGATTTTATTTATTACTTTTTGGAGATTGACATCCCACCTTCACTCTCACTGTACTTGTCTTTCTTGGGCTTGCACTGATGGAGGTTAAGATTTCTGAATTAAATTTTCTTTAGAGCTAATAGATTGTCTTTGCTATTAGATTTCACAGAGCAGGAGCTGAAGCTGATGACTGATGCGGGTGCAACTCTTGTGGGTTTGGGTCCTTCCCGACTGCGAGTAGAGACAGCTACTGTTGCATTATTGTCCACCGTGATGTTGTGGTCTGAGACTGTCAGATCAGGCACTTTCTATCAACAATAAGCATTTTGTTATAGTAAGTATGTGCATCTCACTTTACTATGCATTTAGCGAAGACAGGTTCACGTTTAAAGCATCAATTTAACTTCACTCTTTTTTACCTCATTAAGTTAGTGGTAAGTTGTTGAGATCCATAAAGACTATTTTATTAGTGTTATTCTCCATTCCCAAAAAATAAAATTACTTTCTTCTTTATATTGTGTTTGTTTGATGACAGAAAATCTATAAAGTGGCTTTTTAGATTACACATTCATTCACTACTACTACTAAATAATTATTGCCTGGTTCTTCGTTATTCTTATCTTAAACTTTCAAGTTTCAACATTGGATCTAAAATTATGAAAAAGTATTATAATGTTAAGGGTCTATTTTGTGGAATAATAGTTTGTTTTGTACTATTTTTATTGGGATCTGAACTATCCATCCTAGTCGCTGTTACTATTCTTTTGTTTTGTTCGAGAATGTGGTGCAAACTGCAAATTGCAGAGCATATGGCAGATTTTTAATTTTTAATGCAATTACAAGATGAATTTCTTCATCATTCTGTTTGTATTGAGGATGCAAATGTGGCAGAGTACATCCTTAAAGCAAACACAATAAAGCACATGCACGCTTCACGCTCACATCTATGGTGTTATATTAAATTATTAGTGGAATAAACATATTGAGGTATTTGACGATTTTGTTTTTTTAATCATTCAATTATTGAATCCATGTAGATTCCTTTTGTTGAAAGTCTTTTTTTCTTGAAAGCGAATCCATGTTGATTCTGCATGCGTTCAATATGAACTTTCTAGCTTGAGCAAATCAGTCTTAACTAGAAAACAATATATATATAATAATTCTTAAGTAAACCAATTCGAGTCGAATAAAATTTATTTGATTTTGGGTCGTAGTTGGTTCAAGCTGAATGACAAGGTTTTTTCATCTACTTATTGTTAAATGCATATTTTAATGTGAACCATACTATAGTTTCATTGATTTGCCATCCCCCTACGCATAATCTCACAAATGGGATAGGTAATTTCTTTCTGGTTTCTCTAAAACTCACCCTTGGCTGCATTAGACTAGTTTGTGCTATCTTAGCCACTCTCTCTAGTGTTGGAAACAAACCATGAATTGTTTTCAACTGGAAAAAGAGCACTGGAGATAAAAACAAACGTCCAAGATCTAATAGTGAGCACAGTCAACTGTCCACTTATTATTGGCCAAGGCTTTTCATCTATTCCCCTGTCAATCTGTAACCTATAACCAATATAGTTTTCCTAATGAACTGATGGTCAAAAGCTTCACTGCCAAGCAATACAAGGTCATGGATGTTCGAAACTATGACTTAGACTTCCTTAGGGTTGCCCGCTCATCGACCACTGTAGGTGAACCACATTTTGCTACATTTAAATCTGACATTAACTTTGATGTGTGTTCAATCTTCTTCCACAATATAGAAGGCAAACCCACTATAGATGAACGCTTCAGTTACAATTTTTATATGTAGGGAATGCATGTTGATATCATTCCTAGAGTCTTAACATCTTTGGTTGCACCAAAAACACAATTGTTTCATCAGAACTATGACCTAGACTTCCTTAGGGAGAAGTGTAAGCTTTGCCCACTCATTGACCACTACAGGTGAATCACCTTTGCTACCTTTAAATCCGACATTAACTTTGATGTGCAGTCTATCTTCTTCCACAACATAGAGGACAAACCCACTATAGCTGAATCCTTTTGCTACAGTTTTTGTTTGTAGGGAATGCATATTGATATCATCTCCTAGAGTCTTTAACATCTTTGATGGCACCGAAAACGCAATTGTCTTGTTTCTCTTTTTTGCAGACTACGCTCCACCTAGTGACGAAGAAAACGAGTATGACAATATGGTTAACCATTTCTATGGTCACCTTCTATCTCATTGTCATCGTAATTTGTTTAGTCAACTTCTTCCACCTAAGCATGTGCCCTTGTACCTCTTTGTAAATGAAAGTATTCTACTCATGACTTCAAGGTTTTGAACTTAGATTTGCACTGGTCATCTATACATAATGCACACAATAGCTAGGTGTTAATCTATCAATCTTAAGTACCAGATCTTGTCTTTGATTCACCATTACTTGTCCGTTCTTCGCCCCACTGTCTTATACATGCCCTATTGTCACATTATCATGGCCTACCTGAAAACACATGGGTTTGATGTTATCACTGGTAGTATTAGGAAGCCTAATACTAGTGATACGATTAGCTAAGAAAACATAAAAAAGGCTAGCCTGGATGTGACAACTGTACCCTTTGTGTCAAAGCCAGGCAGGGGACTCAATGCTGCTCAGCGAGAAGAGCCAGAGGACGCGTTAGAGAATTTAGATATCCCTACTGATGAGGATGATTCAGAGAATGAGTTTACACCTCTCCCACATGATTAAGGAGGTGGCGGTGGAGGTGGAGGTGCATGATATGCAGATAGAGGTCCACTCATTTTGGCATGAGTTTTGGACTAATACAAGGGGAATGTCCGCAAATCAGCAAATGATGATAGATTACTTTATATATTAGAGGCCTCCCTCTGGGCCACTATATAGCTATATCCACCTCGACTTGGCTAGGATGACAAGTTATCTAGCGACTGGCTGCCTTGCCTTATTTCTTGTAGTTTGTTGTTACATTTATTTTAATAGTTGATGAACATTTGTATTTTTGTCTCATGTGTTTTTGTCAACCTTGCAGTAATCATGAGACTTCGTGTTTTCTTCTTCATAGTTTAGCTTGTATTTGAACCTTTCTACTTCAAATTCAATATTCTTCAGTTTGCATTTTTGATTGAATATCTTTTGGATTCTTTTTCTGACATTTGTAAATGCAGACATTTACCGAGTCTTGAGTAGTATAATGTATATACATATTATATAAATATATATCATATGCATAAACATAATTTTTTATGCATCTGTATGTACATACAACTTGCAACTTGCTTTATTGTGGATAACAATTTAGTTGTATGGATTCACTTCATTTAACAAAATCCTTAGAATTTCGCTTGAAATTTTGAATGATAAAATTTGTTTATATTTTTTATGCATAATCTCTATGATCTTTTGCTTGGATTGCTGCATATGAAAATCGCTCGATTTGAAAATCAAACCCCCTGCAATATTTCCTGCTCCTGGTTTTAATTGCTCAGCTGATCGATCAATTGCTTTGATCTATCAAGAGCCACTATGATCCTAGACTGATCATGTCTTCCAGGTCTTGATTGATAAAAGACCGATCAGGAGTCCTGATCGTATAAAGATCGATCAAAAGTCCTGTTTGATCACATGATCGATCAAGAAGTGATGGGACTCACTTAAAACCCTACACTTTGATTGATCAAGGATGCTTGATAGATCAATAGATCAAGCAACCCTGCTTTTGCCTTTTCTTTGACCGATTAGTTGATTGATCAAAAGTTGATCCTTTGATCGATCAAGAATTATGGTTCATTGTTCTTGATCGATCATCTTATTGATCATAGCGGTTGAATTTGAATCTCAGATTCAATCTCAATCGTTCACCCTTACTTGCCTAACCCAAAAACCCACTAACCCCTTCATTCCTATATCGCCACTCCCTTTCTTTCGTGGCTCACTCCATGCCTCCTTCACTCTTTCCAATTGGCGGAACTCACTGTTGCTACAGATGCCGCTAGTAATTGCTATGGTCATCATCCACTTTATGGAGGTGCCTCTTTGTGACCCTTCTCCTCTATGGTAACTTTTACCTTCTATCCTCTCTATTTTTCAAAACCCTTTCTCTTCCGCTTTCGCTATCCATCCACTTCATGCCCAAATCAAAGACCTAAGGTTGAGGGATTGTCATCAAGGAGACCTCGAACTAGGCCAACCAAATCTTCTAGTTCCGATGATGACCCTTTAAGCTATTATTATGAATTTTATTTCCTTGACCTTCCCATACAAAACTTTCACTCAACTCACTTTGAATCTATCCAGCTTAGAATTCTTGATTTATATTTCTTTTGCGGCATATTTTACCTAATGTTAGTCATTTATAAATCATCTCACCCACCTATATGGAATCATATCTTTATTGTATAAATTTTTCTCTTTCCCCTAACTCCATCAAAAAATGTTTAGACATTCCACCTGCCGTGGGTTCCTTTAACTTCGTTTGTCATTTGGAATATAAGTTGAATTCTATGTTGAATATTCCACTCAGAACGATGTATGCATTCTTCTTCTATTCCCCACCCTCACCAAGTCAAAAATCTATTCAAACCAAATGCTTGCCTCCAGAGTACGTTCCTCTCCTTTTCTTTGTGAAAGGCTGCCTCTTGCTTGTATAAAATGGAATTAAAGGAATTGTATTCTCTAGTCATATGTATTTGATATACGCTCTGATATGCCATCTCCCTATCAAATCTTGGCCTTCAATTGTTCTAGTGGATTCGGGAGCGCCGCCTGCCCAAAAATGCAAACATCATTTACCTGCATGTCTGCCACATTATCACTTCTCTGATGGCTCCAGCAGGAATTAAGTCTTTGCATGATCTTATCCCTCTTCTAGTACACATACTGAGTAAAGCAAACATAACTCAAGTTGGACTTCAAGTTGTGAAATCATGATTAACTTGGAGAATTGGAAAAGGACACTACTTAATGGGGGGCGCAATCACTCTAGTAGAATATGCTGAACATCCTATCGAACTCGAACACGAAGATGCACAAGATGTCAAAGACAGTGGTGATCCAAGGATGACGAGAGAGAAGCTCAACAAGAGTATATACTCTCTCGGATTTGGAGAAAAGCCTTCATAATGTCTTCGATGATCAATGGTATGAATTTTATGGTGTGCTGCAGGAACTAAAAGAGATCAAGCAAAATCAAAAGTGCAGACTTGCTTAAGAACAAAATTGATGGGTAGTCTTCTTATGGGAGTCCTCCTTCTTAATTGTTAGTTCTCCTTTGCTCCTTGATGTGTGGTGAAGGGGGAGAGTTGGTTAGTTTAAGTTAGAACTCTTTAAACTCTTTAATTTTTTTTTTCGGTAGTTAGAATTTTTTAACTCTGGTACATCCTTGGATGTTAGAACCTCCTAAATGTATGCACCCACTTTAAGTCACCCCACTTAGAGGTATATTCACTCTAATTTGAAGGAATACAAGCTTTTGGAAGAATAATATAAATGTAATGGAAAATATGACAATGCAACTACGAAACCTCATGTCCTATAGATCAACTTGTAAGCACTAGAATTCTTCTCGATTGCTTTAGAACACCTTTTTGCCTTAGAAGAAGTTTATTAATGATTTTCATTCAACCTCTCGTATTAGGGACAAAATCTACTTTAAAGCATCTCAAACATCAAGTTAAATTAGGTTGAAAGGATGCAAAATGATGACAAAATAGAAGGTTGAAAATTGCTCGTTTGTAGCATTATTATGATAGGCTCAGGTCGACGTAGGTTTGAAAACCTACCATTCTTGATCTCATTATATGATTGACCCTCATTGAGTCATTGCAATGGTTGACCTTAGGTTTGACCTTGCTCAAATCTGCAACCCCTTGTTCTTTGTTCTAGGTTGACGTTGTGGTTGACCCACAAACCTAAATGGTTGAGCTTAAGGTCGGCCTTAGCAACCAAAACTGTACAATGAACTGTAAGTATCTCCCTTCAAATTGAGTTAGGCTTGAACACATTGACTTCTTAGGTGTCCATAGTGCTTAAGATGCCCTCTATCCTTACTATCACACATCAAAATTAATCTTAAAATTTTCTATCCAAAGGAATCCCAGAAATACATATAACTTCAATAATCTTCTGGTTGCGTTGTTGATTCAGTGATCATCTTGGTTCGGCCAACATTGCTTGAGATTGATAGGATGTCCTACCTCATTCTTTAGATTTCTTTCTCATTCTAGTTAAAAGAGCTCTGAATATTCCTATTAAGTGCCAAAATCTATGACAAATAATTTTATGTTAATTAATCACACACTAACTTAAAACATATTGCCAAATAGAAAACTTTGGTTGCCTCAAGTTTCAAAGGAGAAACTAACAACTTTGACAAGCTTCCATGATAAAATGTTCTTGGATTTCGTTTGGAAAAGCCAAGTGTTAATATATAACTATTATTCACAAGCAACCTTATTTATCTTAATTTGATGAATTCTTTAATACCTTGACAACCAGCATATTAATCTAATCATGAAGATACCGGAGGTCAACGATTCAAGCTAGTTAGTTGATGTCAAGACATGAGCTCTAGATTTGAGTGGATTATTGCTACGGGATTAGAAGTCATGAATGTCAATATATTTGAAGTTCAATTATGGTCTTGATGTCTAACCTAGATGTCCTTTTGGGCATCATTTAGGATGTTGACAATAAATATCATTAAGTTGGAGTTAGTGCTCAAACAAACTATCGCGGATGGATCTTGAGGGGTTGGTGATGGCTTTTTTAGGAGATTCCTTGATAGCCAACGACTACATATTGAGGCGACTCCTATAGGGTAGATGACACCTTGAGGAAGGATCTTCAGTTTCTTTGAGAATAACACCTCGAGGAGTTTATTCGAGAGTCAACAATAGTGCTACAAGGAGTTTTTCAAAATTTTCCATTATGTGAGGTGCCCTAGATCTTTCATATATAAAGGGAATTTAAGGTATCTTTTTTTAGTCTCTCTAAATTGTAATTCTGCTTGTAATTTTTTTTTTGCTAATAACAAAGCTCTCTCTCATTCTCAAGTAGTTTTCTCGGAAGGATTCCTTATAAAATGAGGTGCTATTTTTTGCCCTTCGTTTATTTCTTCTATTTGTTTAATATGTTTGCTTTACCCTATTTTGATTTTAGCAACCATTTATACCTTTTTTTTAAAAATTGTAGAAGCATTTATACCTTCTTACTTTTTCATGCTAAATGGTTTTTGTTGTCTGGATCTCAGAAATGTATTCTTGCATAACATGTAGTGAAGTTGGTTAAGTTCTAAACTATTTCAGTCCGGGTCAAATGACTTTGAGAGCAGATGATGTATAGAAGGTTTAAAGTGGATTACTTGAAGGTTCTCTCCCTTTTTGCTCTCTCTCTCTTTCTCTCTCTCTCTCACTTGTTGGAGAAGGAAGAACAATACAAGGAGGTAAAAGAAAGTGGAAGCGACGAAGAGCAGTCTTCAATCTTTTGTCTCCTCCCATGATACTTTAGCCACAACTCAACCATATGAGTCCTCGGGGGATAACAGATCAGAAGTGAATGCTCATTTTTGTTCGGGCTATTGCTGATACATTATTCACGAGGAAAAAGTTTATTGATATTGTTAGACATACTTTAAAATTTAGGGACTCCTTTATAATTTCTCTTTAACCTATATTATGTCATTTCTGTGCAAAGACGACAGTTGTAACGAATGATTTTTCCATGTTTCCTGTTACATGGTATAAAAGCGCAATCATTTAGGGTCTCGCAGCGCGGCACCAACTTCTTGACTTTTTGCGGCACACACAGTGGCTCGCAACTCCTCTAGTGACTTCTATCGGCTGTCTCTCATCTCGTCCTTAACAAGCTCAGCACTCCTTAGCCCATTCTGCTCGCGTCTATGTGAGTGTCGTCCCGCGGATTTGTAGTTCTGCAAGGGCTTGATTTCTCTACCACAAGCAGCTGTGCAATATTGTATGCTTCGACTATCCTTTTCCTTTCCTCTATTCCTCTGCTTTTTTTGTTGTTGTTGCCTCCCGGTATCCCCTCTTTGTTTCTGCATCCTTCACCATGAAAATGAATAGAACATTCCGTCTCCAACGTCGGAACCATATCTTCCAATAGACACATTGCTTATTCCCAATTGCCATCCACTCAATTTTTATTTTTTAATGATTTCATGTGACTAATCCATAGGTTTGATTAATTCTTTAGCATTGATGTAGTACAATTCATCTATTTTTGTCGTGACTTGAAGTCTCCTCACCACAACAAAAGAAAAAACAATGGGATCCCTCTTTGGACTCTATTTCTGGCATTTAGTACAACTTGGAGTTTGGTTGTACTTCATCTACTCAGCATATATCTAGTATACCTAATACTTCTCAATTGCAATTCATTTCTTTCTCTAAGGAATACTATTGTCGCCTGGTTTTCATATCCCAAAGTAGTCCTTTGGCCTCTCATGTAATTATTCAACATCTATTGTTGCTGTACATTCAGATATGTATTTTAGATTCAAGAGCTTCTCCACATATGTCTGGTAATGAACACTTATTTTCATTTGTAGTTCCTTCTTCTCTATTGTTTGTTACTCTTGCCAATGATTTTCTTTTCTCTGTCATTCAAAAGTGGTTCATTCTTCTTTCTTACTCATTCAGTTTATCTGTTGTTCTTTATGTTCCATATTATTCTATAGATCTAGTCTTCATTCAAACGTACATTTAGTCATAACTATTTCATTACTTTTTATCCTGCTCACTATGTTTTTGAAGACCTCCAACCGAAGAAGATAACCGGTAGCGGTGTTGTAATTGGTAGAGTATATTATCTATTTGGGAAAAGTTATAGGGCTTTTTCTTCTCTTCGACATTCTACTGTTATTGCTTATTAGTGGCATTATCATCCTGCTGGCCATCCTCCTCGTAGTCATTGTGAATCAGAGGTACCTATTATTTTATCTAATTTAAAGTTTGAGTGTAAAGTTTGTGAGTTCAACAAGTATTATGGAGTATCCTTTCACCCTATCTCTATGCCTATCAGCCAGAAACCATTCAATTTAGTACATATAGATATTTGGCCCAAGTCCTACAACAATTCATTTAGAATTTTGATATTTTGTTATTTTTGTTGATGACTAATCCCCCATGACTTGGTTATTTCTCTTAGACCTCGTTTAGTTGGAGTATAAATGTTTTAAGTTTTTTTTTTGAGATAGATTGAGAAAATTATTTTAATATTATGATGTGAAATAAAGATATTTTATTATTAAAGATCTTGTTGGATGTACAATAAAATTAATTTTTTTATTGAAGTATGTGTAGAATATGAAATAAAATAAAATTTTAAGATTGAGATTTATGCAGGATATAAAATAATATTGATTTTTAATATCTAATTATATGTATGATGTGAAATAAATATAAAATATTGATGAAGGTAGTTTTTGAGGAATTGGGGTTTTGGGCCTTAACAAAGCAAGGTCTTAGAGTATAAATTCGTGGTTTTGTGCATTTATCAAATATTTTATCAGAAAATTAATGTTCGTTTTCTATTTTTCTTAAAATTCTAGTACTTATAATGCTTCATAGTGTATGCAGGCTACTTTTATTTCTTTTTGCTCTGTTAATGGGATTATTCATTAAACATCATATACTTGCACTTCTCATCAATATGGTATTGCTTAATGCAAATACCACCGTTTACTTGATGTTGCTCGTACTTTGATGTTTTAAATGAATGTTCCTCAATCATTTTCAAGGGGATGCAGTTCTAACTGCGTGTTTCCTAGTTAATCATTTAACTTCTTTAGAAAATGTATCTCCTTTTTTTATGGTATATCCTGACACACCTTTCCATGTGACTCTTAAAGATTTTTGGATGCCTTTACTTTGTACATTTATTTCTTCTTGGTCTTGATATACTCTTTCCATAAGCAATTCATTGTATATTTTTAGGATATTTCAGGATTTATTTTCCTGTGAACCATTATCTAATACTAAGCCTTCCATGTTACTACCGCCACCTGCTCCTTCATTTACTCCTGTTGTTCCTACCCACTCCTTACAAGTCTACCATCATCATAATCATCCCATTGCCACAACACTAATGCTAGAATCTGATCATTTAGAGAATCCTCCCACACCAATTACTTCTGCTACAGATACCTCTTCATTTGATCTTCCAATTGCCTTACGTAAAGGCAAACGTAGTACTACTCATTTGTTGTATTCTCATTTAACATTGGATTATCTATCTCCGTCCTTTCGTTCTGTTGCCTTGTCTTTGTCATTTGCTTTTATTCCCACATCATATCGTGAGGCTCTTTTAGTTTTTGAATAAAAAGTTGTTATGAATTCTGAGATGTTCACTCTTGTTTCACAAGGCACATGGGACTTTGTTTTCTATTCCTTGTGTACGCCCTGTTGCTTGTATATGGGTGTATACCCTAAAGTTTAACTTTGATAGTAGTATAGGATGCTATAAAGTCAGACTTGTTGCAAAGGAGTTTACTTAGATGTATGGTGTAAGTTATTTTGGCACTTTCGAACTTTCTTTCTTGCAAGCACTTGATTTATGTTCGCTTACTTCTATCTATTATTATTAACTAAAAGTGAAATATGTTACACTTGGATTTTAGTAATGCTTTCCTTTATAGTGATTTTTCGGAAGTTATATTCATGGCGCAATCTCCAGGGTACATTGCTTAGGGGAGACCTGGGTTTGCAAGTTTCGGAAAGATATGGCCTTATGTAACGCTCGAGTGCCTAGTTCGAAAAATTTAACAAAGTAACGTCTCAAATCAGTTTGAAAAGCAGTTCTATTGACCACTCTATCTTCATTTGACACATTAGCTTGGATCAGTAATTTTAGTTGTATATGTAGATAATATTTTGTTTACTGGAATTGACTGGGTGGGTACTCTTAAAAGTAAATAACCATCTTGAACTTCACTTTGTTACCTAGAATTTAGGTCATCCTAAATATTTTTGTGGTTATAATTGCTTATAGCAAAGAAGGGATTGCTCTTTTCTGAAGAAAATATGTTACTGATCTATTTAAAAAGACTAGGCTTCTTGGTTGCAAATTAGCTGATACTCCCATGGAGACTGCTTCTATCTCAAAAGATGGAAATGTTTTAGAGAATGCTTTTTGCCTATAGAAGATTGATTAATAAATTGATTTTTCTAATTGTCAGAAAATTTGATATTTCTTTTGTTGTTAGAGTTGTTAGTTAGTATATGCAAAATTCTTAATAACATTAGAATGCAAACAAGCAGTTATCAAGATTTTGAAATATATGAAAAAGTCATAAGGAAAAGGGCTATTATATAAAAATTCTGATAGTCTAAATATTGAAGCATATTCTGATGTTGATTATGCTGATTATGTATGATCTGTGGTTGATAGGAGATCCACTATTTGTTTCTGCATATTTGTTGGTAAAAATTTGATAGCTTGGAAAAGTAAAATTAAAATGTAGTTGTAAAGTTTAGTGCTGAAACAAAGTATAGAATTATGCCCATACTTCTTGTGAAATGATGCAGGTAAAAATTATGTTGAGAGATCTATTTTTTTTCATGTTCTGTTGCATTTTTTTTTTGTTTCACATAGCTTACAACAAGGTATGTTTTTGCTATATTTTAATTTTTGTTTCTATTTGAATTTGTCTAGTGTGGCCATTCCATAATACTTTACATTTGCGTGAAGAGAATTTTTTGTTTTTGATTGTTCTGCGTGAAGGGTCTTGAGTTGGAAGTAAAGGCGGGAACCAATAATGTTTTGCCTAAGCTTGGAATCTGGATGTCGCCTCACATGGCACCTATTGATGCATTCAAAGTACAGTTTCAAGTCCTCGAAAGAAAATGCCATCAGCTTACAGATGACAATACTTTTTTGGTGCATGCTCTCATCGTGGACACAAGAGGACCATCTCCTTGAAGGACAGAAAGAAGAGTTGATTAAGGAGATGAACCAGGAATGGAAACTTTGAAAAATCTTGGAGATTTGACTGTTCACCATAGCATTTGCAGAGCATTATACTTTTTTTTTTTTTTTTTTTTGAAACAGGCATTATACTTTTAGCTCTGCTAAATGTAATTTATCCTTATATTGTTCTTCTACAGTATTTGATATCTTTAGCTTATTTCAGTACTCATTTTGTTCTGACAGGTTCATTAATATTTGATTTATAGTAGTCACTGATGCGATGGATTTTTTCATTTCATTAATCAAATTGCTTATTTAATTCTTTGTTTTTTTTTTTATGGTGCTTGTTTAATTCTGAGCGGCAGGGCCTCCTCCTCTCAAATAATGTTGCTATTCTCTGTGTTATTAGATTGTATACCCTTGTTAGATCAAAATGCTTTAGCTCATGGAGGAAAAGGTTGACTTTTTGGTGCGTGAATTTTTATCGTTATTTGCAGGGTAATCCTCTAAATTATTGTCTTCCTATTTTATTGTTTAATTTATGTATATTTAAATTTATATTTAATGTTAATATTATAATTATAAAAAAATTAAAAATATCAAAGAATCGAAGCATTTAGCAATTAGGTTCCTTTTATTTAGATTTATGAATATCTAGGCTATTCTAATTTTTAAATTAACTAAACAGATTCTCTAATTTAAGATAATGTGTAAATAAATTTTTTTATAATAATAAAGAGATTTAATGCAAGATATTTTAGTTAATTAATGAATTTGTTTTGATTAATTTAAAAATTACATTAATATTTTAGATGGAAGTAAAAATTAAATTTATTTATTAATTAAAAAAAATATTTTTATTAAACATTTTAATTAATAGTAAATAATTTATTTGTATGCTATTTTAAATTAGATGATTTATTTTATTAATTTAAAAAATTCAAGGGGCTTAGTTACTCCAAATTAGAGTGATTTAATTGCTATTAATTTTTTAAAATTTTCATAGTATAAATGCTTAGAATTTTTTAAGTGCGAAAGTTAGATTTTTATATGTTATTAACATGTAAAGAAATTAAAATTATTATTTTAATTGTAAACTATCAAATTTATTAATCGTAAAATACCAAATTAAATCATTGGAATAATATAATAAATAATATTATATAGATATATATTGTTATTGTAACGTATTATATCTATGTAGATCTATAATGATTTAGACTTTGATATGATGTGAAAGTCTATTTAAAATTTTTTATCTTTGTCAACTTAGGTTTTTAAGACATAAAAAATTGTTGGGTCCACACGCTTAATCACGTAAATAGCGTTAAGTCGCTAAGCGGCTGGGCAAATTATTTAGTTGGTTTATCGAACAGTTTAGTCAGGTGATCAGACATTTGGTCCAGACCGTCCATTCACTCGGATCGACCACCTAACAAATAGGTATTTTTTCCAAAAAATTAGATATAATTTGAAATTAGGTAAGTATCAATTCAAAAAGATATGATTATATGTGATACTTTTTTTTTGATAAAAGTTATATGTGATACTACTATAAACAAGTACCTATCTTATTTCAAATTATACTTATTTTTCTAAAATGAATATTTACTTGGTCTAGTAGCCAAATAAATTATCTTGTCAGAGCAAATAGACGATCTATTCGACTGACCAAATAATTTATTTGGTTGCTTGGCCACTCGTTGACTTAATGTTGTTTGTTGTATTATATGTGAAGCGAGGCCCATTCATTCGTATAGCTCTATGCTATTGGCAAATGGATGCCCGATGTGATTAAGTGTTTAAACCCAATAATTCTTCTTTAAGGCATCTCTAATTGATCTTTGAAATACATTTGTTATGATTTATATTTATTTTATCTATAGCATAATTTTTATTATTAAATATTAATTTTATTTTATGTTTTTATATATTTTAATAAAATAATTTATTTTATATTATAATATTAAAAATATTATTTTTTATTTTATCAAAAAAATAAAAATAAAACTCAGGCATCCCAACAGAGACACTCTTTTATATCAAACAAGGCTGAAATTTCGTTTGGCCGTTGATGGGTGGTGAGAAGTGAGACTACTGAAAAAAGAAGTGAGGCTCGCCCCTATCACAACCGGCATACCCTAGCATTCCTTAAGCTTTGAACCTTTCCTCTCTTTCGTCTCTAGAAATCGCTATTTACGCCGCCGCACGCACCTCGTGGACCTCACGCATTTCCATTTTCGCGCGTCGGACCGTCGTCACGCCATTTTCATCTTCAGTCGTTTGAGTGGCGGTGCCTGCGCGAGGAGACGTTCCATCGGTGAGTGACGTCCGCCACCTGTGAGCTAATGGTCAGTTCCGGGCACGATCGTCACCTCCTCTCTCTCTCTCTTAAATTAGTCATGGCTTCTGCAAATCATTTCCCTCACTTCTGCTTACTGCTATCATCTCTTCTCTTTCACGTTTATTTTGGCTCAAGGAAGCTCACCGCTTAGCTCTAGTCGTTAATAAGCTGACGCTCAATTCTAACCTACAGAAATTCTTTGCACTGCTGGAACTCACGAGAAGAGATCAATTAGAAAAGCAAAAATTCATTCAATAAGAGCAGGTAGTTGTTATATTCATAGTTCCTTTTTTTTTTTTTTTGATGTTTATTTTCATAGTTCTTACCGTAAAACAAATGCGAGCCAAGTTACCCGTGTCATATATCAGGTCGGGTTGGATCGCGGGTGATCCAACCTGGGGCGTGATCCGACCCAACATTCAACACATCCGGATATGGGTTACAATCAATCTGCCCCGGAGACATGTTGCTATCTATACTACTTAAGAGTCCTTTCCACTAAGGAAATTTTATTTTTTTTGTTAAGGATTACCGGAGCAGGAAAACTCTAGCTCTCTTTCCTCCTCTTTTCTAGCACGGTCTCACTGCTTAGAGTCTCTCAGATCTCACCAACGCAGCGCTTGTTTTTCTTCTCTCATATCTCGCCAACCTAGGGGTTTCAATTTTGTTCGAAACTTGCTCTAACATCACTCTTATTACTTGATTTGAAGTGACTCGATTTTCATTTAGCTCGAATCTCGAAGCATGTTCGCTTGAAGTGAAATTGATTTAATTCGTAATCAACTCAACATATGTATAAAGATGAGTATTTAGAATTTACCAAAATATTTTTTAAGATTTTTTTTATATAATCATGTTATTATAATTTATATAAAGAAATTGAATATAAACATGCATAATATATAAGTGAATTTATAATATTATGATAGTTTATATTAATGTATACCTAGATGACATTGTCATCTAGTGCTCAATTAGTGCAACACACATCAAGCAATAGTTTATATTAATGTATACCTAGATGACATTGTCATCTACTGCTCAATTAGTGCAACACACATCAAGCACTTTTGGAAAGTGTTTAACTTTCTTTGGAAGTATCGGTTTTCGCTTAAGCGAAGAAGTCCCTCCTCTACCCAACATTTGAGGTTGGAATCTAGGAAATTAAGATTGACCTTGAGAAGACTTGTTCCATCGAACAATGGCTACAATCCAAGAATGTGATCGAGGTACAAGCTTTTTTTTGGTTCTAGTATATTCAAAAATTCACTAAGAACCTCTCAGTTGAAGCAACACTTAATCATTGGAGCAGAAGGAAGAGCACGAAGCAACATTCCTCATATTAGTGGGACACCAGTACTAGCCTTGTTGTGTCTACATCAACTATTTACGGTAAGGACAGATGTATCTAGCCACAAAATCAGAGCGGTCCTAAAAAGTGGAATCCTTAGGTATACTTGTTCGAGCTATTGTAAGGAGTTTAGAAGAATTACCCGACCCACGACAAAGAGTTCTACATCTTTTATGAAGTTATGAAGCAATGATGACCACACTTGCTAGGGAAGGAGATACTAATACATGCCAAACAATAATCATTTCAATTCCTGTAGACTTTGTGGAAGCTTCAGTAAGTATGACATAGGTGGTGGATGGCACATCTTCTATAGTACCTCTTGTACATCAAGAAGGGCATCAACAACTATATTACTAACATGCTATCGAGGCACTGCTCCCGCTCATTGCCACGACAAAGGTTGTTCTCAAGCAAAGACAGGCATATGTTTCTGTGTATGAATATGATCCTAACTTTAACGAGTGTTGGAAGGAGGCAAAGGATGGTTAATCTATCAACTTTAAACTTTGGGGGGCTTGTTATACGAAGGGACACTTTTGCACCTTCTTAATCATATTTTGGGTAGGTTAAGGATAAAAAGGTGTCAACATTTGTCTTAACTAGTTTCCTAATGCATTTGAAATCAACACTGGCTTGGAGAATCACTAGCATTGTTTCTCTCTCTCTCTCTCTCTCTCTCTCCCACCCCTCCCCTAAGCTCAATTTTTTCATCAACAAAGAAGTCATCAGTCACTTGATCATTCCTTGCTTATTGCTTATAGGGATTGATGGTTTCATAAAACATGGACTTCATCATTTGAAGTACTTAATCGATCATCCTATCATACTTGAGAGCTTTCTTGCATTGATAACATACCAACTTTTGAATCACTAAGAAAAATTATGACTAATGCTTGGATCAGGTGGATCTGAGTGGTTCATGCCTCAAATACAACCGGACACATCAATGTCAACAAGGCCATCTAGAATTTGCAATGCTATATGTGTCAGGAGGTTCATTTGAGGATGTGTGGTATGCTACATCTCAAAACTGACTAATAATACATAGTGACCATTCTTTGATTCTTGTCCTATCAAGATCATGGGAGAGCATCTTTATAGACCTCCTTAGAGGCCTATAGGCAACACGACGAGAATAAAAGTGCCTTTTTATCATGGAAAGATTCTCAAAGACGATGTACCTCAACCTGTGCAAGTCCACAAACAATGGCGAGGAATTTTCATGGATGTGTTTTATCACATATTGGTACACTTTGGCCTGTTATCTTTAATAAAGGCATGCAATTTTTTAACAACTCTTGGAAGGCATTCTGGATAATGATGGACACAACCATGTAACGTAGCATGACATTTCTTTCTTAGAATGACAGCTACTTACAGATCATCAAACGAACAATGGTATACCTTTTGCAAGGTTATCACTCGAGTAACCTAAAGACTTGGGACGAAAGCTTGCCATACTTCTAGTTCACTATCAACAACTAGCAGGCGGCTCCACCGGCAAGTCTTTGTTTGAGGCATTCCTAATAATCAACTGTTGAGCTCCTTCGATTTGTAGTTCACCGTTTACCCGAAGGTAACGAGTAAAAATATGGAGGATTGCTATTCGAGGCCAACAATTCCTTGAAGGTATTTACAAGGGACATAACTAAGTTCAACATAACCAAGTTCAATGCTAGATGAAGAGGCCAAGGAACTACTACTATCCAGTGGTAATTTGGATGTAGAGTGATAGAAGCGCCGAAAAAAGTACCCAAAGCAAGTCTAAGAAGTTGTTCTACATTGAAAAGAAGGGCCAAAAGCCAACAAAAGCTAAATGATTCGCTTTGGAGAATGCGGCAATCATATTTCCCCATTTGATGGACTTATCGTGAGATTTGATTTTTCAAAATAAGGGAGCATAATTAGGAGATCAGGCCCAATCCCCGAGCTACTGTGGTAGTGTCGGGAAACAACCTCGATAGCTCGAAGGAATTCTTAGAAATAAAAGGCAACACAGTAGGCCAAAGAAAAACCCTATGTTAAACGACAAAAGTAATTGAGGCCAGACTTCAAATGTATACCATCTCAAAAAGTCCTAAAGAATCTCATGAAGACCTCAAGACAACTTGGTCAACCCCAAAAATAGGAGGAAGGAACCTCGAAGTTAATAAGAAGTTCCTAGTCAAACAAACAAGCTCCCAAAGAATGACTTAGAGAAGGTGTTGGAGGAGATGATCCAACAGAATGATGATTGTCTTCCACTCTCATGCATGGAAATCCCCTAATTTGCTTAGCATTAGTAGTTGACCAATCAATGGAGAATACTCGGGATAATACGGTTTGCTTGAGAACTCACCCAATCAACCAGCGCAAGACGAGTATTGTGCAAGCCTCAAATACTGTTAGGAAAGTTTGCGACTTGATAGACCCATCAGGTATGTGTACTGCTCCACAATATCAAATCTCTAAACAAGATTTGTCTAGAGATTGGTGTAATGAGACCAAAGGGGGAAAATTGACTGCATTTAGGATAATTATGCAACGTCTTCTTGTATCATTGTTGTCCCAATAAAAGTGGCACTAGTACCTAGTAAATGGGTTAGTCCCTACGTTATTGGTTCGGAAGAACTACGCGAATATAATTATATAATTGGAGATTAATAAGGAATCATTGTCTCAGTTCTTGCAAGTTAAAGAGAGTAGGTAGCTTCTGTATCTTCGTAGGACAAAGAAACCAAATAGCCAAACACCTCTATATATGTGATTTTCCACAAAAGAGATTTTAGATTCATAGTATCACTAGGCTTTCATGAAAAATGAGTATATTAGCGAAAAACATTTATTTTTTCCCGTAACTTGTATAACTTTTTAGCCAACTCTATTTTTATGTGGGTTGAATACAACTAAGAGTGCATGTATGATTTCTATGCCGCCCTTGCTTTATCTCATTAGACCCTTTACAATGAAAATGAACCATTGTTGGCAACAGGTTTGTGTGTCGGTGACCTTTTCTGGTGGTCTTTCATGATCCTTATTGGAACTATCACACAATCTTTGAGCTCCAATTGTTTGTGGTAGGTGTGGGTTCATCGATTTATTTCTAGGACAGTCCTTGTGGTTTCAACTCAATGACAAAATAAGGGAGGAGAAAGTGAAAAAATGATAGATGATGTGGGAGAATGGAGGTTGTGTTCTATGCTTTATTTAAAATTTTTGGGTGTCATGGAGTTAAATTTGAGCTTTTGGGTGTTTTATAAGTAAATATTAAAGTTTCTTACGGCATTTAGTTAAATACTCTTTTTTTCAAATTGGCATCTTCACCAACATGATCTTGAAAATGTTAATTTAGGATAAGGATATTTGCTCAAATTCATATTAATTGGCATGGCCATTATTCTAACAATTTTCCTGTAAGTGCACGAGAAGAGAGATCACAACATGGTAGGATAAATATAGTTGGGGGCTTGGAGTTTAAATTGGAATGCCCACAAGTAAATAGAAAGATGGGTAGACCAGTAGTTTTGAAGTAGATGCCTTATTTATATGGACTTCGAAGAAGCAAAGTATGTGTTTGAGCGGCCAAATAGGTTATGCCCATCATCGATCAAGTTTTGAGGGGGATAATTTGGTCACTCATTTTAGTGTTAGAAACAATAACATTGATATTCTTTGAATACAACTGTTTGGGTTGATTATGCATAAAATTACTTGGCATTATTTCCAAGTCCATATCATGTAAGTCTCCTACAAAGGTCCCGTGTAGGTAGAAAGGTACAATTGTGATTTAATATTTAATAAGCCTGCATGTTGAGGTCTTGGTTATTTATAGCCTGTGTATTTAGGGGATGTTTAGTTCAATATTGTCTAGATATTCATATTATCTAAATGCTGATGTTATTTACATCTCTATGTTATTTCTAAAATATTATTGGTTTAGTTCAATGTTATTCTATTAAAAAATGATAGTAGAAAATTAATCCAACCTTACATTCCTCCATTACAATTTGGGTGACATGTAGATGTTATTGAGTTTTGAGTAATTCTAAATGTCATTTTAGAATGATAATTTTCTATTTTTTACAATATTATTTAAATGTTACCAAACTAGTTAATCAATTTCTCCAAATATCATAACATAACATCACAAATGGCCCCTTGGCATTATCTTACTCATTTGTTACTTATAAACATGGATGAACAATCATGTGTGTATGTGCATGCATACATGCACGCGTGTGTGCATGTGTGTTTATGTATGTGTTAATTTCTTTATTCGTAATCTATAAAGCTGCATGAGGTTCTTGTTAATTTTTTATTTGTGATCTTGGAATTGAGAATATACAGCTATTGTGTAAATTTAGATAAAGAGCACTGTATTCCATTGTCAAAGAATCGATAAATGTTTGTCTTTTGTTGACATAAAAGTTCGACAGCAAATTTAAAGTGATAACAAAATGGAATAATGTACAGAACAAATAATATTTGTACTTGGAAAACCCAAGAAAGATGAAAAAATCATGACGCTAGTCTTGGCGGTTTTAAATCCATTATATGTAGTTTTCCTAGAACAAAAAAAGAAGAATACAGTGGGAAGATGAATAGAGTAGATCTCGTATGACCTATAGTTAATGAAGACGATGTTGGATCTTCAAGTCGATTTCTTCTTTTTCATTAGAGGCGAGTTGATTCTGGAGCTTGAGTTCGGCTGAGATCACTTGCTTGGTTAATAGAAAATGTGAGTCTCGAGGTGGTCCCCTAAAATATTCCATTGTATTCTATTTATAACTTAACTTCAAAGGATAAATTAGTTGTTTCACTTTTAATTAGCAACAGCTTTTTACCGTTTTGAAAACGATAAAAAACTGTTTAATACTAACCACCGAATTTGACCTTTGACCTCGAAAGGTGAGATGACGCAATCGAATGATTTTCGATTGCAAGGCTACAACTTTTGATTACTTCAATTAGAAGAATTATGTTCTTCGAGTTAATTTTCATCTTTGGGGATATATCGACATCCAATATTAAAAGTTAGATCTCGAGATCAACATCTTTAAAGACCATTATAAACTAATGTTAATCCTAGAAAGGATGTCCTTCATCTTTGTTGTCTCTATATCAGATTTGATAGACCTTTTGTTGACACACTACAAAATCCACTAAATCTCCTCTTTGGGATATAGTAGGTTATCAACCAAAATCTTGATTCACATGAGTTTTCTTGATACCCAAGAAGTAAAAAATGAAGGCTTATGTGAAAGCTTGACTTGAGTTTATTATATGCTTAGCATGATATTGACTATTTGTGTTGTTACACACAAATTAAGATGGCTTTCTTAAACTATACTTACTTAGCTATCGTAGTCTTCAAAACTTTTTGGTTAAGCTAGTGATGAATTTAAGTTGCCAAATTGGACTTCTCTTGAAATCATTAGCTATAAATAGAGGTTCATTTGAAGAATGAAGTACTCCATTAAGTATTTGTTCGTTTGCAAGAAATGATCTTTTTTTCGATTTCTTTTACTGTGAGATTAAGTATATAGAGAATCAAGATTAAGAGTTTGTTATGCTCCATTTTATGGCTTTTATAATAATGGATTTTGCTTACTTCTCTCATGTTGATGTTGCCCTTATTTTCTACAAAATCATATAAATTTAGTGTCTATTTGTTGTTTATTCCTTTAAAAGATCTTTGTTATTTGCTCTTTTCTGAAGTGATATCCTAAAGTAGATTTTTATCAATCACAAAACTAACCTAATTATCTTCTATATACTCTTCAAATTGAAAATGGTTAGCCTTGGTGTATCAAATTCCTTTTCCAAGAGCCCTCTTCATATTCCTTAGATTTCTGATCACAATTCCCAATGTTTTTGTTTGAGCTTCTATTATTCTAAATTTGTTGACTAATAACACTAATAATAAAAAAGATGTCAGGTCTTGTAACGATTAGGCAAAGAAATTTTTCCACTAATCAAATATAGTAAGAACCCTTAAATGCTTCATGAATCACGATCACCATCTACACCACAAGTGTCCATAGGAGTGCCAATTGGTTTACACCCTAAAGGACCGTCCTCTTCAAGTAAATTTGCAACATACTTTCTTTGGGAAAGAGGAACATCCACTCTACCATATTAAATCTCAATGCCAAGAAAATATTTAAGATGCCTAAAGTCATTAGTGATAAAGCAATTTTCCGGGTGAATTTTAACCTAATAGATGTCTTAATGATCACTAGATATTAGTAGAGTGTGATCGACATAAACAACTCAAATGATAGAACCGAATGGTGAATACTAAATACAAATAGAATGATTTGTAGTATTGATGCGAAGGCTAACTTCAATGTTGAGGATTCCTTGAATCCTTATCATTTATCACAATTCCATCTAGCACCAATATCTGTTAAGATGAGTATCTTTTCAAGGTTGCCTTGTCCTTGATTTTGTAGTCAAGCCTCGGTGTCCATTAAGCCAGACATACAACACTAAACAAGTTTCAATACGAGGTGAAGTCACGACCTCAACATAGTAGTCGATTGTTAGAAAGATGGAGGTTCAATATTTGGCACACCTCATTAGGTTTTGACATCCTTATCAGTAATTTCCTTGTACTTGTTATCATATCAGCACAAGGAGTACGACATGACCCAATTTGGTCAAAGGTTACATGCTTTGCATGTAATCGACCCTTGACATCTGTTGTCGGACTTGGCTCCTAACATTGGTGTCTTCAAAACTTTTTTTTTGGAAACTTTAACATTGGTGTTATCACTTGTGGTGTAATATATAAAATCTTGTTTAGCTCTAGTGCGCAATTCTAGGGATACTTCAACTGTATGCACTACATCTATTCTTCTATCTAAATAGTGAAATTTGTTGTTGTCAAGGATGTAATGAGTTTTTTGGGTGAAACTTTTTAGTCTTTACATCTATTTTGTTTTGCATGTGATTTGTGGATTTACTATTTTTTGCCTTTGTTCTTCATTCCATTTAATTTCTTGTGTGCATTTGTGTGTTTACACCCAAAGCACACCACGAACAAAGCAGACCCATTCAAAGGCTCTAGAGTTAATAGAGAATGTTATGTTTTTCCTAGGTAGTGAAGGGAATCTATTGTTACTAAGAGTGGAGGAAAGAACCTTATTAATTATAAAGCAATTTGTGAAAACATATCCCCTCAGAACTACCGAAGAACATGCATTTTTTAAAGATCTCACGAGAAACATCAAGAAGGGGGGAAATACAAAAGCTAGTATAGCTTATTACCAAGCTAGCCTTTTGTTCTTTCTTCATACTGACACAACCACCACGTTACTGGATTCGAAAAAGAAGAGGCACAAAACAAACCTCAAAATCATGAAAAAAAGAAAATTTCTAACAAAAGTTAGGGTTTCATTTATTCAAAAACTTTTATTATAGTCTTCCACAAGTCTTATGAAAGAAAACTCCATGAATTATTGACTATGATTTAATATAAGCCTCAAATAATGACAAACTCTAAAACCAACCTAAAAAAGAAAATACAAGAAAGAAGATCCATTAGTGACTCAAACCTAACCAAATTAATATCTCTAAATTTGGTTCTATTTGGCTTTATTTAACCCACTAAATTTTGCAATAAAAATCTTACTAAAAATTGTAGAAAATGACAAAAAGAATGTTTTTGAGGCCAAAATGATGGAATTTGGGGATTGAATATAGTAATGAAGCAAAGCTTAATTGCTTAGCAAATGCATCTTTGATAAAGCTTTTGGATTGGGGAGAAATGCTAAAAACACCCCGTAGCAGAGGTTGTGGTTGTTTTTGTGAACAGATGTGGAATCTCACCCAAAACATCTCAATTGTGCCTAGTCAACCTACAGTGGGCTTGATCAATCTTATCTAGATAATCCAACACTTTAATGCTCACGTCATAGTCCCTAGGTATAATGGTAGGTGAGCTGTAGCATGTCTCGTCCTTTTGGTTCTCTTTTTGCCTTTACAACTAGTGTTAGAATTTTCTTAGCATTTGTCTTCTACTTATTGTTTTGTGGGATGTCAAGCTAGGTCAAGATGAAAATGTTGGGTCTTTTTGGCTTGAGATGCTAGTTGATCCTCTAGCTTTGTCTTGCTTATCTCTGTTGCCCAGTTATCTAACAGTGTTGAGGCTTTTGCTTCTTTCAACTCTAGATGCTTTCATGGTTGATGCCTCTTTTCTCTTGAAATGTGGTCGAGGCCTTCTATTTTCTCTCGAGCTGAGTTATGATCAATCTTGAGGCTTTTTTTGGGCGTATCTTTGGCTAAAGATTATTTCTCTTTGTCATTATTTGACACGGTCTTTGTTTTTATTGACACCTCCAATGCTGATGTTTAGCTCTAAAGTTGTCACTTCTCTCTTACCAATTACCTTGTTTTTGTTAACACCTATTGTACTAATGTTTAACACTTGTGATTTCAGTTCTCTTGATGTCAATGTTGAAGGACTTCTTAACATTTTTATATGAGACTTGATGTTGGTGTGTCAAACTTCAACTCTTTTGTCACATCAAGTAGTGATACCATAATTAATTTCTAGTGAGACTCGAACATGAGATATCAAGCATTAATTCTCTAAAGATGTCTCCATGTTAGGGCGACACCTTGACCATCTTTTGATAAGACCTTGATGTTGGATCATCAATTGTACTTCTCCAATGACATTGCTATTGTGGGTCAATTTATCAACATACTTTAGTGATGCTTGGCATTGGGCATCATGCTCGGCTTCTCTTTCTGTTTTGTTATTGTGAGGCGATTCTTTGGCATCTTATTGGTGAAGCTCAACAATGGGGGTTAAGCCTTAGGTTCTCCTAAGCTCGGCATTGTGGAGTGATTTCTTGACATTGTTTTTATGTGGCTTAACGCTAGGGCATTAGGCCTGATGTTCTCCGGAGTTCAAGTGTTCGACATGGTACATGCACTAGAACTCTAGGCTCTTTTGTACCGAGAGGACGATCCTTAAAAAAATTACTAAATACTCCTTTCTAATTCCCAAATCAAAAAGGAATTAGTAGAAGGAAACAACACTTAGGTGGTGCTTGCCCAACTCATAAGCATCCCACTCAAACATAGAAAATGGAGAAGAAACATAGACAAGCTTCAATGAAAGATGTGGAACATCCCACCCAAAGCATAGTGCCACCTGCACAAAGATTGGTGCGAATCTGGAGCTGGTGTAACAAATTAGCTAATAGTAGATGTCGAAAACTTGGGATGAGATGTGTACAGTTCACCATCAATTGGACAATACAAGAGTCATCCTGCATGTCTCACTTCGAGATGCATTTCGGTGCCTTTGACTTGAAGTTCATAGTATTGTTATTGAGGACGCATGGTGTCTTTCTTCCTTGATGGAATTCACAATGTGCATGCACATGTTAATAGAACCTGAAGGTCTTACTAGCGCTATAAATAATGCCATGACCATCTAGGGAAGACAAATTAGGCATGTGACCCTATATGCTCTACTTTGGCAAAGAGAAACTCAAAGGCTAAAGATGAAATATAAAGCCAATCAATTAAGTACAATTCATCCCGCATGATCTTAGGGATTAGTAAGAGCACCTACTAGAGCCAAGGAACTCTCCCAACTTATATCTAGATATACTCTATCTTTCTTGTCAAGCACTTGAAGCCGTTTGAGCCAGTAATGCTCAATAATGAAATAGAAACATAACTACCCTTAAACACTTTGGAGTTGAATCAAGAGAAAGCGCTTGTGGAGGATGCAATTATTGAGTACAAAAAGGCTACAATTGGGTGTTGGGTCAAATAATGCTTCTTCATTGTCAGAAGGGCTGGTGGCCTTTACTGATCAAATGGTTCCTCAAGGAGAAGATGGTTTCCAACTTACCAAATTTAATTGGCTCCATAGGAGTTTCACCAACTCAAAAAGGGGACACATGATTTGGTAATCAAGTTCAATTTGCTATGTATCCTAGCCCCCTTTGGCCATCGTCCACCGAAAAACGTTCTTGTGGAATATAAAACCTTCAAGAAAGAAACGTTTTGAAGAAATTTTACCTAGAAAAGAAATTCCAAGGAACAAACCAAGGAGAAAGGCTTGTGGATGAATCTTGAGGAAGAAGTCCAGAAGAGCAATATAGAGAAAAAGTCTCAAGATAGAACCAACAAACAACTCGGGATATAAGGCTATTTGATTTCTCCTCAAATGGCTTGATTGAGCTTATTTTTTGCTTTTTCAAGTCTCCCATTTCACCATCTGTCCCATTGTACATCTTTATTTTTAGTTTGCATTAGTAGAGGTCATGATTTCACCTAGCAAAAGTTGAAGTTGAAGCTAATGATGGATGCAGGAGCATCTATCGTGGGTTTGATTCTTTGCTGAATGCAAGTAGAGGTAACTATTATTTTTTTGTTGTCTATCGTGATGTGGTGGTCCGATGCTCTACGATTAGGCACTGCTTGTTAGTTATGAGCAATGTGTTGTCGGAAATTCATGCATCTCACTTTAACGTCCCCTAAACAAAAACAAGTTAACTTTTAAAGCATCAATTTAAGTTCACTCTTATTTTCCATCATTATCTAATTAGTAATTTTCGAGATCTAAAGACTGCCTCATGAGTGTTATTATCCATCCTAAATAAAATCTTTTTTGATTTGTAGTGCATTCATTTGACCGCAGAGTGTATTAAAATAATAAATAAGAGTCTGGATTGAATGAAGAGTATATCTTGATTGTCAAATTAGACCTTTACTCAGAACTACTACTACTAATGAATTATCCGTTGGTTCCCCATGTCGTTGTTAACTATTTTTATCTTAATTTTTCAACTTCCAACATATAGTCGATATTATTAAAAAAGATGCAGGGATCATGTGACATGCAAATTTGGGTGGGAGCCTTTTATTGCTTTTCGCTTGAGGATGTGGTGCAAACTCCACTCGGTACCGTCGGATCACTAAGGCCGACTTTCGTCCCTGCTCGAAGATGCGAGTTCGATTCCCACTATTCGCCCGAAGTAATTCGCAAGATTGTGCACCCTTTTTTTCTATTTCTGCTAATAAACATAAATAAAGTGCAGCCGGTTAAATCCCTTCAAAGCAAGACAAAAATATTCATTTTCATTTTGAAATCAAAAGGAAGAATCTATTCGAGCGAACCTATTAATGAAGCAAATTCAATAAAACAACAACTGGTACCATAGAGAAGCGGCCATAAACTGGAGAGCCTTGACCAATTCGAAAGATCATTCAATGTAGTTGAAATAATTGAATTTGGGGTTGTTTGCATTTCTTTAGACAAAGATTCCGTTTTTTCCTCTTTCCGGATGGTAAATATTTCTCAGAACATAGAATGTGAATCAAACCCATGTTTGAATTGAAACGGAGATACTAATGCACGTTATTCCCTTCTGAATCAGATAGATTCATATCTGAAAGAGGCTGACAATAAGTTCTTTCCAAATTGACTTGTTGGATTATACTAATTTTAGTAGTACAAAAAATAGCTTGATAACCTCCGGTTTTTTTCAGATTTGGCGAGCATCTGGAATCACTAGTGAATTACAACTCTATTGTACTGCAATTGGTCGTAGTTCTTGGTCTGTGAAGATGCGTTGTTAGGTGCTCCATTTTCCCGTTGAGGCCTGAGTTAAACCAGATAGTTAAATGAGTGAAACAAAACTGCTTTGAAATTTGTAGTAAAACAAAAAAAAATCTCATTCCCTAAGTACAAGAAGGAATTTCAGTAAAAATACGCCGGTTACCCCAAGATTAAGATTCTTTGATTAGTCGTCATATCTTGAAGCGGGTGCAAAAGATCAACTAAACTGCTTGGATCGATGTTATAGATCCTTCTTTGGTAGAAGTAATTCTTTCTTGCAAAGAACCCATTCAAAAAAGAGGGGAAGCAGAACCAAGTCAAGATGATATGGATCACCCCTTCTTCTTAAAGTCTCGTATCTTACTTCTTACATTTTTGTTAATTAGAAGTATATCTTTTGAAAAAAAGCAAACCTTATTCGTTTTATTTAAAATAAAATTCCTATTGATTTTCTTTAGTGTCCCCCCTCCCAATTCTTTTATTCCAGTTAGTAAAAGGGATTAATTAATATTTAAAATATAAAATATTTATTCATATTTCGAATTTCTATTCGAAAATGAATAAAATAAATTATGGATTCATCTTGTAGTATAAAGAGAATTTCTATTTTTCTTTTAATTTGAAAACAATTTTTATATGACAAGTGTGTTTTTTTATCAGATAACTACGTCCTTGAGCTCGGGCTTTTACCTTTTTCACAATAGAACCTCCATTGACTTCAGCTTTACTAATGAATTTTGATTAGGGTCGTATTCTATGGTTACGATTCTACCAGATATCTTTTTTTCATTCCGTCGAAAATCGATTTTACGGTTTGCTTTTTTCTTTTTCTTTTTGCAGAAGTTTTGCCCCTCCCTATATTAAAATATATTAACTATATTAAATTTAAATTATTATTAATTAAATTATTAAAATTAAATTATTAAATAAATAAATAAAAAGAATTTACTGAACTTATTGAGCTAACTTCTCATTCTGACCGGCAGGAATTTTCCAATTCTTTTTTCAGATTTTTGAGATTGACAATGCTAATTCTTTTTTGAGTGAACTAGAGATTTTTTTTTCTACGTGAAAGTAGGATACTCCAAATTCGGGGGTCAAAGAGTTTCATAAAACGTTCTTGGTGGAAAAAAATGTGAGTGAAAGATCGACAAACAAAAACCCGTGCTCGAAATAAGAATAATATATTTTCTTTTCTCGAGCACCATTCTTACGTTTCCATATTAAAGTATAGTAATTCATTTTTTTTTTCTTTATTTTAATGCCCATTGGTGTTCCAAAAGTGCCTTTTCGAAGTCCTGGAGAGGAAGATGCAGTTTGGGTTGGCGTATAGTGCGACTTGTCAGATTGTATGAAGTATGAAAAAATAAATATTTTTTATTATTTTATTCCCCCCCTTTTTTTCATTCTTTTATTCTATTTATTTTATTGCATTCTATTGCTTTTATTCCTATTCTTTTTTTTTTCAAATTTTTCAAAAAAAAAAGTAAAAGCGTCTATACCGTAAAATCGATTTTCGACGGAGCCGTAGACAGTCAAGTGAAATCCAATGCGCACTCTTTCAAGGATGGCTGCTTCTAGGCAAGGCTTTTTTCGAACAAGCCAATTCATTTGGGACCCTGCGGATCCATTTTTTTCCCTAGTCAAAGATCAGCCCTTTGTCTCTGTGTTTTCACGTCGAGAATTTTTTGCAGATGAAGAGATGTCAAAGGGGCTAACCGCATGATGCCAAGTCCTATGGACCGCCATCGCGATTTCGGCCAACTCTCCATTATCTTTCTTTGGCTACAAACTGCAATCTGTGCTCAATTTTAAATTTTTAATGCAACTGCTAGTTGAACTCTCTTTTTCATTCCGTTCATTTTGGGGAATTCTTAATGCAACCTTAAAGCAAATGCAATAAAGCACATGCACACTTGCATTTATATTGATATTAAATTGTGAATGGAATAAACATGTTATTCAGGTGTTTTAACAATTTTCTTTTCTGAGTCGATCCTAACTAGAAGTCAAATGAATGTAATTCTGAATTAAATTGATTTGAGTTGATCAAAATTTATTTGATTTTGAATAGATTTTTAAGGTTGTTTGGGCTAAAGATAAAGCTTCTTCATTTACTTGTTGATTCTAAATGCATATGCTATTGTCAACTGTACTATATGCAATATTATGATAAAATTTTTTTATGTTATTTGTCTACTATATTTTTAAATTTCTTTCATATACACATTTATTTATTTAATATAAAAATAAATGTATATTGTTATGCATCCATTGAGTCAATTTTAGGTTGAATCTATCTTATTTCTGTGGTTGATTTGAGTAATAAAAAAGTAAATCTTATTATCAGATGTAATGAAGTTAGAGCAACTATGGAGCTTGTGTTTAAACATAATTGCCAAAATAGATTGGAAAATAGCTAAATTGCCACTAATAGTTATGTTTCAATAAGCTCATATTGACCCAATTGCTCTAGTGGTTTGGGCTATTAAGCAAAGTTAACTTTTCTTAGGCTCACTGGTGACGACTTGATCAAGTACAATTCAAACGATAGTTTTCTTGGCCATCTTTCTTGATCTTGGTGTGGCATGGAGAAAATATGTGTTGCTGTACGCTTTCGACCATCAACTACCAACTTAACTTTTGGTGATCGCTATTGGAAGATAGAGGATAATCGAATCTCACTTCATAAATCCCTTGGCACTCCCATCTCAGGCGTCTCTTTTGCCTTTGGTACCTCCCATTCTCTCTCCCTCTTTCTCGTCTTCAATATTTTCTTTAATCTTGAAATAACTTGCATGCATTCTCTATCTATTTTAGATCATGTATTCGACCAAAGCTCTGCCAACACTATTGTCTACAATCTCCTTATTAAATCTATAATCCAAGCTGCCATTCATGGATTTAACGGTGAGATGCACTTACATTTATTTAATTTTTCTTTATTTATTTTTATGCTTACGAACTAGACCTATATCTTGATTTCCACATTGCTACTTCTTTTAGGTACTGCCTTTGCGTATGGCCAAACTAGCAGTGGCAAAACATTTACAATGCATGGCTCTCAGGCTGACCCAGGAATCATCCCATTGGCGGTGACAGATATATTTGATACAACTCTCGCTGTGTGTTGCTTGCTTAGTAAATATCATATTTTTAACCATTTTTATTTTGGAATAACCCTTTTAGAGGTTTGGTATAATGCAAGCAGATTACAGAACGAGAATTTCTGATTAGAGTTTCTTACATGGAAATCTACAATGAAGAAATCAATGACCTACTATCACTAGGGAACCAGAAGCTTTCAATACATGAGAATTTGGAGGTGAGCTTCTCCTTGATTTCCCCAAGCTAATCAATGATGAAGCGTTTCAATTTAAATGGAGCATCCCACTTTGTTTGTAGCGTGGGGTTTATGTCGCGGGGCTTCAGGAGGAGATTGTGAATAGCGCTGACCAAGTTCTTGAACTCATCAAACATGGTGAAGGTAAAATTGTTTTTAACGTGCTGGTTTCATGTTTAATAATAAATATATTGAGGGGAAAGTGTAATTGTTTTTCTAGAAAATCGTCATGTTGGTGAGACAAATATGAATAACAGAAGCAGTAGATCACACACAATATTTAGGATGGTATAATTTCTGACTTTTCTTGATGGTGGTGTTCTTCGTTTTTTCTTCAAAAGCAATTTCTGGACACCTTTCTTAATTTGTGCGACATCATCCTATGTACAAATTAGGTTATCGAAAGCAGTGCCAAGAATCCCACACTAAACTGTGATCTTTGCAATGTAGATGCTATACGTGTATCTGTTCTGGTTGGTTATTTTTATCATTCCACCAACTATACTATTTTACTTTATCATATATTTCTCTTTCATAATTTATGCCATGTTTAGAATTTGGTTGATTTAGCTGGGTCAGAAAGAATTGCGAAAACAGGAGCTGGAGGAGTTCGCTTGAAGGAAGGAAAGCACATTAACAAGAGCTTAATGATCCTTGGGAATGTGATAAACAAATTGAGTGAAAATGGAAAACAAAGGTACCTTAGCTATCATGGTGGTAGTAATTTCTTTTAGTCTACTCCTAGTAGTTTGTATGGCATCATTGTAGTTTGTGAAATCTTGGTAAGCAGGTGCTGCAATGTCAGAAAACTTTGGTTGAAATGCATTTAATTTCTCTTCCTTTTTCTTGTATTCTCGCACATGTCATGCTAAGTTGTGGTAATTTCTTTGTCACATAAGTTCAAACACGCATTTGGATCCTCTTTCTGTTTATCTACACGTGTTTCTCATTATAGTCTCCATACTCCACCTTGTGCTAAGTTGATTTTTTTTCCTGTCTAAAAAGTAAGTTAATTGTTGACACTTTTAGGGCACACATTCCCTTTCGTGATAGTAAACTGACTCGGATACTTCAACCTGCTCTCGGTGGCAATGCCAAAACATCAATAATCTGCACTGTGGCACCTGATGAGGTGAGTTTTGAATGAATCCCATTTGTTTCAAAAATCAAAGTCATGCAGCTTATTAATCATATGTTCCCTAACATAAGTTAGAGCTATGAATAGGTGCATATAGAGGAAACTAGAGGTACTCTCCAATTCGCCAGCAGAGCTAAACGTATAACAAATTGTGCTCAAGTAAATGAGGTTAGTTGTGCATTTTTCATGAGCATTGCATCTAAAACACTCACGTGGAAAAGGGTAATATGTATATATATATGTATATGCATATGTATATATATATATGCATATGTATATATATATATGCATATGTATATATATATATATATATAGATGAAACTAACTTTAGAGGTAGCTACAAGAATATGGACCCTACTATGTTGTTTACTGACATGGTTAAACTTAATCTGTTGACTTCAACTCATTACCTTGTTGGACAAAAATTTCTCTTGAGGTTGTGTGGGTTCAGCTAGATTTGACTTTTCATTTTCTTTTTTAGACAAGGACTGTATTACGCTTAACTAAAATCAAGCCTAACCACATGATCAAATTGCAGTTTCTATTACTTTTCCCTCATTGCTTTCTTGTATGCTCCACACTTGCATTTACTCTTGAATGTGCCTTTTGATATATTTTCCAAATATTTTTCTCGTTTTATTAGTTGTCACTTAATCAGGCCACTGCTCTATTTTGTCATGTGTATGTCTAAGAATAGTTCTACTTTATTTGTGTTTTCTAATGTTACAGATTTTGACTGACGCTGCATTGTTGAAGAAACAAAAAATAGAAATCGAAGAGCTTCGTGGAAAACTGCAGGTGACTGATCATGAGGCTAACCTTTCTCTTTAAGAGCCTCAAACTTGTAATGTTTATGCAAAAGATTTTCTGTTACAGGGACATCATTCTGAAATATTGGAGCAAGTGATTTTAAAACAAAGAAATGATATGCACAAGGTAGGCAATCACCTATTCTCCCTCTCCCTTGTATTAGTAATGGACTTGTGACATCTTGAAGTAGCGCCTTCAGTTGGCTATAACTTAGAGATTTATCTCAAAGGGTGTCCCCACTCCCTTCTTTTCGAGTGTATGAGGAGGGTTGTCAATTGTATGTTGCATTCCCTTTACTTTGGATAAAGAGACCATTTTCGGAACTCAAATCCATTAAATTCTAATAAAAAAGGAGCATCTTGTATCATTGCACCAAGTGATTCGTAGTCAACACCTGACTTCTTCTCTGATGAAAGTTTGAATGAAGGATTATTTTATCAAACATGGTGAAGCTTGTGTGAAAGTTGTGAAACAGTGGGAGGGTATTTTCACCTAGATAGAGTTTTCTCTTTTAAGCTCAAATCTTGCTTGTATTCATTTACAAGTTATGTGTTATTTAAACGGAGAAAAAGGTTACAAGGACATCTACTAATCTTGTCCCCATGTAGTCCGTTTTGTTAGTATTCCCCTCACACTAGTTTTTATAATAAAGGAAAGACAATCCTCATATCTTCATCCTTGATTTGTGGGATGTGGTAGCATACATTGCTCTGTTAGCTAATCGGGTTGAAGTAGGTTAACATTCTCCTAAAAATTTATCATTTTTTACTACATATTAGATTTTCGAGTAGGGTGCTCATTTGGAGGCAGTTTCTCAGATAGCTTATGGGGTTTTCGAGCATTTGCGTAAGCCCTAGTGAATAATAATTCGGGTAATTCCTCAATCAATTACTTTGTTTAGGGCTGCTCTTCATTCGAGAATTGTCCTTGGGCTTTCTTCTTACTCTCTTCCAATAGAGCCCATCATCATTGGATCCTTTTCCCTCGAGTTATTGTTGGATCTTTTTCTCTTTGTTCGGATTAAACCTCCTTGTAAATAGAATAGTGGCCGTTCGGTACTTGGATACTTTTCAATTTTTGAAGAACTCTAGTTTGACCTCCTAATCTGTAGTGTTTTTCATAAAAATCAAGACTATTATCTTGCAACAACTAAAACAATTTGGCAATTGTCTTCTACTTGTTGAACATTTAGCCAAAGATGGCTTCTGGCCTTTTGCCTGTGCAATAGGACTTTTTTTGTTTCTCATATAGGATCATATAGAGGGCATCTAAAGAGGTTGAATAGATGCTAAATGCTAAATTAAAAACTTTGATTTACTTTAATATATAAAGAGATTTAATTTCCCTTATCAATGAAATCTACTCAATAAAGTGGAAGCAATGTGATAATTTCTCATACAAAATATGAGATGAAATAAAAACAATTGTAAGTGCAAGTCAGTAAATGAAATCAAGATGTAATGTGGTTCCACTTATGCCAAGCCTACACCGACCTCTATATGTGAGGGCTCTTCTCTTAACTTGAGATAATCACTCTCTTCTCTTTTAAATCAAACACTTGAGACCCTTGAAACCTTGGAGCACTTCGAGAGGTAGGATTGCCAATTATGAGCACTTGAAAGCTTGATCTCTACTAATCACCAACTAATAAATATACAAGTTAAAAACATATAAACCTTCCCCTTAATCATACTTTTCCCTATAAAGATGTGCAATTCTAACTTAAAATACTCACCGTTAGACAAGCATCAATATATAAGAATGTTTAATTAATATTCCAAATATTTTGTCAAAGGGTTTAAAAGATTACAGTTAAAACTCCTATTTAAAATAAGGAGTAAATTACTTCTGCGTTTCTGAGGTTGACAGAGTGTTTCAAATTAGTCCATGAATTTTGAAATCTTTTTTAATAGGTTAATTTCAAATTAGTCCCCCACATCTTTCCTCGTGGAGGCAAATTATTCATAGACTAGTTTGAAGCATCAATTTACTCTAAAATAAATAATTAATTATCAACATGAAAGATAATCACAAGATTAATCTCAAATGCAACAATCTTGAAAAAATATAATTATACAATTCAACCAAGTATGCATTCGATGAAAAAGTGAATATTCAATTACTTAAATAATTCCCTCTCCCCCTTTTAGTTTAAAATAGGGCTTTCAACAATAGCTAAACAATAGAGAAAACATTATTTAGTTTTGCACTTTTCCCCTTATAATTAATATCAAAACAAAGGGTATCAATATAACTCAAATATCAATCTTTTCTCGTTAATAGCATGTCAAAATATATAGGAAAACTAAATAAATCTTTGCCTCTCGTTAATCAAGTACCTCTCCCCCTTAAATCATCATCTTCCCCACTTATTGCAACTAGGCAATGTTGTAAGCATTGTAAAGATATATAACAAATTAGAGGGCAATAGATATAAACATAACACCATTTAGTTACATAAAATTTTTTCAATTTTAACCAAGTATCCATTTCTAAAACTAGAAAAGAATGTCAAAAGAGAGTTGTGCATTCCGTGCAATAATTTGACAAGATTTGAGAACATTGGATTGAATGAAAAGTTCAATAATTTCGTGAATCAGATGAGTGCAAGCAATTGGGACATTTCACCTTTCAAAAATATTGCTGATTTTAAATTCAAGTGAAAGAATGGGTAATTTCATGCTGAACAATTTTAAAAAAGTATTAAACAATAATTGAGATCAATTAGGATCAGTCTAAGTGCGGCGTTCTTTTTGAAGCCCTTTTGTTGTGGTTTTAGAAATTTTTAATTCATCTATCAACTCTTCAACAAAAACATGTAAATCATCATAAGCAAGGGTGCTTATCTCATTTTCTTCATAAGCTTTCTCTCCTTCATTTGAGAAAGCCATTAACGCAAGGTGGGTATCATGCCTTACATTGCTATCATCAAAGGAGGATGAAAAGGAGTGATCGCATGTGGCCTTCAAGCTTTTCTTCTTTTTTTTTTCTTTTCTTCTTGCTCTTTGAGTAACTTTGTTCATTCATTTTGAACGTGTCCTATTTTGTTACATTTAAAACAAGTAATAGAATATTTCTAATTATGCCTTCTTCTACATGATTGGTTCACCCTCCTAAATTCCTTTCTCACCAATCTTCTTCCCACAATTTTGTCGTTCACTTAACCATGTGGGCTACTATGCTATTCTCAACATTATTATCAGCATTATTAATCTTAGAAACTTAACTTGGGCAACTAGAGTTATCTTCTTGTTGGATTCCTTCTCAACTCCCAATTTATTTTCATGTAACTTCATATGCCCAAAAAATTCATTAAATTATATACCTAAATTTTGTGACACTCCAATAGCTTCAATGTTTCTCACCCATAATTGATTACTAGAGCAGGATTCCAACACCTTAGTAATAACTTCCCTATTCTCTAATTTCTCTCCAAGCCCAGTTAAACTATGATATATCTATTTAAATCTTCTATGTATTTGGGCTACTTGCTCTCCACTATTCATTATTAAAATTATTGAATTGATTCTTAAGTAGCTCTTTTTTAGCTTTTTTTTACTTTTGATGCCCCCCTATATAACTTAGCCAATCTATCTCACATCTCTTTAGTTGAATTCTGTGTTCTTCGCTTCTTCACTTTATCAATAGGTAAGCCACACAACAAGGTAGTTATCCCCTTAGCTTTGGCCATAAATTTTAGTCTACGTCAAACTAATTTTCTTTATCCAAAATGTTCCCATGTTTATCTTTAGGAAATTGAAAACTCTTCCCAAAACTATCATATCGAAATCTTTTTGTTTACAATTAGTCAGCCTCATTTTTCAATTTCAAAAATCTAAACCATCAAACAGGGGTGATTTATTGGCAGATTGGCCCTCTGGCCATTTTGGTTGTTGGGTTATTTTTGGACTAGTAAAAAAATATTTTATTTTATAGGTTTGATGGGAAGAAATTTAATTTAATATTGAGAGGTGTATAAAATATAAAATAAAGTCAATTTTAATTTGAAATTTGTGTTGGATGTGAAATAAAGTTATTTTTAATGTTGAAATATATGTTGGATGTCAAATAAAGTTATTAAAATTTATCATAAATTTATAATATTAATGAAATAATATTTTGCCTCAAAAGAGGTTCAAACCAAACAAAACCTCTAGGTCTGTAGGCGTCATCTTAACAACTTGGGTGGTTAAATCTCTAATAGTAAGACCTAGGCTCTGGTACTAGACGTAGGATTGTATAGGGGGTGCTATGAAACACCGATATTTCGTGAAGCCTTACGTATTCGTGTCGTATCTGTATCAAATACTGATACTCTCCAATACTTCACCAATACGTATCCAATATGCCATGTGGCATATCAATTTTTATTTTATTTTGTGAAAAGTCAATACTTGCCTGATATTTCTCGATACTTTTAATTAGAGAAAAAGTTAAAATAATAGATTCGGCCTATACGATAAAAATTTAAAAATATCTCATGCATAAAATACAACTCATACATAACTCGAACATTAAAATTAAGAGAAAAATATACTAAGCTATGCAATTCGGACCATAGAAAGCTTTACATATACTAACGTTTCGGTAGTAAAAAAGATTTGATATCTGCAAGCTGCAATATTGTATTTTAGCTGACCTTTTTTCTTCTGTTAGACGTCGATTATATTTTTTATCTTAATCAACTAATTGCAAAAAAGATAGGACTTTAGTCTTTTTGTATCTATTTATTTAATCAGACATTTAAAGAGAGGATAGTATATATCTACCTTGATCAAGTCAGTATATTTGGGCTTATGTTATAGATTTATATTATTATGAATTATATTTCGTTTGTATTGATCTAATTGATTTTAATTAAATTTAAATCAAGACTAAAACTGTTTTACTAATATATATTTAAATTCTCATCTCATTTAGAAAAATCTATGATAGGTTAAGAAGTAATTAAATAAATTTTATAATATTATTTTAAATTTAAAATTTTTTATAATTAATAATTGTTGAAGTATATTTTATTTTTTTAAGTTGAATTATTCATAACATTACATTTAGTAATATCAAGAACGTTTGAAAAAAATATAATTAATTTAAAAAAGATTTAAAAGACATTTTTGAAAGTTATAGCAACAAGATATATAAGTTATTCTGACCTACTATAGATATATGCTTTAAATATAAGAATATGATGATACACACATATATGACAGTTGTATCCTGATGCATCTGTATTCTATTTTTTTTAAGTTTATCATATTGCTGTATCCGTATCACCGTATCATATTCGTGCTTCATAGACTGGTTGCTATGTGTTAAATTAAAACTTTGATTTACTTTAATAGATAGAGAGATTTAATTTCTTTTGTATATAAATTAAATCTACTCAAGCAAACAAATTAGCAATGAAATGAATATATAAGTAGAAGCTATATATTTAATTTTTCATACATAATGTGAGATGAAACAAAATAAGTAATAAATGCAAATAAGTAAATGATGCAAGATGGAGCATGGATCGATTTATCCCAACCAAGCCTATATCCACTACAACCCATATTACAATCCACTAATCAGCAAATAACTCTGTTGCACTAGGTAGTGAAATTCTTGCACCGTCTTTTACATTTAAGGCATTCCTCTTCACTCAAGAGAATACAAGCACCGCCCTTAAATCGCATACTAAGGGTTTTCTTTTCACTCGAGGAAATCACTGTCCTCTTATAGATCAAACAATAAAGGATTTCCTTATCATAATGAGGGAAACAAACTCGCCTCCTCCAAATTTACCTAAGAGGGCTTCCTCATTATCTAAATGAGTGATAATAAAACCCAAAATCTAGGAAAAAGTTTATACAATAAAAACAAAAGTAAAATATTTCTCTCTTTCTTAGGATTGAAATTGTGGAGCACATAGAGAGGTATGATCACCAATTATGAGCTCTTAAAAGTCTGATCTCCACTGAGCACCAACTAATTTCTATTTAATCACTCTTTAATTACTCGCATGAAAGGGGATTAATTTGCACTTAATTTACTTTTAAGAGTACTAAAGTAGATCATTTTCAAGGGCTAAAATATCCACTCCTTTTATGCCATTTTTGCAGCACTTCTCAAGCACATTGGTAGCTATATTATAGTAGGAGCTAAATTTGTCCTAATTTTTCCTACTTCTAGTTTTTCATTGACCTTTTGATCATTCGTGCCAGTTCTTCGAGTTTTTGCTTTCTTCATGAATTTAGTTTTCATGGAAGTTGTCATCAAAGAGTTTGCATGATTCTTTACTCGATTTTTGTTCTTTTATTCGATCATAATATTTAAGTCTTGAGAAGAGAAGAGCTTCAGCTCCATGACAATGCTACCATGCAGCTCAATGGTGAACGTTGAGTTGTTGTTGAGTGCAATACCTAATAATAGTGCATGAATTTGGAACTTGGTGGTGTATTCTTATGTTGGTACTTGTTGTAGTTGTTGCAATCCATGCCACTTCTTCCACCTAATGTGATAAAATTCTTCTCGTGGTTAGTGTATGGTAGACTATCCTCTACTTGGCATATGAAACTCAAGTGTATGGCTGCATCGATTAACTCATCGAATGAGGGCGAGTTAATCTTTGTTCCACTTGAAAGGTTTGTATTTTCTTTCCTTGTAGGATGGAGATGGTGTTTTTAGTTCAAAGAACTCCTAAGTCCTCATAGTGTTCGTTAAGCCCGACAAATAGTTGTATATCAGCCATTTGTTCTTTGTGTTTGTTGCTTGTGCCGCCAATACCAATTGGAGATCCTTGATCCCATCACCACCTTCATTTGCAATCATTGTTGGTCTATCCTTGCGGCTAGGTATAAGGTAGCAGTGATGTTTCCTTTTTCTGGCCATGGCTGATGTAGATGTTTGTGCTTTTTGTATTCATGAGCACCCATCATTCTTCGACGGTTTTCTTGTAGGTGCTTTTCATATTCATCATAAGTTGGAGGAACAACTCACTGTAATCTCAAACTTGATATGTAATTGACATCAGGATTCTCGTTTGGCATAAGTTGTGGTTTGAGATTCTCTGCTTCGAGTGGTGTAAAATGTATTAGGATTTTTGGTACTACAGTTTTATGACCCAGTAGAAAATGATTTTCACTTGGACAAGGTTTTCCCTTGAAAGGCTAAATCTTGTTTTTATTCATTTACCAGTTCTCTATTTATAGGAAGAAGAAGGTTATGAAGGTAGTTGTTGGTCTTTTCACTATGCACACAGTTGTCCCTATTCCCTCACACATTGACTATGTAATTAAAAAATGGACAATACTTGTATCTCCATCCTTGATTTGCTACACGTGGAGGCATGCGTGGGTCTTCTGAAAGTTGTCTTTTGTCACATACTAAGGCTTCTAATAGGATTCTTGTTCAGAAGTTGTTCCTTGAATAACCTTGACCTCTTGGATTTTTGAGCATTAGGGGAGCCCAAAAGAATGTCTTTGTTCAGGTAATTCCTCGAACAGAAATCTTCGAGCAACTCCTCATTTCTTCTTGGGCATTCTTGTTCTCTCCTGACTCGAGCCCCTAGATTGGTCCTTTTCATATGGGGGGTGGCGGTCGTTTGAGACTGTGGTACTCTCTAGTTTTTGGAATACTGTTGTTTTATCCTTTGATCAACAAAGGCTTGCCCTATGTAACTCTAAGGCTTATCTATTTTTTCTAATTTGCAGTCAGAGCTTGAACGTGAAAAGCTTGTAATGGAGCTTGAGGAAGAAAAGAAATGCCGTGAAGCACTGGAACACTGCATAAGCGAGCAGCAAACCACAATAGACTGTCTTAGTAAACTCTTTTCTTCAGATCAAGCTAGAAATCAGGTAGGTTTCCTAATGTGGCATTGTAGTGGCATAATTGCTAGAGGGTCTAAGAGCTTGAGATTCATGACATTTTTAAGTTGAATGAGGCCTTTGAACAGTTAAATTGGAATGATTTACCTCTAAGTTTCAGTAGTTCTACTAAATTAAGTTAAATAACGTCACAGATCTCTCTGTCCAATTACTAATCATATTTTGGACTGAGATTTTGATGAACGTTCACGAATTCATTGATTAGCATTTGGTTTGAGGCATCTTTTATGTTGATTATATTTATTAGTAAACAGATAATACTCCTGTATTTTATTGCATCAAATTTCAAGAATACAAAGTTCAAGTTGATTCTCAGTTCTTTGACGAACTTCTTGTTTTTATTTCATAAACCTTGTTCAACAGATCTAACTACTGCACTGAATGACATGATCTAGTGGTGTAATTCATCAAATGCCCACACCTAACTTCCAAACTTTGATCAAGATCTTCTAAATAACATGATCAGTTTTTGCTTCTGTTTGTACATTGATAATCTACAGGAAATATGTGATTTTGACCTTATTTGTGGGGAGATGCATGCTAGTAATTACATGCCACGAGTCAATATCGTAAAAGCTCCCATCTTCAAAGAAATGAAAAATGACTTTATTGCCAAGCGACCAAATCACTCGAAGGCACTTGAGTTCAGTCCACTCCCTGAGAACTTTACCAACATTGCAACGGAAGATTTGTGGTGGCAATTAAATAAAGGCTTGACAACAGACCTTGACACTCTACAAATGACACCTATCATGACATGTGGAAATGCTAAATCAACAAATGACAAATTTTCTGTAAGTTTCTGTGATTGTCAATTTTCCATGATAAATTGTTTTCATGTCATAGCGTATGTTCTTCTACTTGTACAACTTTTGTGTTTCAATCATATAATATAATAATTGTCATCAATCAATTTTATTGACACATTTTTCTATGCCTAGTTTTTCTTGTTATGTTCTTAGACCTTGTTTGGTTAGAAGATAAAAAAATTGATTTTGTTGGATTTTTTGGCTTTTTTTAAAAAATATGTATAATGTGAAATAAAGTGAGTTATATTAAAAATTGTGTTTGATGTAAAAATAAAGTTGATTGATTTATTGAGAATTGTGTTAGATGTGAAATAAAGATAAGAAGATTTGTTATAGAGATTTGTTTAAAAACAAAAATAAGGATAAGTGGGAGAAATATAAAGTGGCTCGACGAGAATCTAAGAAAGCAGTAGGCAATGCAAAAAATATGGCTCTTGAGGATTTATATAAGAAGCTAGACACTAAAGAAGGAGAAAGACAATTATATAGAATTGCCAAGGCAAGAGATAGAAAAACTAAAGATTTAATTGAAGCAAAATGTATTAAAGCTGAAGATCAAAGAGTACTTTTCATGGAAGAAGGTATCAAAAATAGATGGATGAGTTACTTTCAACAGCTTTTCAATGAAGGTTGTGAAAATTCAATTGATCTTACAGAATTCAGCACCCTAAAAGAAAGTAAAAATTACTCTTACATCTGACGTATTAGTAAAGCTGAAGTCTGGAAAGGTTTAAAGAAGATGAAGCATAAAAAAGCAGTAGGACCAGATAACATTCCAATAGATGTTTGGCAGTGCTTAGGAGATGATGGAGTTTCTTGGCTCACTAGATTGTTTAATATGATTTTGAAGACTAAAAGGATGTCAAATGAATGGATAAAGAGTATATTAATACCTATTTATAAAAATAAAGGCGATGTACAAAATTGTGTCAACTATAGAGGAATTAAATTAATGAGTCATACTTTAAAACTTTGGGAGAGGGTGATCGAACAAAGGTTACGCCATAATACTAAGGTATCAGAGAATCAATTTGGTTTTATGCCAGGTAGATCTACTATAGAAGTCATTCATTTATTAAGAAGTTTAATGGAGAAATTTAAGGAGAGAAAGGAAAACCTACATTTGGTTTTTATTGATTTGGAAAAAGCTTATGA
>JAEMOT010001565.1:73466-93498 GCA_019297695.1 Apostasia ramifera | reverse complement strand
CTTATGATAAAGTCTCAAGAAAAGTACTTTGGAGAGTTTTAGAAAAGAAAGAGATTTGCACTGCTTATATTCAAGTTATTAAAGACATGTATGGAGTTTTTACCTGTGTTCGGACACAAAGAGGTTTGACTAAGAATTTTCCTATTACAGTTGGGTTACACCAAGGCTCGGCTTTAAGTCCGTATCTTTTTGCTTTGATTATGGAAGTCATGACTGGATATATCCAAGATGAAGTGCCTTGGTGTATGCTCTTCGCAGATGATATTGTCCTTATTGAGAAAACTAAAGAGGAAGCTAAAGCGAAACTAGAGCTTTGGAGGAATGCTCTAGAATTTAAAAGTTTTCATCTCAGTAGATCAAAAATGAATATATGGAGTGCACATTTAGTCAAGAAAGAAATACTTATATTGAAGATGTGACAATTGGTGATCAAATTGTCAAGAAGAGTGAGCGCTTTAGATACCTTGGATCAATTATACAAAATGATGGCGAAATAGATAATGACGTTATTAGCAGGATTCAAGCAGGATGGGTAAAATGGAGAAATGCTTCTAGTGTGTTGTGCGATAGAAAAATCTCATCCAGAATTAAAGGTAAATTTCATAAAACTGTAGTAAGACCAACGATGATATATGGTGCAGAATGCTGGCCTGCAAAGAGGAAACATACAAATAAAATAAATGTTGCAGAAATGAAGATGTTAAGGTGGATGTGTGGATATACACGAAAGGATAGAATGAGAAATGGGTATATCCGAAAGAAAGTTGGTGTTGCACCAATTGAGGATAACCTTAGAGAAAGTCGGCTCAGATGGTTTGGACATCTAAATCGTAGGCCAATTGAAGCTCCAGTTAGAAAAATTGAGTTATTGGATTTTGCCCATGTACTAAGAGGAAGAGGGAGACCAAAGAAGACATGACAAGAACTATAAGGAGTGATCTTAGTTACTTAGACTTAGATAAGAATTGGGTAACTGATAGGGCGCAATGGAAACAAAGGATTCATGTAGCCGACCCCACCTAGTGGGATTAAGGCTTGGTTGTTGTTGTTGTTGTTGTGTTAGATGTGAAATAAAATAATTGTTTGATATTAAAATTTATGTAGGATAAGATATAAAATAATTTTTAAATTTTTAAAAATAAATTAAAGTATTTTGTCATGGCTATTTTAGCCATAGCTTTTTTTTTCCACGAGCCAAACAAGTAATTAATCTAAAACTTGTTGCTCTTGATTTATATGAGGTCCATAATTAAGATTTTGCTCTCCTAGTAAAGCTGTGAAGCATCACTTGACCAATTTCATAAAAAAACGAGCATCACTTGACCAATTTCATAAAAAAACGAGCATCACTTGACCATGCAATGCACATAAAGCAAAAACTTATAACTAAACGTTTAATTGTATCACTTACTAAAAAGATTCACATTTAACGCAGAAGTCCAGCTCATAGTACATCAATGAAAGGCATTTTTATAAGGATCACATAGTTTGGACCTCCGTTGAGGAATGATTTGGGATCATGGTTTTGTACTTTTTCTTCAAAGAATTGATCAATCCTAATTGCCTCCATATTCTAGCTGTGTAGGGCTGTAGATGCATGTCTAGAGGTGGAGAATAGATGCTTTGGACAAAAAGTTATGCATAAACTTAAAGATCCATTAGTGATAATAAGTAATAGACCTAGAGCAAGTGAAAGTTGTAGTCAAAATTGCATCACAAAGAGATAGAAGATATAATATGGTTCAACACCTTTGTATTTACATCTACCCTACCATTTCAATAGAAAACATCCTAAAATGTTTCACTAATAAACACTCATTTGCACTGGGGTCATTAAGAGAAGCCTTACAGTGAGCCACATGCTCCTTCGTCTTCCAAGCCTCATTGTCTAGAAGCCATCTTCATGAGAAGGTGAAGCACACACGCACCTCCTCTAAGTCTCCCCAGTTAGAGGTCCTCTTAACCTCCTAATTGAAGGAACTCAAGATCCTAGAAGAATAGTACAAGAGTAATAAAAAATATAATAGTGTAGCTATCAAGCCACACTTCACCCCCCTATATAGATCAACATTGATTAGCTCGAGAGGAAAAAGAGTATTGATTTGAAAACTTTGAACACTAGGCCCTGTTTGTTTACCTAGTTTAAAATTAACCTAGTTAATTTTAATCTGAAATATCACATCACCTATAAAATTTAACAAGCTCCTAGCACTTCTTGCTTACTTTAGAACATCTTTTTGTCTTAGAAGTAGTTTTCCGATGCTTTTCAATCGCCTTGGGGTGTTAGGGAACGAAGGCTATATATAGATGCCTCAAACATCAATTTAAATTAGGTTAAAGATCCCTATACTAGCAGATGCAACTGCATGCTAAAAAAGGCACATTGACACATTAGGTTGACCTAAACATGCCTAGGTTGACCTAGTTTTAAAACCTACCCTTCTGCTTCCAATGATTGCTTGTACACTGTCAAGGTCAATCAACCTTAGGATTGACCATTCTCGTGTTTACAACCCCTTTTTTGTTTCTGGGTCAACTTGGGTGATGATCTACACAACCATCTGGGTCAACCTCAATAATCTTCCCTTTTTCTATGTTTAGTAACAAGTTTATGTTAAAATAAAATAGTTGACATCAACAAAAAATCTATTTCTTCAATCCGTAACACCCCCTCAGTAAATGATTATAATATTTTCCCACTTTGATGTTTCAATTCATACAATATGCATTCTAACTTAAACTATAAATCTTCTCCCCTTTACAAATACCAAAACGATATAAAGGATGTTAACTTGAAAATACTATCCCTATTTTGCCATGCATCAAGGAGCTGGTAGCTTAGATTACATGTATTTTTCTCTCCTATAGACATAATATTTATCTAAAGTTACAAAATCATGTAATTTTCTCTCCGCGTTAACATGTTATCTATTAAAAATATAATTTTTTAAACTCTCGCCCTTAGTCAAGCAATAAATTGAATAAAAAGATTAAAAATGATTAAATTTACAAGGAGGAATTACAAAATTAAAGCTTAAATAAATGAATTCTAAAACTTGCATAAATCATTTGATTTTTATTAAATAATACATAGACATTGAGAATGATAGAGGCAGAGAAATAGAGAGAGATTTTATATTAATAGATATATGTAGATATTTGTTTGTTTCATTATTTGTAAAGGTTAGCTTTAATAAGGTTAAACTTAAAACTTTGAATGAGAATATTTTTTTATTGAGAGTTTTGCGATGTGAAATAAAATTAGTTATTATATTGGAATGTGTGACAAATGTGAAATTAGTTAGTTTCTATTTTTATATGTATAGGATGTTAAAAAGAAGGTATTTTTTTATTTTGAATATGTGTGATGTAAAATGTAATTAAATTTTAATATTGAAATTTATGTATAATTTTGCCCATGTATAAAGAGAAAGAGGAAGAGTAAAAAAGATGTAGAAAGCTATAAGGAATGGCCTTGAACACTTAGAGCTAAACATGGAGTTATTATTTAATAAAAAGCAATAGGAATAAAGATTCATGTAGCCAACCCCAGCTATTGGGATAAAAGTTTGGTAAGTGTTGTATTAAAAATTTTATATAATGTGATATATGTACTTATGGTAAATCATCTTATCTTAAACTAGCCGAACAAATTCTCCTAGACATCGTTCTTGTTGAAATTTCGCATCATTCTTGTCATCATGTTGCTACAACACTAGCCTCGAAGTTTATCTTGCTATCTTCATCTACTGAGGTTAGGCATAAATCTTCTTGGTCAATTCTACCTTCAAAACTAGAGCAATCACTTTCTTTATATCTTTCTTGCCTCATGCCAGCTCTTATGCAACTCGATGTCGCTGAAGTGATCTTCAATCTTGTAAGTTTCGAGGTTTTGTGAAGCCTCTATAAATCAATGTTTTCTAACATACTTTAAGTGTCGTAGTGACCACGTCTCGATTTTTTAGTTTTTCTGCAAGTTTTGCAAGACATATTAGATCTCCTTGTATCGTAAGTGCTTTTGAGCGACGGTTTCCTCTTACTTCATTTCAAACTTTTCGAACTAATTCTTGTATATGATAACTTGGCTTGCTTCACTTTTGAGATTCATTTTTGTAGTTCAAGGAGTTCTCACATATCCTTTGCAAATGATTGTGGGCCCAACTTAATGATCTCCTCCTTTAATGAGGCACACTATAAGGTAGTATGACCATGAGCATTAGCCTTATAGAATTTCTTGTCAATTTATATCCAATTCTCCTAATCATTTTTGTTTTTGTCTTTGTCTAATGAAAGATGATACCCCTTATTGAAGCTAATTATTATGTCGATGAACATTGTCATCCTCATCACCTAATAAGTGAAATTTGAATCACCGAAGGTTGGTAGTCGGTCTAAGTGTTCTCATCCCTACTATCACACTTCAAAATTAATCTTACGAATTTTCCACTTGAAAGAATCCCAAAAAAACATATAACTTCAATGATCTACTGGTTTGTCGTTGACTCATTGATCTTCTTGATTCAACCAGCATTGCTTAAGATTGAAAGGATGCTTCACTCCATTCTCTTGATTTCTCTCTTTAATCCATGTTAAAAAAACTTTGACTATTCTTGTCAACCTCCAAATCTACAATTAACATTTGTTCATTAATCACACACTTGCGCATGTTGTCAAACATAAAAATCTTTGATTGTCACAAGTCGCATAAGAGGAGCTAGTAAGATGGACTATCTTAAACAAGCTTCCATGGTGAATTTCATTTGGAAAAGCCCACTACCATTATACATAGCTATTATTCAGAAGCGTCATTGTTTATCTTTATTAGATGTGTTCTTAAATACCTTGACAGCCAACGTAGTAATCTAAATCCAAAGATGCTAGAGGTGTAGGATCCACGCAAGTTATTTAATGTTGGGGTCTCGATGGCGAGTGACCTAGAGCCCTAGACATGAGCGGATTATCAATTATATTATTGGAAGCGATGGATGTCAACTTCTTGGAAGTGTTAGGATTCCATATTTGACTAAGGCATCAACTATAGTCTCCAAATGTTCTTTTGGGCATCGTTTAGGATGTCAACACCAAGTATCATGAAGTTGGAGTAGTGCTTAAATAGATTGTCATGGATGGATCTTGAGGGTGGTGATAGTATCTCGAGGAGGTTCCTTAATGTTGAGGAGGATCCTCTAGGATCAACGACAGCACCTTGATGAAGGATCTCAAGGTTCATTGACAACACCACCTTGAGGCAGTTACTAATAACAAAGAAATAAATAGCTTTTCAGGTTTTTACTAACTTTTATATTATGTGAGGAACCCTAAATCTTTCACATATAACGGATTTTACGATATTTTTTCTTAATCATTATATTATAATTCGTCTTGTCATTTTTTTCTACTAATTACATGTTTTTTCTCTCATTTTGAACTAGTTTTTGTTGGAAGGATCTTCCTTATAAAATATGATGTGATGTTATTTTTTCCTTTATGTTTACTCTATGGATGTATGCTTTGAAAATGTAATTAGTTGAAATATATATCTAGTTAATTACATCTCCAGGAAGCAAATTAGTTTACTAGATTTTATCGAAGAGAGCACCCGTAAAGTTTTAGATTATGGGTATGCAGCCTTCCCATAGGCACAAAAATTTTTGATTAAAAGAGTCGAATGTCAATATTTATTTGCTTAATGGCTCAGACTTGGTTTTTTTTAAAATTGGTTCGGAGGCAATGGAAAACTGTGTCAAAATCTCATGGTTTCATTGTCCAAGAATTTATCGCTTAAACTTGATTCACTTAAGCCTTTAAGATTATGGTTACAAAACAACTCGTTGAAAACCATAGGTTCTATCATCGGAGGACATTCTATAATCAAAGTGACTCGAAGACATGTCTTATGCGAAAAATTAAGTATATTTCAGAATTTTTATTAACCAATAATTTTGTTAAGGAATTCAACATTGTAACCTTTAAGCATGTTCTTTCCAATCTCATTTGGGAATGCAAGGAGTGTGCCTTGTCAAGGGGTAGGTGTCACAAAGTTTAAAATAGATTATGATTTAATCAAAGACATTGTCGTCTTATAAGTATGAAAATTAGTTTAAATGAGCATTGATCAGTTTGGTGGGGCAGTTGTATAGCAAGGTACAAGGCTGTCACTATAATTAAGGTTGTTATCGATCCGATTTAGAGCCGAGCCAATACCGGCTCGAAATCGGATTGATCACATTTTGATCGACTCGAGCTCGATTGGGTTTAACTTCGAGCCGGCTCGAGTCGATTCCAATTGACTTCGAGCCGATTTCGATTAATTTTCGAGTCGGCTCGAAAATTAATCAAATCTCAATTTTTTTGAGCCGATCTCGAGCCGGGTAAGCTCAACTCGATCCAGCTTGAGATCGGCTCAGTTTGTAATATATATATATATATATTATATTTAATATATATTATATACATATTATATATATATGTATTATAATATAAAATGTATTTTAATTCGAGCCGATTTTGAGCTGGATCGAGCCGAGCCTACCCCGGCTCAAAATTGGCTCGAAATTATTACCGAGCCTAACTTTTGGCTCGTTAGTCAGCTCATTTAGATCGACTCGATTTTGATTCGATCTAAAATCGATTCAATTTTCGATCGATTTTCGATCTTCGATCCATATTAACACCCTTAACTATAATAATTTTGCATGATAAGATATATTATTCGAGGAGTTATCTACTTCGGCATCTTAGTCAATACATTTTATTATCCCCGCAGGTTAGGCTCTTGTAGGAGAGATTTGAAGAAGATCATCATTGCCCACATCTCAATTAAAAAATTTATTTTTCAAAAAATATCATCATTGCCCACACAAACACCTATAATTGACAAGTATATGAGATAAAACATAGTCATGTAAATATGTCAATGTAGTTAAATAAATTCTAAGATAATAAATTATTAGTATGTTTACTGAAAAGCTTTATAACACAACTAAATAGAGTACAAGCTGTAATAGCAAAGCGCATGGAAGTAGACTACACCAACACTATATATAGAGTTTTGGCAGTACAATAAAACCTTAATTTAAATACAATAATAATGGATGAGCTATAATAGAGGACGAACATACAATAAACATGAACTTCAATGCATGGATAAGCAAAATAAATTTCATCTGGCGGAGGATCAATTCAAGGTAGGCAAATAAACAGTTGTATAGTTTTTTTTAAAAAAACTTTAGCTAAAAGATAAGAGAAACATTAAATAGTAGGGGTGTGTACTAAATGGTTCTAACTGAAAAATCGAACCGAGCCGATTAAATTGTCGGTTTTATTTGGTTTAAAATATGTCGATTTGGTTATTGTTTTGATAATTGAATTTTTTTGATTAAATGGTTTGAGTTTGGTTTATTATATTTAGAAACCGTACCAACTGAATTAACTGAAATGTCAATACTATCATGTGATAATAAGGTTGAAATTATATGAAATTAATATTCATTAATTTTCTTTTTAAAGTTATGACATTTATTTTTCTGGGTCATATTCTTAGCTTTTATGTTTGTGAAATCTTGTAGCATTATATTATGATAATATTGTTTTAAGATTCTTAAGTTTTTAGAGATGACTAATTAAATAATGAGGAAATTATGGTTTTAACTAAACCAAATCAAGCCAACCGAATTTTATTTGGTTAATTTAACTTTCAATTTATAGTTTTATTTGGTTAGTTTAGTTTTTTAAAATTTTAAAATTGAATCCGATCTTTTTTTCGGTTCGATTAACCAAATCGACCAAACCAACTAAATGCACATGCATATGAAATAGAGTTGGATGGAAGAAAAACGAATCCCATTAAAAGACAAGGGTAATATGAAATTGAGGTGACTCTCAACCTGATATCAAAAGAATAAATTTTCATACAACTGCATGGAAGAAAAACAAATCCCATTAAAAGACATGAGTAATATGAAATTGAGGTGACCCTCAACCTAATATCAAAAGAATAAATTTTCATACAACTGCATAAATCAAAAAATCCATGGATAAAAAAAAAAGAATTTAGCTAAAAGGCAAGTAACATGGAATAGAGACAATAGTTAACCTGATATAAAAAAAAGAATTTCTACACAGCATAGATCTTATTTACCTTCTAACTTTATCTTGCAATAATGTGCAAATTGCAGGATTAGGGCTGCAAATAAGATTCCAAACATCCAGCAAGAAACAAGAGCAAAATATCTCAAGAATCAAGCGATGAAATTAGAACAAAACATCAAAGCATCAAAACATGAAAACATTGGCCAAAACCTCACTTGCATAGCTGATGTTGAAGCCCTAGATATTAAAGTAGCCCTAGATATTAAAGTAAAAGGTAGCGCTAAAAATCAACAATAATAATATGAAAAGATGATATCGATTTTGGATAGTAGATGGTGGGAGACGTAATTGTTGATGAACTGGAAGGAAGTGGAGAAGGGACGTAGTGTTTGGCGTCCCTGAAAGGAAGGGGTGAAGAGAAGGGCGCACGTGATAATCTGGGGATGCCATGGGGTTAGGGAAGGTGAGAGTTAGCAGGATTAGGAGATGCGGGCAGATTTATTAACTTGAGGGTGGCGTGGGTTAACAAAATGTTGTATTGGGCGGGTTAAGTTGGTTAATTCACTTAACCCACCTAACCCATCTATGCGAAACGGGCACATAAGAAGGCAAAAGAAGGTGGAGGTGTTTTACACAACCTCCAATCCTTGGTCTCCTCTGATGGTACTTCTTCCGAAATTTAACCGTTTAGTCCTCGTGGGGATAATAGATCAGAAGTTCAATGGTAGGTACTAGTGCAATACTCATTTTGTTTGGGCTGTTGTTAATACATTAAATTAATCATGAGAAAAACATTTGATGACAGTTTTTTCCAAGATCATATTCAATGAGATGAACATGGGACTAGTTACCATGAATCCCAACCCCTTTTCACTGTGAGTTTCTGGGTATTTGATGTCCTTTTTTTAGCAAAAAACAGTGATTGCTTATGTACCTATTCTGGAATTATTTATTCCGTGACAACATTAATCAGCGGATTATGAAACTATAGTTCACATGAATCATAGAATTTGTCATATTTTAATTATTTTTATCTTTATTTCGCTTGACTGAAGCTGCTGAAATGTTAAGAGGAAAAGTTCCCTAGAGAAAAATTTTTCTGCTATTTTATTTTTTTAGAACTTTTTTTTTTTACAAATTCATGCAGTTGCATTTGTCCCAGTGTTATTATCAGTCAAATTTTCCTTGTTATAATGCTTTTTATGTTTGTTGTATATGCTTATAATATAAGTTATGTTTGTTCATATGTAACCTTTGCTTTTTTCTCTGAGGCATATGTTGTCAAGTGTGGCCATCCCATAATATAATGCTTCTGCATGAAGGGACTTAATTTGGAAGAAGAGGTGAGAACCAATAATATTTGCCAAAGCTTGGAATCTGGATCGAGTCTCAACATAGCACAGGTTGACGCATTTAAAGGACAGTTTCACGTCTTTGACAAAAAATGCTCTCAGCTGACGGAAGACAATACTTCTCTGGTTCAAGCCCTGTCATCGTCCACACAGGAGAACGAACTCCTTAAAGCCCAGAAAGAAGAACTAATTAAGGAGCTGAACCATGAAAGGGAAACTTTGAAAAATCTGAGAGAGGAGATTCAACTGTTCGGTGTAGCATTTGCAGAGAGGGAGTGTTTATTAAATTCCCTTTATATGAAGTCAAAGTCGATGATTGAAGACTTGTCAGGTAACCAAATAATGTGACCGCTGAAGTTTGTTTTGTTGATTCATTCTGGGATTATATCTTTTCATCTATTGAAGATCAACCTTCACATTTTCCCAATCTGTAATGCATTGCCTGATAATCAAGATTATATTAAGCCTTTTTTTTTTTTTTATAGTAACCTTATTTTAATTTACATTTTCTTGTTTCCATTGAATGTTTTTGCTACATATGACAATGCTTGCGATGGTCTACATCGCTAAAGTCTATCGCTCAACACAATAAAAAAAAGTGTCGCTTAATTGTTTGAGCACTTGTTCTTGGTGAAAATTTCGCTAGTATCATTAACTCTTAAACTATGATATATATTTTTTCCACGGAGTGTTTAATTGTTAGCATTATTTTGGTACTCATTTTGTTCAGACAAGTTCTTCTTATGATGCACATTATTCCTGATCATATTGCTAATAGTCCACTGATATGTGATAGGTTTGCTCATTTCATTAATTAAATTGCTCGATAGCATGCAACTTAATTTTGAGTTGCAAGGCATTCTTCTCTAAAATAATCTTTATTGTTCAGTGCGATAGAGAGTAGGGACAGAGTTGGCATTTATTGAGTTTAGCTGATAGGAAGGAGATTTTTTTATAATAAATGTGATTAATAAAGTAATTAATAATCTAAATGTATTATTAAAAAATTTAAAAATAGACACGTTTAAGGAGTTGTTTCATCATCTGGTGACTCCAAAAAAATAAAACGGCTGATGCTGTCAGCATCGACCGTTACTAGTCTCTCCTGAAGTTTGAGCAGCTCCACCCGGTTGTACCACATCTAGGTTTACCCTTTGTTGCGGTAGGCCTAGCTTGTGCTTTGGTCAAGTGCAATCGCTCAAAGTTTAGGTGACTCTCCTTATTTCCTGCCTCTCCCGACCAACCTATATATTAGGTACATGAAAGGACAAGATGCACGTTAAAAAACAATAGCATTCGTATTCGGTTGTTGGGAGGGCTCCTATGCAATAAATGTTTTCACAGGGATTGTGTATTTCAATCAGAGGTCTAATATAAATGTATTCTAGAGGTTTTCTTAGAGTTTCAGACAATCTATTGAAGGATGGAAATATTGTCGGCCAATTGTGAGCATTGATAGTATATTTTTAATAAGTAAATATTGTGGAACTCTTCTTATTGTAGTTGGCATCGATGCCAACAATGATGTATTCTCACTCGCATTTGCAGCAATGGAATCTAAAAAGAATGATTCATGGAGTTGGTTTCTAACAAATATGCGAGATTTTATCAAGTTAATGTATGGCAAGAAAAATTTACACATTATTAGCGATAAGCGTGCAGGAATACTAAGAGGTGTACCATCAATCTTGCCTTGGGATCAACATCGCATTGTTTACAATATTTATGAGAGAATTTTAAGAAATTTATTCAAACATTATGTGTAAATGCTAGCGATGCTATTTATGATAAGTTGTACATTACTGGTAATATAGACTCTTGGTCTAGACTTAAACAATTTGATGATCCCAAGATCGTTAAAGAAGACATTCCTAAATGGCTTGTGGATCGTGACCTCTCAAAGTGAACACTACTATATGACGGCAAATACAAATAGAGTAATACAATATTTTATGAGTTCGCATAATTCAAGTTCCACATGCTTTTAGAAAGACCCTAATTTTTTTCTATAGGTTCGGTACAATGACCATGAATGTATCAGAATTCTGTAATGATATTCTTAAACGTGCCCGTGATTTGCCAATTCTGGCACTAGTATGTGCAATATACTATGACACTATCAATCTTTTTTTGAAGAGGCAACCGAATGCCGTTAAATTTTGATTTTTCGAAGCTGCATTGCCATTCATACCCAAGATCACAAGAAAGCTCAATCAAATAAATAATAATTCAAAGCAATATAGTTTTGCGCAATGGATTAGTGAGATTGAAATTGAGATTTACGATAACTCGCTCAATGAGGACACAGTGACTATGGATGGCTATAATCTATATTACTGTACATATTTACATGCATAAATCTATCATTACCGGTGCATGCATATGATAGTGGCACTAAGTTCTTTGCATTTAGACTATATCAGTGCTATTTCACCTTATTATAGCATAATTAATTATAAAAATACATATGCAATATAGTTTTTTTCTATTTTAGGCATTGACTACTGGGTGCCATTTGATGAATCTAGCGATATAATAGAACTTTGACCACTAGCAAAGGTTAGGAGACGAAGCAGGACTCAAAGTCGCCATATAAAAAACATTATGGGTGAAGAGACAATAGTGGACCCATGCACATATAGTTACTGTCATAGTAGAGGACAATCAATTGATGTGCCAAATAATCTAGAGAATAGATAGTATGTCTTAGTTGTATTTTCCTGTATAATTATAAGCTTACAAGTTGCTAGTGACATATTGTATTTTATTTGTTTTTGGATATATGAAAATAGGAATAAAAAAAAGTGTACAAATCGCACAATATGAAGAATTCCCTGACCTAGAATTGTTTAGTTTTTGTAGATTTACTACTACTTGTAAACCTCTTTAATATTGTTAAACTAAATTTTATAAACAGCTTGTGTGAGAATGATGAACTTAATTCATGAAATTTAGTGACCAGTTGATTCAGATTATTTTTTCTTTAAATTTAATCTACAATGGTTAGTATTTTAAATAAATTATTTGAAATATAGTTGAACATGGATGTAAGAGAGAAAGCGAGGAAAGGAAATTGCTAAGCATCACTATCAGGCAGCAAAGGTTACGCGGAGGAGTGATAGTGAAAAATGAGATAATACTAATGATTATTATTTGTTACACATTTTCAAAGATATTGTCTTTCATGACTTTTTGTCGACGAAGAATTTATTGAACATACATTTAAAGACAAGCGAATGGGGAGAAATTCGAATATAGTGTTGTTGACGTAGGATGTGGGGATCCCAAGAAACACCAAAGAGAGAGAGTTCCGGGAGACGGCGGCGCGCGAAGGAGGTGAGCCTGCTAATGGAGGCTCAAGGAGAAGATTAATTCAAAGCAACCGGAAAAGCACACGGAGATTTAAGGTGATTCAGGGAGGAAATCCCCTACGTCCACCTGTCGATCAGCAAAGAGATTCACTAATAGGGAAAAAGGTGGCCCCGAAGGCTCATACAACAAGCTCACAAGAGGAAAAAAAAGAAGAAAGCAGGAGAAAGAGAGCCCTTCTTATTCTCAAGCTCCTGTTTTACAAAAGGTGATAGAGGAGTTTGGCTTTCCTTGGGGTCAGTCTTGGAGAAGGCCGGTAGTGGTGGGTGAAGCTCCCTCCTTTTCTCTTTTCCCTCCTTTTCTCTTTTTTCCCTCCTCTTTTGGCTGGGACTGTTCAGTGGTATTTATAGCCGGCGGGAAGGTGTAGCTTTACCCTGATTTTCCGGAGAAAAGATGATGTGCAGGCTCTGCTTGCCGTTCCGTCTATCACCGGAGAGGTCCGCCGCTGTCTGAGAAGGACGATAGCTTTAAATACTAGTACCCTCTCTTGGGAAGAGTGTCCGTACGGCGAGCGGCGGGGTTAGGTGAAGTTGATTGTGACAGGCATTACCTCGTACCCTCGTGCCCGAGGTTACGAAGTTTAATCCTGGATCGTCGTGGGCGATGGTTGGCTGAACCCTCGTGCCCGATGTTTGACCTGGATCAAGAGTCCTGCAAAACCTGAAGCTGAGTCAGCAAATAACCAATTAAGTACAGGCCTGTCAGGCGCCACGTGTTCGGCCAGGATGCAGCGCAGGAACCACATGTTGACATCAGCCCCCCGCATTGTCAGGGCGCGAATATTAATATGGGTCCTGGAATGCGAACCGTCGCGAAGGTGGACGCGCTGCCCGAGGTCTGCAAGGATAAGATGGGGGCGGAGTCTGCCGCTTCGCATTCTATCCTTCCTTTGTCTGTTTGAGTTCTGCAATTGTGTGAGAGCTTCTCATAGTGATAGCGGAGAGGAAATGGAAGATCGCGTCCGGCTTCTCTAAGAAAAGAGTCGGAGCACCTCTGGTAGATGCTCCTCCGGGGAAGAAGATGCCGGAGGCGGGTGTACCCTTGGAGGCAGAAGCTCCCACGGCTAGGGTTGTCGTTGCCCTAGCGCAGACGTTGCAACTTCTTCAGGGTCCGGCGGGTGCTGAAGTCGCAGAAGTAGTGGCAGTCTCTGATTCTCCAGTCAAGCCACCTCCGAAAGTTAAGGAGTTAAGGGAGGTGGTTTTGGTAGGAGAAATAGCTACTGGAGAGAAGCTGGCACCGGGGAAGATCATGCTCAAGGATGAAGAGCTTGAGCGGTTCTTGCCCAGATTTGGAGTTCCTTCGTCTGAAAACCAGGAGAAGGGTCCCCTGGTGATTTGCAGGCCTGCCCTAGGTACGCTAGTTCCCGCCTCTGAGAAGAAAAAGAAACCCTTCTTCCTCTTTCTCCCTCCGTTAGACTTTGAGAGGAAGGGAGAGAAAGGCAAGAAAAGCACAGAGGAGGAGGGCTCCAATCTGGAGGAAGGGACCCAGGGGAAGAAGGGGGAGATCTCTGTCGCCGCCTCTGCAGGCGCTCTTGGCGTTGAAGGGCCAGGAAATAAGATGGGGGAGGCGACTAAGGAGAAGGGAGAGGCTCTCCCGGCTGCCCCCAGTGCTAAAATTGGAGAGATCTGGGGCACGCTGGGAGACTGCTTAAGTGAGATCAGGCGGGTAGAGGAGAGGATCTTTGGGAATACCTCTGAGGTTCTGAAGGTGGTAAAGTCCCTGAAGGGTAAGGAGGTAGCAGAATCCCGCTATCTTCAGAAAATAAGGGACTTGGAGGATGCTTTGTCCCAAGTTACAAAGTGTTCTCTGAGTAATCAGAAGGAGGAGTTAGAGGGGCTGCATCAGCTGGAAAGTAGGTTGGCTTCTTTAGCCCAGGTTAACGCGGAGTGGGCTAACAAAAGTGAGATTGCGAGAGGAGAGTTCCATCGCAGTCTGGCGGGTGTGAACCAGGCCCACTCTGCCCATGTTAAAGACCTCCAAAAAAGGATAAAGGATTTGGACGACGACAGGGAGGCTTTGAGGGAGGAGAGGAGGAGGTTAAGGGAGGAGCTGACTAAGGCCAGGGAGGTCTTGTCAGGGGCGAAAGAGGCGGCTTCCGAAACTTGTCGCCGGGAGGAGTTGCTGAAATCTGAAGTTCGCTCTCTGCGGGCCTTGGTGGAGAACAGCTCCGGCTGGCGGGGGCGACGTATGGAGGACCTGGAAGAAGCGGTTAAGAGGGCGGTGAAAATTGTCAGCGCCTCGCCGGTGGGTCGCCATACGCAACATCAGGCTGCCTTTGATGCTCTTCTGCAGACATTGGTTGACGTAGGTACCTTGAACCAGGAGAATATTAGGGACCCGGCGGTGCTTTCCTTCTGTGGTCCTAAGGGGCCAGACAGGTTCTTCGACGCCGGGAGTTGTCGCCCAGACGAGACTCCTTCCCCAAGGTCCTACGCGGGTTGGGGAGGTTGGCCTTCCTTGCGTGGGAACTCGGGAGAAAGTCCCGCGACTCCTCTGGAAGCCAGGTGGCTAGGCTAGCGCGATCTCCCTGGAAGCCAGCTGGGTCAGAGGTGATGGGTCTTCCTCCTCAACCAGCTCCTTAGCCTGCTAGGAGATGATTCTTCCTTTGAGGCACTTGAAGGATCCACTTCTCAAGTAGATAGCCCTAATGAGGCTGGAACTATCGCTTGAGGTGAGGAAACTGAGGAGTCTCCGGAGATATCTACTGCCTGTGGTCAGCAAAGTAGTAGATTGGTCTCAAGGAGGAGGAGCCCCGGTTAAGAGGTCTGAATTCATCAGACCAGGTATTTAAGTTCTGAAGCCTTGTATCTTTCTTTGTTTTTCCTGTACTCATGAGAGGAACATGTGAGGACAAAGAGAAAAATTGTATCAAATTCTATCATTTAATGAAAATGTGTTTTTCATTTTCAAGAATCTGTTTGTGGATGAATTCTTCTGCATGCCTCCTCTTCGTGTTTTGAATTACGAGGTTTTAGAAGGAAATATATGAATCTATAAGTAAAAGGTAAAGAACTAAAGAAAAAATTCTAAGTAAAAGGCGGAATAGCTATATCTGAACCTTTGTGCACGATATATGAATATCGAACACAAGGAAAAGAATAGACATCCCTCGAACCCTCGTGCACGATAAATGAATATCGAACACAAGGAAAAGAATAGACATCCCTCGAACCCTCGTGCACGATATATGAATATCGTGGACGGCAAAATGGCGGGATGGAGAGGAGTGACGCCTCGTAAACCGTGCGCCGCTTCGATTCCTGGGATTGTCAGAAGGAATGGGTGGTCTGATGATGCTCGCACGCTAACCCAGAAGATCAGACAGTTGGAATGTAAAGGGTCGCATTCGTCCCCTATAAACGGCTGTCTGAGCGGGAGCCTCTTCTTCCTTCCGAAAAAAAAACCCTAAGTCTCCGAGAGAGAAGAAAAAAGAGTACCTGCTCCACCCGCTTGAAAGGGAGAACCGAACAAATGGGAGGAAAGGAAATTGAGTGGGCTGACCTGGCCGAGCAGTTTCAGAAAGACAACAGCTACCAGGAGTCCCTCATGATGGAACATGAGGTACTCAACACATCCAAAGGGTTCAGGGGGAACCCTCGCTTGACGGTCATCCCGCCTGCCTCCGACCTCCGGCCAAACAGGCCCCCTGAAGGGGCGGTGTGCGTGTACAGGGCCCAGGTAGAGTATGGCTTGATGCTGCCTCCCCAACCAGAGTTCAAAGAAATCATGAACTCCTTTCAACTCGTGCCAGCCCAACTTTCTCCCAACGCCGTCGCCTACATATACTCTTTTCTGAAGCTTCTGCGAGCCAGGGGATGGTGTGGAGCCTGGTGTTGTTCAGGAACTTGTTCAGTTGGATGGCAGTGCCAGGGTATGGGGGGTGCTTGGCCTTGCGTTCGAAGTCGAGGAAGGCGATGTTCTCTGGTGCTAGCAATTCTCATTCCGACTTGAGGGATTTTTATTTTTTTTAGGCGGGGATTTGGGAATCCCCTTGACGCCTGGGGCCTGCCCTACCGAGTTTATCGGCGACGTTCAATGGATGGCAGGGACGTCGGTCCAGAGGGACCTGGAAGTTCTGAAAGGGCAAAACTGGCCCTTGAAGGACTTCCTCAGGCTGGTGAAGAATGATGTATCCCTGTTCGCTAAGTCACAGAGGTACACTATTTTCAAGGAGGTTGCCCCCCCTTCTGGGGTAGTTCTGATGAGGAGGGCTAGGAAGGGGCAGCCCCCGGCGACTCAACTTAGCAAGCAGGTCGTTGAGGGAGGCGAAGAGGAAGAAAGAGTGGGAATCCCAGAGCCTGTCTGCGGCGGGATATCTATTGACGTGGTGTCCTCACCGGACGACTCTGGAGATGACAAGAAAACCCTGGCCGAGGTGATAGAAGAGGCAGGTAAAGGGAAGGAGCATGCATCACTGGCCAGGCCTAAGGTAATCCCTAAAGGTGCCGCGGGGATTACCATAAGAGGAAAGGGGGGCAAAGGAGAGGCGGCCGAGAGTGGCCCAGGAAAGGAAATGGTGGAGGCGCCCTGTCCGGAAAGGGAAGTAGTGGTCGCTCCTTCCCGGACTCTGGTCCCCCTTGAAACCCTTGTCAAGAAAAGGGGCCCTTCCAAAGAGAACAGTCTGGAGCCCCTCTGAAAAAGGGAAAGAGTGCTAAGGAGGGGGAAACTGATGAAGGGCGAGAGTGGGAGAAGAGTGTGGAGCCCCCATTCTGTCTCAACTTTAACGGAAAATTCGCAGGCGAGGGGTCGAAGTTTGTCGTGAGTGCGACAGAAACGGAAAGGAGAATGACCCTCACCTCCGAGCAATCCTCGAACCTGTTCAATCCTGTTCGAGGAGACCTGGGCTTGATCCTGGCGGGGAGATTGGCGACCAGGGCGTTGGAGGAGACAGTTGAGAGGACCTCCACAGCGGACCTCTTTGCTCAGATGTCTAACAGGGTGGTGACGGTAAGGACTCCCTCTAATCTCTCTGGCTATCTTTCGTAGATGCTGATCTTGCCCCTTTTATAGGTACTTGCCCGTTTGCCCCTGGCATTGAACAGGGCTCTGAGGGTGGAGGAGCAGATGATAGATCAGACCGGCCAGCTGCACCGTCGGGAAGCGGAGATTGAAGCCTTGAAGGTCCAGCTGGCGACGGAATCTTCTCAACATACTACCCTTCAGGAGGAATTCAGAGTGTACAAGTCTGCGATGGGCGCGCTGAAGGCGGACAATAAGGCTTTGCGGGAGAAGCTGAGCAAAGCTGATGGAGACAGGGAGGCTGCAGTCGCTAGTAGCTCAGCGGCGGCTGTTCAAGCCTATAAAACAAGCCTACCTTGTAGGAAGGAGCGGTTAGACGGGATCAGGCGGGCCTGGGAAGGATTGGCTTCCACTTTGGTCCAAGAAGGCAAGGTTACTCCTGCCGATCTTGGAGAAGTGGATCCTTTTCCTTGCATGGCCGCGGATCCAATTTATAAGGAGGAAGGTTTCGACTTGGCCGACGATACCATCCAACAGTTCTTTGACCTCTTGGATGGAGTCAGCGAAGGCTGATCTATTTCCTTATAAATCGATGTAATCCCTTTTGTAAATTTTGAGAAATGAATAAAAAGGAAGTTTGTTTGTCACATACCTATTTATTCTGCTGTGTATATGTATGTACCTTTTTATAAGATTTGAGATATCCAGATTGATTCTGAGAAACTTATAATAGATTTCTTGAATCTTGTAACAAACGGGCTCAAATTTGGAACATCTTGCAAAGAAAGAAAAGCCTCTTCCCGAAATCCATAGAGGAAGAGGAATATTGTGATAGTCAGGGTGAATCCCGCCCAAAAGGTGTCTTCGACCCACTGCCACAAGGACTTTGAGAGTCTAACACACCGTGCACGATGTTTGTACTTGTGGCAAGGGCTAACCTCGGGGATCCCCTTTAGCAGAGCTGTATTCCTTTGTCAACCTGCACAATAGAAAAGTAGTGATAATAGTGGAGATCCTGCCTAGGGGGAGTTATCTGACCCAATGCCAAAAGGACTTGTTTGTCTGAAACGTCGTGTACGACGTTTGTACTTAAGGCAAGGGCTGACCCTCTTGGAATGGCAGTTATCCCAGTGGGAAGCGAAGGCACCCTGCTTAGGGGGGACCTGTATCTTGATTCGATAACAGGAACAGCCCTAAGGTTACGAGCAGGCCTTCAGACCTTCCGCTGGCCGGATGGGCTTATGGAAGGGTCCCAGATGTTCGTAGGGAACCCTGCCTGCCAGGCGCTACTAGGCTTGATGATCATCGTATTAGTGAATGTTGGCGAGTATCATCGTATACGAGGTCTGGAACCTCGGGCACGATGATTTGAGATTTGAGTTCTGAGATCATACCTGAGTGCCATTATAGTCGAAATATATATATATATATATATATATGTGTGTCTCCGTATAAAAGGACCACTTTCCATGAGCATGTTGGAAGTATGAAGCCTTCCAAAATATAAAGAAATCCAGATCGAGAGTGTAGCCGAGATTTGGCGTTTGAATCCTCTATAAACGAATCCCTTAATTGAATCTGTACAAATGAAGAATGCCAAGATGGACTGGAGCAAGAGATTATGCGTAAAACTTCTTCAGGTCGTCTCCACTCCAACTCCTGGGGATCTGAGTACCTTCAGCAGTCATAAGGTAGTAAGCATTCGGCCCAGCAACCTCGCGCACGATGTAAGGGCCTTCCCAATTTGGCTCAAGCTTGGGAACCCCTAGGTTGCTGCCGGCGAGAAGTCGCCGTTTGAGAACTAAGTTACCCCTGCTGAAAACTTTGGGGTTAACCTTCTGGTTATAATACCGCTCTATTCGTCGTTTGTGTTCTAGGCGTTTTATTGCGGCCAATTCTCTCCTTTGTTCCAGGAGATCCAGGTCGACCCTTCGTGAATCATCATTTTCGTCCACCCAAGTTTGCAAAGCCTCGGGTTCGAAGTTGGCAGCGGCTTCTATTCTGGGGGAGAGGTGTTCCAGCTCAACTGGTTTGACAGCGTCCATTCCGAACGAGAGGAAAAAAGGTGACTCCTGGGTAACCTCGGAAGGAGCTGTGTTGTAAGCCCAGAGAGCTCCTGATAACTCTTCCGGCCAGCGGGCTTTTGCGCCGTCTAGGCGTTTCTTCAGAATGTTCAAGATGTTCTTGTTGGCAGCTTCCGCCTGGCCGTTGGTGTGAGGGTGCCAAACAGAGGCGTATTTAAGGTTGATCTGGTGTTCCCT